>JACVBY030000536.1:600000-1184247 GCA_017589505.3 Metroxylon sagu | reverse complement strand
GAAAGATAAATTAGGTCACTAATTATAAGCTATTGGCTAGCTATATCTTTTAATTTATCCATATTAATATGATTCAGTCTTGCATGCTAAATGGTCGCACATCATTATTTAGCCTTAATTTTATTAATATAAGAACTTTAAGCTAAAAGAATATATAAGTCTTTGACCTTCTAATGGTGTAAACAGATATCCGCTTTTATCTCCTTCTTGAGGTTTCGAAGAAATTTAATTTCCTTTAAATAAAAGAATATAAAGGACTGCATTCATTTCATTAGCCACACAGAAGAGATTTTTCTTCAGGCTCATAGTACATGGATACACACTCCTAAGAGTGATAGGATCACTATCATTAGATTGGATAATGATGGTTCCTTCCTTCTTTACTTGATGAATGGTGTTGTCTCAGTGATTATTGTATCATTCCTTTCATAATGATGAAGATTAGTAAATTTGGAATCTTTGGCCATGAAGATGGTGGTCGCAACTAGACCACGATCCAATTATCTTGAAAGTTAATGGAAGATAAGGCTCTTACCACGTACTTTCCACCATTACAAGTATTTGCCTCAGCCTCTTCGGCTTCCTTTTGTTCACCTTCGTTGTTAGCGCATTACCTTCTTTGAGTTTGACTTGTAGTAGGGGTTTATATGACACTTGCTGGCAACAACGATAGCATTTGATCTTCTTTTGTATTACCATCTTTATTGAAGGACTTTTTCTTGTTACTATCCATCTTCTTGTCATTCTGCCTTATCAAAAACCTTCTCATTAGCAGAAAAAACTTCTCCTTCACCGCTCAAAAGAGTTATCCGCCATTTGACGAGCCAAAGATTCTTGGAGAAGCAAGAAGATTCTCCAACTCCACCAAGGATGGTTGATTTTGCCACCCTTGAATCGATGTAACTGAAGGAATATACTTCTGGCCACGAATGATAAATCACTTTATACGTGCCTCCGAGATGGCTTCATCTTTATCCAAGAGAGAAATCTTCGAACACAAATTTTTAACTTTTAAGAAATATTGAGAGATAGAAAGATCAATTGAATAAGGTTGGCCTACAATTCATTTTCTAAAAGTTGCAATCGAGCCATGTTCTTCTTGTCGAGAAGTGACTCGAGCGTAGTCCATATATCCGAAGCCGACTCGCATGTCATAATACAAGCAAAGAGATCAATGAGAGATGGATCTCTTTAAAATAAACTCGCCCTTGGCGCTAGTGGTCCTCCACTTCTTCACGCATCCGCATTTACTTCATTATTTTCCGACGCCGTCGCACATTACCACCAACTATCTCTCATAGGTTCTCACCTATAAGATAAGACTCGTAAGTCCTCCAAATTCTATGGTTAGAATACAGAAGCTCCACACCAAGTCCGACAATAGCGCCCACCGACTCCATGGCCAAAATAGAAACCCAATTGTCTCTTCTTCACCAAGGGGTCTTGAAATTATCTTCACCACCCTTGTAGCTTTGATACCATGTAGAGAAAAAAGAGAAATCAAAAAATCTCTTTCTCATGTAAAGGCACACAAGGCACCACTAGCCCAAGACTAATTAAAAAATAGATGAAGAAACAATTGAAAAGAAGAAATAATTGGCTAATACTTTATTTGTGAATGGAACTAGCATGCACTATTTTGAGGTTTTGTATCCCCTCCTATTTATAGTTATAAAAGAAGGCTCTCAACTTTCTACTTGACTCTTAGACTTCCTAACTGACTCTTAGATTTTCTAATATGTCTTTTAAATCTTTAAAGATACATTACACAAATAACTCTTAAGTTATTAAGATACATTGCGGACTCTTAAAAGTTTTAAAATATAATAAATATTTATTAAAATACATTGTAACCTTTTAAAATTTTAAAATATAATAAATATTTTATAAAATTTAACTTTAGTATAATTTAACAGTTAGATGTTCTACTTCAAAATGACTGCTTGTGAACTACCACCATTTGGATCTACTATACCTTAACCCCTACCTACCTCTTCTCTCCATTCTCGCTCCTCCTCCAAGTATTAAAGTTTAGATAGATTTTATCTTTTACGTAATAAAATTCAGATAGATTTGACACGCATCATTTGTCGGGAAACAAAACGACAGCAAGTTAAACAGATGAATGCGTAAACCGCCCATATGGATACTCTTCTGTGCCCAGTTATATGGAGATATTTTTAACTAAAATATCTCTCAATAATTAAAACCATCTAAGAAATGAGTGGCTATTTGGTGTCCGAATACTGGCTAAATAGAATGGAAATTTTAAAACTCCGATTCCATCGCATCAATCCATGAAAGGCCCTGCTTAATCATCTGCAACTCTTCCAATGGTTTCCTGCACGGTGCTTCACCATTTGTTGCACCCAACTCTATGCCTGTTAATAAGGAGGATAGCTTCAATGCAAGGACAAAGCCCCCCGTGATATGCGTGCAGCTGCCTCTAACAGTCTCTAATCTAGATGTTTGGACCGTATCAGTGCCCATCGATTTTCACATGCTACCGTTTCTCTCTATAAGAAGGATGCCAGAATTCCGCAAAGGCAGCAAGATTCTAAGGCCTTCGGGTTGGCCACCCACTCGTAAGCTCTCCAGAGGTGAGGTGTCTATTCAAATCCAAATCCAAGCCCATTTAAACCTGTTTTAACTGCACATAGGGTTATTTTCAATGACCTACGTGTTTTACCGTTGTCCTGACAGAAAGATTGACATGATATAGTGTCACAACATTAAACAAGTTTGGCATTTTTACTGTTATAAATGATCATTATTTATCTCAAGAAGTGATATTTCAAATGTTATGTTAAAATAATCGCTAATATGATTATTGTTATAGTGGTACTATTAACAGAAAATAATGGATAATAATTAGATAAATAATGATAAAATTATCTTTCCAGTCCACTTCTCTCGTTAGATGAAATATACATTTAGAGAGTATAACATGAACATCAAATTATAAACAATCTTATGGTAGACATTTAACCGGAGGAAACTCCTTGGAGATGGTAAGCATTTTGACTATGATGAAATTGAGTGAATATGGGCCTGAACACTGGGGAGAGCTGGATCCAGAATGGGCAACATGTTCTGATGGAGAAAAGCAATCACCCATCGATATAAAAACCATGAGAATAATCTCAATGGAATCCAAATAATGGAAGCCTGAGTAACATTTACAACAGAATTTATGCGATTATGCAAAATAGGGGCCATGACATAATGGTAAGATCCAGTGATTTCTTTTCTATTCCTTTCTGTTTTAAAGAAACAGAGGGCGTAAAAAGTCTCTCCAAACCTTCTCATCGAACAAAAGAAAATGCATCACTTTCTTTTATACCATCTATCGCTCTAATATCACTCTTCTTTCAATTATTTTTTCAAATATATTCATTCAATTTTGTTTTTATTTTCCTGATATGAATGTAGATTAATTGGACAGAAAAGGCTCAAGACCTGGTGCAGGATTACATTTTATTGATGGCAAGTCCTATGTTCTTCAGCAATGCCATTGGCATTCACCCTCTGAGCATACATTTTTCGGCCAGAGGTGCCCTTCTATTTCTTGCTTCTATTTATTACTCCATCTCCTGCTAAGAATTTAAGTAACATAAGCCATTTGGTGGCTGTTTGAGGTATCAGAGAAGAGAGGGGTTTCTTCGGTTAGGATTTATGCATATTTATGCTCACCATACAACATAGTGTCTCAGACAGCCCATACTTGACCCAGAAAATTGGTGATGAATTTGGGCCCGGCCCACCCCATAAGTCAGACGGATCAGCCGAATAGGTGGGGCCATTTTTGCCCAGGCCCAACCTGGAGTAAGCCTTGAGAAAATAAAAGTTGGACTATTTTTAAAACATGCATCAAAAATGCTCTCTCTCTCTCTCTCTGGGCCAGGGATAAAAAACAATTTTAATATGGTATTTTATGAAAGCATATCTTAAAATTCTTTTTATCTTTTCAAATAACAACATGTCTGATAACCTTAAAAAAACCAACGATTTCAGTCAATAATGCTTTATTCGATTTAGAATTTCACATTTTACATTTGTAAAATTCAACTTCCGAGAGCAGAAAAAGCGCAAAACATGCACTCATGCATGCAAAATACTAGATCATTACAATTTCCAGCCTTTATCTTTAAGCAATTGAGACCTGAGAAATGATATTTGTACTCACAGGTATCCACTGGAGTTGCATATGGTTCGCGTTAGTTCAGATGGAATTATAGCAGTCATTGGCATCTTGCACCAACATGGCCATCCTGATCCCTTCCTTTCAGAGGTTTGTCATCAAAAGAACTCAACTTCTTCCACCATTTCCCTTCCACTCCAGCTCAAATAGGCTCATCTTTATTGTACTTGGACTTCCTGATCCTGATGCAAAGAGATGAGGTGGTTGTGGATCATCTATCTCCACCACCAATAAAATATGGAGCTCAGTATTACGCATACTCTGGTTCTCTAGGCACTCCATCTTGTACTGAAAAGGTTGCCTGGATCCTGTTACAAGAGGTTTGTGGCATTCTAATTTACTTATGGTGCTCATCTCCTTTGCCAAGTTTTCTTTTAATAGATTGACTCCTGTGGTTTTAGGTGACGAGTGTATTGGAAAGACAAGTAGAATTGCTGAGGACTGCCGTCACGACGTAAGTTGATCAGTTGGCTGATTGAAATTGGGGTGGTTGCTGTTCAATGCAATGCAATTACATTAGATTAATAACTTCGTTGCTCGTTCTGATGGTCTACGAACTGGGTTTATTTATGCTCAATTTTACCTTTCTGCAGAAGGGCAATGCAAGACAAATTCAACCGATAAACGGACGCATAGTTTACTTGTACGAACCATAGATGCACCAAAATCATGCAAGCTCCTGATGCTAAATACTTTGATGGGGAAATCTTATGCCAGATAGCAAATAAAATAGTCGAGTTTAGCATCTTGGCTGCTATGTTGCATCTTGTAGGGTGAGTGAATTGAAGGGTTGGCATCCTATAGGATGAGTGCACACACTCACATTTTTCCTTGTTGTGGTCTTGCATGGGGGTGCTTAGTCTACTAAAGATGCTAGCATAGAATGAGATGCTTATTGCCCTCGTGGTTCATTTTTGTTAGGATACATTACTACCCTATGTCTAATTGATCACATATGTTGTGATCTCTTGATGAATGTATAGTATTGCCAATGATGGGATTACTTGAAGCAATAGATATCAACCAAAGGCTAAACTTATCCATGGTAGAAATAAGCAACCTCTCAAACTTAACTTTTATTTTATAACTCAAGTTCACCTACTATCAATTAATGTAAACTTCAAATTATAAGGTTCCACCCAATCTATTAACATGTTAATAATTTTATCTTATTATACGTAAAAACATCAAAAGTAAGGATTGAATATCCATGATTAAAATACTTAAGGAAATAATTAGCTATTTAGCATCTAAATACAGGCTAAATTGAGTGGAAATTTAAACTACCATTAAAGGTTAACTCGCCCTTCAACGGGTGCCTACACGGCTACACCATTTGTTCACGGCTTCACCATTTGTTCACCTAACTCTATTCTTGCTGATAAGAGATAGCTATCCACGAGGTTATATTAATAAAGCCCAGTTTCTTCCTTCGCAAAGGACAAGGAAAAAAAAAAAAAAAAAAAATTGGGAGATAATACTAAACAACGGCTTGAGTGCAAGCATACAGCTCGGCGTGCTATGGACGGTAGCCGCCTCAAGACCTGGTGATCTGTACAACAACTCTGTGCCATCTTTGTTCATCGATTTCCACGTGTATTTTTTTTTTTTTTTTTTTTTTGGCTGTACAACATTTGCATGTGTAATCTATACGACGTTTGGACCATCTCTGTGCCGTCCTTGTTCATCGACTTCCACGTGTTAACATTTCTCTCCATAAGAAGGGTCCCAAAATTCCCCCAAAGGAAACCACCTTTGGGTCGGCCATCCACACTTGATTAAAGTATTAGAAAGATGAGAAGTTTGAGGTTCCTTCTGTTGCTGTGTGCCTTCGTTGCCCCACTCATCCTCCTTCAATCAACTCCCTCGGCATCTCAAATAGTCGGTAAGCGTTTCATGAGAAAATGCTGGTTTTGGTTTTGATATAATATTTAGATCGTCGATTAATTGGTCCAAAAAATGATGGCAAGCTTGTAATAATGTTGGCCAATCATCAGAAGGGATACAGATGGATCAAATCATTCATGAATAGATCGGCCTCAAAGCAAATTCAGGTTGAGAACGTCGCCGATTTCTGATCGCTTTTTCGTTCACAATAAAAAGTTAACATAGTTTAAAGAACAATTACTTATTTCATGATAGTCTCAAAAGGGTGCAATTTAAGTTGTCTTGTTAGCATAGTCATGGAGGTTTTAAATAGCCGGCATGAGAGTTGATCACGGTTCTCACGGAACCGCCTGCATGCTGAAAATGTTTTGGCAAGAAAAGTTTAGCCGATCAACTCTGAATGTAGTTTCTGCGGGAAGCCTATTGAGACATTTTTTCACCTTTTTCTTCTCTGTCCTTATGCCACTGCTCTTTGGTCCAAGACTTTTTTTACCCTTAATATTTTCTCAGCACCTTATAACGTGAAAGCTATATAATCCTCTTAGAGATTCAGATATATTTTTTACCAGTGAAGATGAGGTTAAAACCAATTGGCTATGAGTGTCTGTTGGTATATCTGAAAAAAAAGAAATTTTTCTCTTTTTTTCACAAAATCCCTTTACAGAAAAATTTTTCTTACTTTTGACTCTTAAAAATGCCTCTCAAGAGAAATAGCAACCGCAATGCACTTTACCCTCAAGGCTAGTCAAACTTATCTTGACTCTATCTTGTACATTATCTTTCTATATAGCTTATTTTCTAATAAAAGCTTGGGGGTTTCTACTTCCCAATTCAAAGTCAAAAAAAAGAAAAAGGAAAAGGTCATGAGCTAATTAGCCTGTCTAATCTAACTTGAAATTGTGTAGAATCAAACGCTAAAAATAGAGTCATAAATTGAGTTTGGACAAAAAATAAGTTCGATCAAAAAATTAGGCAAGACATAAAAAAAATTACAAAATAACTATTCCAGCCCTCTACCTCCCCCACACCCCCCTCCCCCCTCTCTCTATATATAGAGAGGGAGGGAATTGGGCTTGATTATATTCCGTTTAGACTTGGCTACATTCGGAATGTAGCCAAGTCTTAGATCCAATCAACATTTCTACCATTAGATTCATACGGATCCTGAAGCTATCTCATCTTTTTTTACTTTTTTTACTTTTGGAATCCATGATCCATATGAATCTAATGGTGGAAAGAGTGACAAAATTGAGACTTGGCTATATTCAAATGTAGCCAAGCCTATCTCTCTCTCTTTATATATATATATATATATATATTAGAGTGAATTATGAGCGAAGTGGCCTAATTAGCCTAATTTGAAATTCTGTAGGCCTAAGCACTAAAATAATTCTATGTAGACCCTAATTGAGGGAGAAAAATGAAATTTAGGTTCAATGAATGAGCTTGAAATTGACTTTTTTTAGATTGAATCGGATGTGAACAAAAATATAGATATGATGGTCAAATTAGGCATTTGACCAGTTCTAAGCAAGAGTAGGATATTATACCACATGCATGCTTGCCTAATTGGCATGTAAATTTATGTTGCATCCATCCATGCCTAATTGAGATGTAAACTCATTTTTTTTTCAAATTTAGTATGTTGCTTTCTTCTCTTTTTCTTGTAAGGCCTTTTTTTTTTTTTTTCAAAAACTATAGTTATCTCTCCTTCTTGCAATTTAAAAACAAAGTATTCTATTACTTTATCTGTGAATTAAATGATATGATAGCTTCTAAATTGGATTTAGGATGATATTCCTTGGTTTAAACTCTAAACTGGGTGCAAATCTTCAGTAATTTTGATGGTAGGAAATTCTTACACTTGAGGTTTATGATGGAATTCTATTGAATATATAATTTGGGCCCATGACCAAAAAGTGAGCTGATGGTTTTAAATATAGGTTTAATTTTTGTTTTATCTATCAACATCCATCATATATGCAACTTAAGATATTTTATAAGCCAGATTGTAGAGAATCCAATGCCCTCCAAAATTGAAGGATGATGCAGCATTGAATTTTTTTAATTTTTGCAAATCATTTATTGCCCATAATAAATTCATGCTTTAATATTATCCAATGGTATCAAGTGCTTCTTACACTCTGACATGTTATACCGTCATAACATTTAACCAATTTTAACCATTATTTACCGCTATAAATGATCATTATTTATCTCAAGAAGTAACATTTCATATTTTATATTAAAGTAACCAGCAATGTAAGGATTTTTGTGGTAGTGTTATTAACAAAAAAATAGTGGATGAGAAAATAACAAAATTATCATAAGATATTTAATTGATGGAGACCCATTAATTTTGTCATCTTAATATATATATATATATATATATATATATATATATATATATATATATATATATATATATATATATAATTTAAAATTAAGCTAAATAAAAAAAAAGAATTCATATAATCGGTTTTAGCTAGTTTGAGATTAAAACTTTGTTATTGTTGCTGCTACAGTAAACTTATTAATTTTGTCTGTTTAATGCAGGAGATGAGAAGCATTTTGACTATGATGAAAATAGTCCATATGGGCCTGAACAGTGGGGAGAGCTGGATCCAGAATGGGCAACATGTTCTAATGGAACAAAGCAATCACCTATAGATGTAAACCATGAGAATGTTCAATGGAATCCAAATATTGGAAGCCTGAATAACAGTTACTACAGAACTTATGCGATTATGCAAAATAGTGGCCATGACATAAAGGTAAGATCCAGTGATTCCTTTTCTATTCCTTTCTGTCTTAAATAAACAGAGGGGGTGTAAAAAGTATCTCCAAAACTTTTCATTGAACAGAAGAAAATATATCACTATCTTTTTTATTATCTATATGTTCTAATTTCACTCTTCTATCAATTTTTTTTTTTTTTCAAATATATTCATTTTTTTTATTTTCCTGATATGAATGTAGATTAATTGGACAGAAGGCTCAAGACCTGGTGCAGGATCACTTATTATTGATGGCAAGTCCTATGTTCTTCAGCAATGCCACTGGCACTCACCCTCTGAGCATACATTTTTCGGCCAGAGGTGCCCTTCTATTCATCACTCCATCTCCAAACTCTTTTAAGTAGCATAAGCCATTCACTGGCTGTGAGAGGTAGGTGTCAGAGAACAGAGGGGTTATCAAGGAAGAAAGGCCAGTTTGATCCAGAAATGTTAGGATTTATACATTTCATATGACTACATAATATGATGTCTCATGTAGCCCAAGCTTGATCTACAAAGCTTGATCTACATAATATGACTACAAAGCTTGATCTACATAATATGATCTCTCTCTCTCTCTCTCTCTCTCTCTCTCTCTCTCTCTCTCTCTCTCTTTCTGTGGAAAGGGGAAGGAAACAATTTTAATATGGCATTTTATGACAAATAAATCTAAAAATACATAAAATGTGTTACCTTTTCAAATAACAACATCTCTGAGAGGCTTAAAAACCAAGGACTTCAGTTAATAATGCTTTATTCGAATTAGAATTTCACATTTTGTATTTGTAAAATTCAACTTCTGAGAGCAGAAAAGCGCAAAGCATGAAATTCTAGTCCAAGGATTTCAAGATACGATCACCCTCTGTAATGACCACCCTCTGTAATCACGCCACAACTGGCATACTTTGGAGGCCAATTTCCAGCCTCTATCTTTAAGCAATTGAGACTGGAGAAACATATTTCTTCTCGCAGGTATCCACTGGAGTTGCACATGGTTCACGTTAGTTCAGATGGAAGCATAGCAGTCATTGGCATCTTGTACCAACATGGCTGGTCTGATCCCTTCCTTTCAGAGGTTTGTCATCAAAAGAACTCAAAACTTCTTCCACCATTTCCCCTCCACTCCAACTCAAATAGGCTCGTCTTTATTGGCTCAGCTGACGAAGTACTTGGAATTTCTGATAATGACGCAAAGAGACGAGGTGGTTGTGGGTTATCTATCTCCACCACAAATAAAATATGGAGCTCATTATTACACATACTCTGGTTCTCTAACCACTCCACCTTGCACTGAAAATGTTACCTGGATCGTATTACAAGAGGTTTGTGGCATTCTAATTTACCTATGGTGCTCGTCTCCTTTGCCAAGTTTTTCTTCTTATAGATCGACTGCTGTGGTTTTAGGTGTGGGGCGTCTCAGAAGAACAAGTAGAATTGCTAAGGAGTGCTGTGCATGACGTAAGTTGATCAGTTGGCTGATTGAGAATTGTGGTGGTTGCTGTTCAATGCAATGCAATTACATTAGATTACTTTAATAGTTGTTGCTTGTTCTGATGGTCTGCTAACTGGGTTTGTTTTATGATCAATTTTACCTTTCTGCAGAAGGACAATGCAAGACCAATTCAACCGATCAACGGACGCACAGTTTACTTGTACGAACCATGGAAGCGCCAAAATCAGGCGAGCTCCTGATGATAAATCCTTTGATGAGGAAATCTTATGCCAGATTGCAAATAAAATAGTCGAGAGTTTAGCATCTTGACTGCTGTGTTGTATCTTTGTCGTCATCTTTGATGCTATTGGAACCATATTTACTTCTTGCTGTGTAATAGATAACTTTCCATTCGATATGCAATAACTGGCAGAAATGATGTCTTTAATTTGATCTTTAATTTTAATTTTCGGATTACTTTAAGAGCTGTGACGGAGGCCTGTCGAAAAAAGAGTAAGGTTTTGAGGTGTCCTAAATTGCTAACCTTTCTCAGACCATCTTTCGAGGCCAATTTCATCCCAGAATTCTTAAATAATTTATTTCTGTTCTTTCCTTTTCCAATTAGAAATCACACTCGGCTGAGTCTATTCAATCTAATTTGGACTGAGTCTCACATCCTTCCATCTTTAAAAAGAAATTATCCTCAAAATTATCCGCCATTATCTTCATTGAAACATTAGCCTGCTTCAAAGTAGGACATAATTTAATCTGTAGATTCTTGGAAACGTAGCATTGCCACAGCAGGGAGCTATGAATGAGATCTGATGGCCATGTAAGTTGCATCTAGCATCAGAATATTTCGATCATCAAAGATCGGCTGTTGGACTATTGCTTCGATGGCCTTTGATTCAAACATGTCTCGCATAAAACACAAATTAATATGGTTGTTAGTGTAGAAAAAAAAGAGAAATCAAAAAATCTCTTTCTCACGTAGTGGCACACAAGGCACCACTAGCCTAAGACCGCACAACTAAAAAATAGAAGAAGAAACAATTGAAAAGAAAAAATAATTGACCAATACTTTATTTGAATGGAACTAGTACACCTTTTTTAAGGTTTTGTATCCCCTCCTATTTATAGTTACAAAAGAAGACTCTTGAACTTTCCACTTGACTCTTCGACTTCCTAATTGACTCTTAGACTTCCTAATATAATTCTTAAATTTTCAAGATACATTAATAATAAGATGACTCTTAAGTTATCAAGATACATTGTGACTCTTAGAAGTTCTAAAACATAATAAATGTTCATTAAGGTACATTGTAACCTTTTGAAGTTCTAAAACATAATAAATGCTCCATAAAATTCAACTTTAGAATAATTTAACATTCCCCCTTAAAGTGAATTTTTGGAGATAAGTCCCAGCTTGGCACGAAGATCTTTAAAAGGTCCGTTGGAGAGAGACTTAGTCAAAATATCAGCCACATTATCTTTACTCCTCACCTCCATGACTTGAATAGTACCATCTAGCACTTTTTCACGAATGAAATGATGCTCAATTTCAATGTGTTTTGTTCTTGCGTGACATACCGAATTGATTGCTAACTTGAGTGCACTTTGGTTGTCACAATGAAGAACTATTGGCTTATGAATTTGAGAATAAATCTCCTCGACCAATTGCTTTAGCCACATACATTTTTGACCGGCAAGTGAAGAAGCCTTATACTCTGCCTCGGTGGTAAAAAGAAAGACTGAATCTTGTTTCTTGCTACACCAAGAAACACCTGTTGAACCAAATAAGAAAACATAACCGGAAGTCGATCTTCGATCATCCAAATCACCACCTAAATCGGCATCAGTGTACCCATGCAAGGAAAGATTATCTCCCTTATTGAATAATAAACTAAAATCAAAAGTCGAGTTCACATACTTTAGTATCCTCTTAGCCGCATCAAGATGTGGCTTCCTTGGAGATTGCATGAAACGACTTACAAGTCCAACTGAACAAGCAATATCCGGCCTTGTAATAGTCAAGTAAATAAGGCTTCCAACAAGAGCTTGAAATGGTCGAGGATCGGAGAGGGCCTTACCATCATCACGCCTCAACTTGATATTTGCATCCAAAGGAGTAGAACATCTTTTGGCTCGATGAATCCCAAACCTATCAATAAGTTTGGCTACATAAGCTTGTTGACCTACAAAAATGTCATTCTTTATTCTTGCAATTTCCAATCCAAGAAAATGATGGAGTTCACCTAAATCTTTCATCTCAAATCGAAGAGAGAGATCAGCCCGAAGCTTAGAAACTTCCTTCTCATCATTACCGGTGATGATCATATCATCCACATATAAAAGAACAGTAATATGTAGAATTCTTTGCCTCTTAACAAATAAACTTGGATCCGACTGAGAAGAAAAATAGCCACAAAACTATAAATATTGAGCAATTTTACCATACCAAGCTCGCGGAGCTTGTTTTAACCCATAGAGAGCCTTCTTAAGTTTGCAAACATAATCTGGATAAGAGGTTGAGATATAGTCGGAAGGTTGCTCCATGAATATATCCTTATCAATCTCGCCGTATAGGAAGGCGTTCTTGACATCAAGTTGCCAAAGCTTCCAATCGAGACTAATCGCCAAAGCAATCACCGTTCGAACAGATGTCATCTTGGCTACAGGACTAAATGTTTCTTCATAATCTTCATCATATTTTTGAGAAAACCTCCGTGCAACAGGCCTTGCTTTGTAGCAATCTATGCTTCCATCAGCCTTTCGCTTTAACTTGTAGACCCACTTACAAGTGACCAAATCCACACCCTTTGGCTTTGGCACAAGATCCCAAGTCTCATTTTTAATTAAAGCCTTCATTTCCTCATCCATTGCCTCCTCCCATTCTTTGACATTTTTGGCTTCTTTGAAACAAGTAGGCTCATGACCATCCAAAGGACCAGAAAAAAAACAAGAATAAATGCTTACCAAATCATCATCTCGATAACGAGCCGGTTTGGTTCTTTATCTTTTAGATCTTCTTAACTTTGGGTCTTCTTCATCAGGTATATAAACATCTCGACGTGGTTCAGAAGTGCTCCCCCTATCACTTTGCACCTTCTCCATCGAAGAAGAAGATGGAGGAGAAGAAGACTCAGAGGTCATAGGAGCACTAGATGTGATGGGTAATTCTACCACTGAACTTGGAGAATTAACATCTTTATTGCTGATGGAAATATCTTGTAAAATAACACCAAATGAAGGGTAACATGAAGAAATCTCATCGAAGACAACATCTCTAGAGACAACAAATTTATGTGTCTCTGGATCCATGCACTTCCAACCCTTTTTTCGTTCATCATAGCCAATGAAGATACACTTCTTTGCTTTAGGATCTAGCTTGCTTCGTTTGAGGGCCGGTACATGAACATAGCATGGACAACCGAACACCTTAAAATGCTTGATACTTGGCTTCTCTCCAAACATGAGCTCATAAGGAGACTTCATATTAATCGGATTAAGAGGAACCCGATTAATAACATAAGCTGCAGTCTCCATACCTTCCGCCCATAAGGCCTTAGGTAAATTCTTTGTATGTAGCCAACTTCTACATATCTTCATAAGATGACGAATCTTTCTCTCTGCCACGCCATTTTGCTGTGGTGTCTCAGTACAAGAAAGCTCTCTTTTAATTCCATGCTTTTGACAGAACGAAAAAAACTCCTTTGAAGTGAATTCCCCTCCATTATCAGTCCGCAGTCTTTTGATTTTCTTATCAAGCACACCTTCAATAGTTGTCTTGAAATCTTAGAATTTAGAAAAAACCTCTGACTTCCCCTTCACAAAATATACCCAAGTAAAGCGTGTGAAGTCATCAACAAACAATAACATATTTGTAGCCAGAGAACGATGGAGTTTGGGTAGGACCCATCAAATCACTATGAATAAGTTCCAATGGAGCCTTACACCTTGAGAGTGAATA
Source organism: Metroxylon sagu (assembly GCA_017589505.3). Taxonomy (NCBI): domain Eukaryota; kingdom Viridiplantae; phylum Streptophyta; class Magnoliopsida; order Arecales; family Arecaceae; genus Metroxylon; species Metroxylon sagu. Next base: position 1,169,980 of record JACVBY030000536.1, on the reverse strand, counting down.
ATTAAATGGCCTCCGATGCTATTTGCCATATTGGCAACCTTCACAGACACCATCATAACTGAAGAAAGATAAATTGGGAAGCTCACGAATTAGCCTATTGGCTACTATAGCTTTTAATTTATCCATATTAATATGGCCGAGTCTTGCATGCCAAATGGCCGCACTGTCATTTGTGCTCATCTTATTAACATAAGAATTTGAAGCTGAAAGAACATACAAGTCTTTGACCCTCTTACCGGTGTAAACAATATCCGCCTTTATCTCCTTAAGGTTTCAAAGAAATTTCACATCCTTTGAGCCAAAAAGAACATAGTGACCGGCATCTACTTCATTAGCCATAGAGTAGAGATTTTTCATCATGCCTGATACATGATACACACTCCTAAGAGTGATAGGGTCACTATCATTAGATTGAATAATGACGGTTCCTTCCTTCTCTACTTGATGAATGGTGTTGTCTGCAATGATTATTGCATCATTCCCTTCATAATGATGAAGATTAGTAAATTTGGAATCATTGCCGGTAAGATGGTGGCCGCACACAAAATCAACGATCCAATCATCTTGAAAGTTAATGGAAGATAAGGCTCTTACCATTGTACTTTCCACCATAAAGCACTTGCTCCAATCCTCTTCGGCTTCCTTTTGTTCACCTTCGTTGTTAGCAGTATTACCTTCTTTGAGTTTGACTCGGCAGTTCCTTTTTATATGACCAAGCTTACCACAACGATAGCATTTGATCTTCTTTGTATTGCCATCTTTATTGAAGGACTTTCCCTTTTTGTTACTATCCATCTTCTTATCATTCTCCTTATCAAAAACCTTCTTTTTAGCCAAAAAAAAAACTTCTCCTTCACCGCTCAAAAGAGAAGTACCTGCCATTTGACAAGCCAAAGATTCTTGAGAAGCAAGAAGATTCTCCAACTCCACCAAGGATGGTTGATTTTGCCACCCTTGAATTGATGTAACAAAAGGAATATACTCCCTCCGAAGACTACGAATGATAAATCGCTTCATACGTGCCTCCGAGATGGCCTCATCTTTATCGAAGAGAGAAATTTTCGAACACAAATTTTTAACTTTTAAGAAATATTGAGAGATAGAAAGATCATCTTGAATAAGGTTTGCCAATTCATTCTCTAAAAGTTGCAATCGAGCCATGTTCTTCTTGTTGAGAAGTGACTCGAGCGTAGTCCATATATCCGAAGCCGACTTGCATGTCATAATATGCTCAAAGAGATCATGAGAGATGGATCTCTTTAAAATAAACTCAGCCTTGGCGTTAGTGGTCCTCCACTTCTTCACGGCATCCGCATTTACTTCATTATTTTCCGACGCCGTCGTATTATTACCACCAACTATCTCTCATAGGTCTTCACCTATAAGATAAGACTCTATGCAAGTCCTCCAAATTCTATAGTTGGAATGGTTGAGAAGCTCCATACCAAGTCCGACAACACGTCCACCAGACTCCATGGCCAAAATAGAAACCCAATTGTCTTCTTCACCAAGGGGTCTTGAAATTATCTTCACCACCCTTGTAGCTTTGATACCATGTAGAGAAAAAAGAGAAATCAAAAAATCTCTTTCTCACGTAGTGGCACACAAGGCACCACTAGCCTAAGACCGCACAACTAAAAAATAGAAGAAGAAACAATTGAAAAGAAGAAATAATTGGCCAATACTTTATTTGAATGGAACTAGTACACTATTTTTGAGGTTTTGTATCCCCTCCTATTTATAGTTACAAAAGAAGACTCTTGAACTTTTCACTTGACTCTTATACTTCCTAATTGACTCTTAGACTTTCTAATATGGCTCTTAAATTTTTAAGATACATTAATAATAAAATAACTCTTAAGTTATTAAGATACATTGTGACTCTTAAAAGTTTTAAAATATAATAAATATTTATTAAGATACATTGTAACCTTTTGAAGTTTTAAAATATAATAAATATTTTATAAAATTTAACTTTAGTATAATTTAACAGTTAGATGTTCTACTTCAAAATGACTACTTGTGAATCCACCATTGGATCCATACCTTAACCTCTACCTACCTCTTCTCTCCATTCTCGCTCCTCCTCCAAGTATTAAAGTTTAGATAGATTTTGTCTTTTACGTAATAAAATTCAGATAGATTTGACACGCTCATTTGTCGGGAAACAAAACGACAGCAAGTTGACATGGCCAGCAAACCGCCCATATGGATACCTTCACAAGTTATATGAGATATTTTTAACTAAAATATCTCTCAATAATTAAAATCATTTAAGAAATGAGAAGCTATTTGGTGTCCAAATACTGGCTAAATAGAAAGGAAATTTAAACTCCGATTCCATCGCATCAATCCATGAAAGGCCCTGCTTAATCGTCTGCAGCTCTTCCAATGGGTGCCTGCACGGTGCTGCACTATTTGTGCACCCAACTCTATGCCTGTTAATAAGGAGGATAGCTTCAATGCAAGGACAAAGCCCCCCGTGATATGCGTGCAGCCGCCTCAAGTCTCTAATCTAGATGTTTGGACCGTATCAGTGCCCATCGATTTTCACATGTTACCATTTCTCTCCATAAGAAGGATGCCAGAATTCCACAAAGGCAACAAGGTTCTAAGACATTTGGGTTGGCCATCCACTCATAAGCTCTCAGAGGTGAGGTGTCTATTCATATCCGAATCCAAGCCCATTTAAATCTGTTTTAACTGCATATAGGGTTACTTCCAATGACCTGAGAGAAAGATTGATATAGTGTCACAACATTAAAACAAGTTTAGCATTTTTACTGTTATAAATGATCATTATTTATCTCAAGAAGTGGCATTTCGAATGTTATATTAAAATAATCACCAATATGATTATTGTTATACTGGTACTATTAACAGAAAATAATGGATAATAATAAGATAAATAATGATAAAATTATCTTTCCAGTCACTTCTCTCGTTAGATGAAAATACATTTAGAGAAAACATGAACATCAAATTATAAACAATCTTATGGTAGACATTTAACCGGAGGAAACTCCTTGGAGATGGTAAGCATTTTGACTATGATGAAATTAGTGAATATGGGCCTGAACACTGGGGAGAGCTGGATCCAGAATGGGCAACATGTTCTGATGGAGAAAAGCAATCACCCATCGATATAAACCATGAGAATAATCAATGGAATCCAAATAATGGAAGCCTGAGTAACATTTACAACAGAATTTATGCGATTATGCAAAATAGGGGCCATGACATAATGGTAAGATCCAGTGATTTCTTTTCTATTCCTTTCTGTTTTAAAGAAACAGAGGGCGTAAAAAGTCTCTCCAAACCTTCTCATCGAACAAAAGAAAATGCATCACTTTCTTTTATACCATCTATCGCTCTAATATCACTCTTCTTTCAATTATTTTTTCAAATATATTCATTCAATTTTGTTTTTATTTTCCTGATATGAATGTAGATTAATTGGACAGAAGGCTCAAGACCTGGTGCAGGATTACTTTTTATTGATGGCAAGTCCTATGTTCTTCAGCAATGCCATTGGCATTCACCCTCTGAGCATACATTTTTCGGCCAGAGGTGCCCTTCTATTTCTTGCTTCTATTTATTACTCCATCTCCTGCTAAGAATTTAAGTAACATAAGCCATTTGGTGGCTGTGGGAGGTATCAGAGAAGAGAGGGGTTTCTTCGGTTAGGATCTATGCATATTTATGCTCACCATACAACATAGTGTCTCAGACAGCCCATACTTGATCCAGAAAATTGGTGATGAATTTGGGCCCGGCCCACCTCATAAGTCAGACGGATCAGCCAAATAGGTGGGGCCATTTTTGCCCAGGCCCAACCTGGAGTAAGCCTTGAGAAAATAAAAGTTGGACTATTTTTAAAACATGCATCAAAATTGCTCTCTCTCTCTCTCTCTGGGCCAGGGATAAAAAACAATTTTAATATGGTATTTTATGAAAGCATATCTTAAAATTCTTTTTATCTTTTCAAATAACAACATGTCTGATAACCTTAAAAAAACCAACGATTTCAGTCAATAATGCTTTATTCGATTTAGAATTTCACATTTTACATTTGTAAAATTCAACTTCCGAGAGCAGAAAAAGCGCAAAACATGCACTCATGCATGCAAAATACTAGATCATTACAATTTCCAGCCTTTATCTTTAAGCAATTGAGACCTGAGAAATATATTTGTACTCACAGGTATCCACTGGAGTTGCATATGGTTCGCGTTAGTTCAGATGGAATTATAGCAGTCATTGGCATCTTGCACCAACATGGCCATCCTGATCCCTTCCTTTCAGAGGTTTGTCATCAAAAGAACTCAACTTCTTCCACCATTTCCCTTCCACTCCAGCTCAAATAGGCTCATCTTTATTGTACTTGGACTTCCTGATCCTGATGCAAAGAGATGAGGTGGTTGTGGATCATCTATCTCCACCACCAATAAAATATGGAGCTCAGTATTACGCATACTCTGGTTCTCTAGGCACTCCATCTTGTACTGAAAAGGTTGCCTGGATCCTGTTACAAGAGGTTTGTGGCATTCTAATTTACTTATGGTGCTCATCTCCTTTGCCAAGTTTTCTTTTAATAGATTGACTCCTGTGGTTTTAGGTGACGAGTGTATTGGAAAGACAAGTAGAATTGCTGAGGACTGCCGTCACGACGTAAGTTGATCAGTTGGCTGATTGAAATTGGGGTGGTTGCTGTTCAATGCAATGCAATTACATTAGATTAATAACTTCGTTGCTCGTTCTGATGGTCTACGAACTGGGTTTATTTATGCTCAATTTTACCTTTCTGCAGAAGGGCAATGCAAGACAAATTCAACCGATAAACGGACGCATAGTTTACTTGTACGAACCATAGATGCACCAAAATCATGCAAGCTCCTGATGCTAAATACTTTGATGGGGAAATCTTATGCCAGATAGCAAATAAAATAGTCGCGAGTTTAGCATCTTGGCTGCTATGTTGCATCTTGTAGGGTGAGTGAATTGAAGGGTTGGCATCCTATAGGATGAGTGCACACACTCACATTTTTCCTTGTTGTGGTCTTGCATGGGGGTGCTTAGTCTACTAAAGATGCTAGCATAGAATGAGATGTTTATTGCCCTCGTGGTTCATTTTTGTTAGGATACATTACTACCCTATGTCTAATTGATCACATGTTGTGATTCTCTTGATGAATGTATAGTATTGCCAATGATGGGATCGGTCGCACTTGAAGCAATAGATATCAACCAAAGGCTAAACTTATCCATGGTAGAAATAAGCAACCTCTCAAACTTGACTTTTATTTTATAACTCAAGTTCACCTACTATCAATTAATGTAAACTTCAAATTATAAGGTTCCACCCAATCTATTAACATGTTAATAATTTTATCTTATTATACGTAAAAACATCAAAAGTAAGGATTGAATATCCATGATTAAAATACTTAAGGAAATAATTAGCTATTTAGCATCTAAATACAGGCTAAATTGAGTGGAAATTTAAACTACCATTAAAGGTTAACTCGCCCTTCAACGGGTGCCTACACGGCTACACCATTTGTTCACGGCTTCACCATTTGTTCACCTAACTCTATTCTTGCTGATAAGAGATAGCTATCCACGAGGTTATATTAATAAAGCCCAGTTTCTTCCTTCGCAAAGGACAAGGAAAAAAAAAAAAAAAAAAAATTGGGAGATAATACTAAACAACGGCTTGAGTGCAAGCATACAGCTCGGCGTGCTATGGACGGTAGCCGCCTCAAGACCTGGTGATCTGTACAACAACTCTGTGCCATCTTTGTTCATCGATTTCCACGTGTATTTTTTTTTTTTTTTTTTTTTTGGCTGTACAACATTTGCATGTGTAATCTATACGACGTTTGGACCATCTCTGTGCCGTCCTTGTTCATCGACTTCCACGTGTTAACATTTCTCTCCATAAGAAGGGTCCCAAAATTCCCCCAAAGGAAACCACCTTTGGGTCGGCCATCCACACTTGATTAAAGTATTAGAAAGATGAGAAGTTTGCGGTTCCTTCTGTTGCTGTGTGCCTTCGTTGCCCCACTCATCCTCCTTCAATCAACTCCCTCGGCATCTCAAATAGTCGGTAAGCGTTTCATGAGAAAAATGCTGGTTTTGGTTTTGATATAATATTTAGATCGTCGATTAATTGGTCCAAAAAATGATGGCAAGCTTGTAATAATGTTGGCCAATCATCATAAGGGATACAGATGGATCAAATCATTCATGAATAGATCGGCCTCAAAGCAAATTCAGGTTGAGAACGTCGCCGATTTCTGATCGCTTTTTCGTTCACAATAAAAAGTTGACATAGTTTAAATAACAATTACTTATTTCATGATAGTCTCAAAAGGGTGCAATTTAAGTTGTCTTGTTAGCATAGTCATGGAGGTTTTAAATAGCCGGCATGAGAGTCGATCACGGTTCTCACGGAACCGCCTGCATGCTGAAAATGTTTTGGCAAGAAAAGTTTAGCCGATCAACTCTGAGTGTTGTTTCTGCGGGAAGCCTATTGAGACATTTTTTCACCTTTTTCTTCTCTGTCCTTATGCCACTGCTCTTTGGTCCAAGACTTTTTTTACCTTTAATATTTTCTCAGCACCTTATAACGTGAAAGCTATATGGTCCTCTTAGAGATTCAGATATATTTCTTATCAGTGAAGATTAGTTTAAAACCAATTGGCTATGAGTGTCTGTTGGTATATCTGAAAAAAAAGAAATTTTTATCTTTTTTTTACAAAATCCCTTTACAAATAAATTTTTCTTACTTTTAACTCTTAAAAATGCCTCTCAAAAGAAATAGCAACCGCAATGTACTTGACCCTCAAGGCTAGCCAAATTTATCTTGACTCTATCTTGTACATTATCTTTCTATATAACCTATTTTCTAATAAAAGCTTGGGGGTTTCCGCTCCCCAATTCAAAGTCAAAAAAAAGAAAAAGGGAAAGATCACGAGCTAATTAGTCTGTCTAATCTAACTTGAAATTGTGTAGACTCAAACGCTAAAAATAGAGTCATAAATTGAGTTTGGACAAAAAATAAGTTCGATCAAAAAATTAGGCAAGACATAAAAAAAATTACAAAATAGCTATTCCAGCCCTCTACCTCCCCTACACCCCCCTCCCCCCTCTCTCTATATATAGAGAGGGAGGGAATTGGACTTGATTATATTCCGTTTAGACTTGGCTACATTCGGAATGTAGCCAAGTCTTAGATCCAATCAACATTTCCACCATTAGATTCATATGAATCCTGAAGCTATTTCATCTTTTTTACTTTTTTTACTTTTGGAATCCATGATCCATATGAATCTAATGGTGGAAAGAGTAACAAGATTGAGACTTGGCTATATTCAAATGTAGCCAAGCCTATCTCTCTCTCTTTATATATATATATTAGAGTGAATTATGAGCGAAGTGGCCTAATTAGACTAATTTGAAATTCCGTAGGCCTAAGCACTAAAATAATTCTATGTAGACCCTAATTGAGGGAGAAAAATGAAATTTAGGTTCAATGAGTGAGCTTGAAATTGACTTTTTTTAGATTGAATCGGATGTGAACAAAAATATAGATATGATGGTCAAATTAGGCATTTGACCAGTTCTAAGCAAGAGTAGGATATTATACCACATGCATGCTTGCCTAATTGGCATGTAAATTTATGTTGCATCCATCCATGCCTAATTGAGATGTAAACTCATTTTTTTTTCAAATTTAGTATGTTGCTTTCTTCTCTTTTTCTTGTAAGGCCTTTTTTTTTTTTTTCAAAAACTATAGTTATCTCTCCTTCTTGCAATTTAAAAACAAAGTATTCTATTACTTTATCTGTGAATTAAATGATATGATAGCTTCTAAATTGGATTTAGGATGATATTCCTAGGTTTAAACTCTAAACTGGGTGCAAATCTTCAGTAATTTTGATGGTAGGAAATTCTTACACTTGAGGTTTATGATGGAATTCTATTGAATATATAATTTGGGCCCATGACCAAAAAGTGAGCTGATGGTTTTAAATATAGGTTTAATTTTTGTTTTATCTATCAACATCCATCATATATGCAACTTAAGATATTTTATAAGCCAGATTGTAGAGAATCCAATGCCCTCCAAAATTGAAGGATGATGCAGCATTGAATTTTTTTAATTTTTGCAAATCATTTATTGCCCATAATAAATTCATGCTTTAATATTATCCAATGGTATCAAGTGCTTCTTACACTCTGACATGTTATACCGTCATAACATTTAACCAATTTTAACCATTATTTACCGCTATAAATGATCATTATTTATCTCAAGAAGTAACATTTCATATTTTATATTAAAGTAACCAGCAATGTAAGGATTTTTGTGGTAGTGTTATTAACAAAAAAATAGTGGATGAGAAAATAACAAAATTATCATAAGATATTTAATTGGTGGAGACCCATTAATTTTGTCATCTTAAAATATATATATATATATAATTTAAAATTAAGCTAAATAAAAAAAAAGAATTCATATAATCGGTCTTAGCTAGTTTGAGATTAAAACTTTGTTGTTGTTACTACTACAGTAAACTTATTAATTTTGTCTGTTTAATGCAGGAGATGAGAAGCATTTTGACTATGATGAAAATAGTCCATATGGGCCTGAACACTGGGGAGAGCTGGATCCAGAATGGGCAACATGTTCTAATGGAACAAAGCAATCACCCATAGATATAAACCATAAGAATGTTCAATGGAATCCAACTATTGGAAGCCTGAATAACAGTTACTACAGAACTTATGCGATTATGCAAAATAGTGGCCATGACATAAAGGTAAGATCCAGTGATTCCTTTTCTATTCCTTTCTGTTTTAAATAAACAGAGGGGGTGTAAAAAGTCTCTCCAAAACTTTTCATTGAACAGAAGAAAATATATCACTATCTTTTTTATTATCTATATGTTCTAATTTCACTCTTCTATCAATTTTTTTTTCAAATATATTCATTCAATTTTTTTTTTATTTTCCTGATATGAATGTAGATTAATTGGACAGAAGGCTCAAGACCTGGTGCAGGATCACTTACTATTGATGGCAAGTCCTATGTTCTTCAGCAATGCCACTGGCACTCACCCTCTGAGCATACATTTTTCGGCCAGAGGTGCCCTTCTATTCATCACTCCATCTCCAAACTCTTTTAAGTAGCATAAACCATTTGGTGGCCGTGGGAGGTATCAAGGAAGAAAGGAGTTTCTGCAGTTAGGATTTATACATTTCATATGACTACATAATATGATGTCTCATGTAGCCCAAGCTTGATCCACAAAGTGTTTGGACAGCACAAGTTCGGCCCGGCCCAATCCATAAGTGAGACTTTGAGTAAATAAAAATTGGACCTTTTTTCAAAACAAGCATTAATATTGCTCTCTCTCTCTCTCTCTCTCTCTCTCTCTCTCTCTCTCTCTCTCTCTCTCTCTCTCTCTCTTTCTGTGTGGAAAGGGGAAGGAAACAATTTTAATATGGTATTTTATGAAAACAAATCTTAAAATTCTTTTATCTTTTCAAATAACAAGGAGTCTGGTAGGCTTAAAATACCAAGGATTTCAGTCAATAATGCTTCATTTGATTTCGAATTTTACATTTTATATTTGTAAAATTCAGCTTCTGAGAGCACAAAAAGCACAAAGCATGCACTCATGCACGCAAAATACTATAGATCATTACAATTTCCAGCCTCTTATCTTTAAGCAATTGAGACCTGAGAAATATATTTGTACTCACAGGTATCCACTGGAGTTGCATATGGTTCACGTTAGTTCAGATGGAAGCATAGCAGTCATTGGCATCTTGCACCAACATGGCCATCCTGATCCCTTCCTTTCAGAGGTTTGTCATCAAAAGAACTCAACTTCTTCCACCATTTCCCCTCCACTCCAACTCAAATAGGCTCATCTTTATTGGCTCAGCTGACGAGGTACTTGGACTTCCTGATCTTGATGCAAAGAGAGGAGGTGGTTGTGGGTTATCCATCTCCACCACCAATAAAATATGGAGCTCATTATTACACATACTCTGGTTCTCTAACCACTCCACCTTGCACTGAAAATGTTACCTGGATCGTATTACAAGAGGTTTGTGGCATTCTAATTTACCTATGGTGCTCGTCTCCTTTGCCAAGCGTTTCTTCTTATAGATCGACTGCTGTGGTTTTAGGTGTGGAGTGTCTCAGACGGACAAGTAGAATTGCTAAGGACTGCTGTGCATGACGTAAGTTGATGGTTATTATTCAGTGCAATGTAATTACATTAGATTACTTTAATAACTTTGTTGCTTGTTCTGATGGTCTTCGAATTGGGTCTGCTTTGTGTTCAATATTCTTTCTGCAGAAGGACAATGCAAGACCAATTCAACCGATCAATGGACGCACGGTTTACTTGTACAAGCCACCGATACATAGCTTCTGATGCTAAATGCTTTGATGGGGAAATCTTATGCCAAATAGCAAATAAAATGGTCGAGTTTTGCATCTCGGCTGCTCTATGTGTTGTATCTATGTTGTCACCTTTGATGCCATTAAAACCACATTTACGTGTTGGATAGTAAATAATTTTCTATACGGTGAGAAATAGCTAGCAGAAATGGTGTCTTTAATTTTATCAGCTTTATTTGCTTTCACCCATTAATGCTTGCGATGTAATAGAACCATAAGTAACCTTCTCTTCTGTAGAGCACTTCAAAGCCTTAATGATCTCCATCTTGCTCGGCGAACGCGAAGTGTCCCAGGGTTTAAACGTGTTCTTGAAAGTTGGCAAGACAAGCTAGCTTGCATTTATGGTAACTACAAGTCCCTAGTTAATTGTCTACCCTCTCACAATCAACTTGAATTTCTACCCTCTTACAATCATTTTGATTTAAACCTTGGGAATCCTATAAACCCAGGGGAGAAAAACCCTTTAAAATATGCAGGGCCTAAAAATTTAACAATATATCAACAGCATAAATTTAGTTAAAGACTAGGCTAGTCAGGCATCACTCTAATCTTGAGCATCTTAATATTTTTGTACCAACAACCTGGCACTCTTTCTGTCTCCTCTCCTACTTCTTTTGTAGTTAACTTTTTGTCAAGAAACTTTGATTTAATTAACGAAAGCAATTGGGCTCTCGTAATCTTTTCTTAAATTCTAATACAGTTTGTTGCAAAGACAAAGCAGAATAAAACTCATCCATTGTGGCATCGAAGATCTTTTATGCTCACATTATTACAACAATTGTGTCAAGTCATCGAACCATCCTTGCAAGGATCTTAAGGATGTCATTCGTCGACGGTCGAAGCAAGGGATCATCCTCTAGACAAGCGTTGGCCAAAACAGTCATACACAAAGCTTCTCCGATAGGGTAATCCTTAAGAGAAGGATCCATGAAGCCTCTCAACTCCTCGAAACAACCACTAGCACTTCCCTCTGCTGTCAAAAATCCCAGCTTCGTCCTCTTAAAACTCCCATCTCTGGCCTCTTCGGCAGACAGGAGCTCCAACAGAACAACCCCAAACGCAAACACGTCCAATTTGTCCGAAACCAAACCATGATGAAGGTACTCAGGCGCAATCCACCCCTCAGAGGTCACCATAACATCACCTCTCCCCTTGCTGGAATTAATGACAGAAGCCACTCCTAGGTTTGCAATTTTTGCTCTCCAATCTTCTGTGATCGAGATGCTTCTACTGGTGATGTTCATGTGGATGTAAGATGGGACCGTGCAGTGATGAATGTAGTGAAGCCCGACGGCCACATCGAAAGCAATCTGCGTCCTCCTTTGCCATGGAAGAACATCCACTGGCTTCCTCAAACAGTCTCTCAGGCATCCATTTTGTGTGAACTCAAACACCAAGTATGACGAAGAGAAATCACTCTCTCCATAGCAGACACCCTCCAACTTAATGATGTTAATGTGATTGATCTTCGAGTATATACTAACGGTCCTTCGAGCATCACCAAAGCCCATTCTTTTTATGACAACTTCTGTGCCTCCAAGGCTTCCCTTGTAAACAGAGGAGCCCAATTTGGTGTCTTCACTGAAACCTCTGGTGGCCTGCCTGAGCTCATTGAAGCTGTAACCGGTCAGAGAGTACTTAGACATCTCCGCAACCAGATCAGGAGACAAGCATGATGTTGTGGAGCTCCGAGTGGATAACGAGTCAAGTTTGTTCTCTCTCCATTTATAGCTGGTCTTGTAGTAGAAACCCAGGCCAGCTAGTGCCAGTATGCACAAAATCCCCACCCCAGAGCCAATCGCATATAAAGTCTTTTGACTCATCCTGCCTCCAGGTATTGCAGTACGAGTCATCGTAACGAAAACAGTTCCTTGGCTGGTTGGATCTTTAATGCTGGAATTGATGGAAGGCACTTCTCGAAGAGGAACTAAAATGGTGGTATTTGGAAAAACTGTGGGATTTCGACCATCTAGCTTATTTTCCACCCATATATCACTGGGAGAGATGCCAAATCTTTCAGCTACCACGATGGTATCATCTTGTTCAACAAATGGATATGTCACAAGGTACAGAATTCCATCTCTAGTGTTATTGGGATCAGGACAAGCACAAGTTAGAGGAACAGTAAGCTTCGCCCCTGCCTCAAGATTATCAGCACTCAAGAGACTCTTCTCTGCAAGAGTGTGCAGTTTCACCAAGCCTTCGAAAACCTCGCAAGAAATTTTGATGAGCCTCGTATCTTCATGGATCAAGTAGCTTACATTTGCCTGGAAGAAGCTGCCAGAGCATGAGCAAGTGATGGGAATTACGACCACCCTGTCCTTCTCGAGGATCTGAGAGGGGCTTGTTAGCTTGTTTGCATGGAGCACCGCGTCTTGCATCACACCAAATAACTTAGAGATCTCCGATACGGTCTCGAAGCCTTGTCGGGCTCGGTAGACTATGAATGTCTTGCATGAAGTGAGAGAATTGCTGCAATTGTATCGAGAACCTGGTGAGAATACATTGGATGCGCACGAATTTGGATCATAGAATTGCTTCGACCATATGGAATCGAAGAGAAGGAAGCTGGTGAGAAAATAAGCTAGAAGCATTGGACTTAAGGAGCAGAGGACAAGAACAAGAGATGCTTTGTGGAGAGAGGCCAGCACAAGTGAGGAAATCTACAACTAGATTGTGGCGCTCTTCCCTTTTAAAACTGAAACAATGAAAGGTTGACCACCAATCAGGCCTGACATTGATGTCAATTACAAAAGATGAAATCAGAGACGTTCGATTAAAAGTTGGTGTGATTTTAGATAAATTTGGATGCATGAGCTCTAAAGTTCTTCTGGGACTATGCCAAGAAGGCAAAGGTGGCGGGCAAGGACGTTCAAAGTGCTTTGACGGAGCCGGACAAACTAGCCGGCCGGAGGGCCAGGCTTTTCTTTGGTGGAGGAAGAAGAAGACGCTGGATTGAAAATATAATAGAACATGGGTTTGGTATCTTGTCAAGTTGGGCGACCAAATGGGATGGAACAGCTTGTTTGGAATATAAAGCTTGCATCGGTTGGACGGACTCTGGTGCAACCATATTCTATTGGCTGAAAGTCGTCAAGAGGTTGATGTTTGTGGTGACAATAGAGTGCACTCGGATGATAATGTAAAAAAACTAGACAAGAAACTTGCCATTGGGAAAGACGTGGGCTAATGTGATTTCTTCTGTGTCTCTGGCTGCGTCTCCTCCAATTAGAAGGCCAGATGAGTGCGATTTTATATATGCCTCTAAGCTTCTAAATCTGACGTGTGGGTGGAAGGGTGGATTATTTTTATGCGGTTGGATTCTCTCTAGTTTTCGCCTGTCAAGATGAAGAGTCCAAATGTTATTTTCAAGAAAGAAGAGTGTAGTTATGCACCCACAGCCGACGATACAAGCAATCAACTATGGGTCCACCAACGTAGATAGCAATAGATAAATAATTGGACTCCAATTATGACAAAAAGCTAGAGAAGACCAGTTTAGTTACGGAAAACTAAAAGTATTTTTTTTTAAAAAAAATTCCATGAAAGACAGAAAATAAAATTTTATATTTAAATCTAATATTTTTCTAAATAAAAAATTAAAGTTATATTTTTAATTTTTTTAAATGTTGTATTTGGCTTGAAAAATGGCTTTTGATTATTTTTTATTATTTTATATTTTTATTTATGTTTTTAGCCACTATGCTTCCGTCACCTATTAGCACCTTCACCACCAATCAGCCTTCATCATCCACCATCGTCACAGCCAAAACCACCATATCATTATTATCCTCAACCACAGCTACTACACTTCCATCCCCCACTAGCAATGCAATAACCATTGCTACTATACCTTCATCACCCTTCATCATAACCATACCACTATTATATCTCCATCATACCCATCACATTCCATCACTACCTTATTACCCATCATCAATTTATTACCTACCATCATCGTTGCTATCATACCTCCACCATCCATAATCATTGCCACCATTTCTGCACCACTCACGATCATACTTCTATCATCTATCACTATCTCTACCATCGATCATCACTACCACCACCACCCCACCACCTACTACCAGCGCTGCAGCCACTGCTATCCCCTCGACCACCATCATCATATTTACACCTCTCTTACCCCTTTTTACTATTATCACCACTATCATCATCGCCACCAGCACATCGATCACTGACCATCACAATTATATTAACACCATACCTACTACTCTTCATCACTATTATCATCTACCATTATCGCCAGCACTGCATTAATCATCCACCATCATCACTACTATCATACTTCTAATACCTACCACCACCATCATGTTTCTCATCACCTTCTATCACCGCTAGCATCACTATCATCACTCATCACCACCATCGCCACATCCATTACCACTGCCATCCTCTTCCATCACTCACCATCATATATCCATACATCCACCATCGTTCATTTTTTATAACTTTTATTTTTTTTAAATTAAATTATTTTTTATTTTTAATAAATAAATATGTTTTTATTTTTTTTAGAAAAATAAAATAAAAATGGGAAAAACAAAGCTTAAGATGAAAAAGAAAAAAAAAATCATAACTAAGCAGGCTAAGCTTTCTCAATTTGCCTTTGATCAAGAAAGTTAAGGCTCTCTTTGGATTGATTACTAAGATATTTTTAAATTATTATTTTATAAAAATTATGTAAGATAAATCAATAAATAAGGTTAATAATTATTTTAAATAAATCCTAAATTATCTTATTTATTGAGTTAATTAACTTTTCCCTTCTACTTATGGATCAAATGGAGAGTCAACCATGAAGAAAACGCACGAAGGGAGGATAAGGAGAGATAACATGAGAGGAAAAGCCTCAGGGTCATGAAGCTGGATCCTCGTTAGATTAAAAAAGAGAAAAAAGAAAACTTCCACCTTCCCATCCCTTCGGTTCGCTCCCTTCTTCTCCTGCCAGAGAGGCGTTAAATGGGTCACACAATCCGGCTTGAAGTGGGTCATGCTTACTATAGCAGCCGTGCCGAGCTTGGCACGGCGCAACCACTTGGGCTGTATCGGGTCCCTGCCATCCATAGCCGTACCAATATGATGACTCATGGCAGGCCGGCACATCTATAATCGTACCAACATGATGACTCGTGGCAGGCTGGCACAATACGTCTCGTAACATAAAATTCGGCTCAACAAGCACAAACAGACCGACCCGCAAGCCCGACCCATCTGATGGCCCATCAAGCACAGCCCATCAGCACAAACGGATCGACCTACAGGCACAGCCTTCTAGGCATGCACTGGCCTCTCAGGCCCATTAGGCCCAAAGACTTATATGCCCCTCAACTGTCATAAATGACTAGTTTGAGAGCTATTTTTGTTTAATCCTCAAAAAAAGGTTTTTTTTTTTTGCTCTTTTTAATAGCTAAATATAGTTAACGTTCAAATGTATTCTCATCTATTACTTAGAAGGACCTATTTATCCTTTTCAACAACTATAAACAGCTAGTTCTCAAAATTATTTAGAACATTTGGAGATTCTTTAACCCCTGTAAATACCCCTCATTCCCTCTCCTTTATCCCATACCATATCTTAAGCTTCTCTAAATTCTTTTAAGTCCTTCTCATATTCCTACAAGTTCTCTTAATCTTCTTAAGCTCCTTTAATCTCTCTCTCTATAAGTTAGCTAACTATCTCAATTTCTTTCTAGTCTATACTCTCTATAATGTTTGCTGCTAGTAGCTCTTACCTATTTCGTGAGATTTTCAGCCTCAACACTAATACAGAGGATTATGGGGTCGGTCTTGATTCACCACAGTCGCATACTAGAACTGATGTCCCTAACCCTAGTAGTGCCACAAGCTTGATTTAGTCACCGGATCAAGGAAGAAGATGATGGAATCTTCAGCAACTCCCAGCATCTCCAAAGCCTGATCATCATCGCTTCTTGAGGATCAAAAAAGATGGATTTCGATCAATTAAATGGAAGAGAAAAGGTTCTAGATAAGCCTCATCGACATCTTCTTTGAATCTATCAATAAGATGAACTTTGTCTCTGCTTGAGCACTCATCTTCTCCAAAGACTCCTTTATTTGTTTCATTCATCATTCTTTTTCTTTTTTATTCAATCCAAGCTAGTCAAATGGACTAAGCCAGCTTAGGATTTAGTTGGCTTAAGAAAAGGGCTAAGTATCACAGCTATAACTATGACAATTCAAGGAAAATCAGCCATCTAATTTGACACTAGAAGAAACACGATAGTATAGCTCATGATTTCACTATGCTCAAATTAAATTTAGTTGTGGAGGTGAGTTAATAAAATTTTTTTTGCTCTTAGAAATTAAATAGAAAAGAATTATTAAAATTAATTATAAGTACTAAAATACCTTTTTTTGGCTTAAAATCTATATTTTAAAAATATATAATTTTTTTTAAAATCTTGGATTTAAAAAAATCTCAAAATATTGTTAAATCTAATTATTTTAAATAATTTTATAAATATAAAAAAAATTAATTTTGTATTTTTAAAATTTTGATGGTGGAATAACACTTATGTCCGATTTTTGGACTAGCCATTTGGAATTATCTTATATTTGTATTATCATGTATTTTATTGATTGTGACTGGATAATGCAAAAAAGATTCTTAGTTTTAAATTAATTGAATATCCATACAATGCCATCAATATCTTTTCTTATATTATGCATATAATATGTGAATACCATATATACAAAAAAAAAAATTTAATTAATTTAGATAGTTCTTTCAATAATAATGTTATTGTTAAATTATTCAAACTGTAATTGCATTCCATCTTAGATGAAAAATTATTTTATATAAAATATGCATATCATATCATAAATTTAATTATATAAGATGACTTAATTGTTATTGAAGTATATATAAGGAAAGTTAGAGATACTATTAAATATATAATGTTCAAAAGTTAGAAGATAAGACTTTAAAAGTTTGTATAATGCTCATGATCGAAAATATAAATAATTTTTATTCGATATAAAGCATAGATGAAATTTCAAATATTTAATGTGATAATGTTGTTTTGAATATAGAGATATTATTTTTAGCTTTTATAATGTTCACTTCCCTGGTGAACTAATATTAGAATTTCACTGAAATAATTATAATATTATTATGTAATTTTTGGAACATATTTATGAAGCTATTAATATTTTATCCAATACTTATTATCCCACCTCTCCTCTATTTTTGTGATAAATCTATAATATTACCAATAGTTTTAATAATATAAGAACGAGAAAAGTTTTAAAAATATAATTATACTAATGAAATTAAAATTTAATAAATATTGAGAAGAAATTTTGTATTTTCATTGCTTAGCTTTAGCCATGGATCCTAGAATTAAATTAGATGGTTTATTTATAATATTAGAAGAAATTTATGATAATATGGTGGATGAAGTTGGTAGAAATAGAATTAAAGATAAAATTATTAATTTATTAAATAAAATATTTATGATATATGACTAAAAATATAATAAAGATAAAAGGTCCTATATTTTAGGACCGATCTGAAATAGTAGCGACAGTAGTAATACTGATAAAATTTGGATATCCTTATTAAGAAAAAACCAAGAAGTTTAGCTCCATCATGTAATAAATTTATTTTTATTTAAATAATAATTTTATAAATTTTCTAATGCGAGATGAGATAGATAATTTTGATTTTTGACTTGGTAATGAACTCATAAGAATAATTATCCTGTACTTTTCATCATGGCCTGTGATTTACTAACCCTTTCAAAGTCCATAGTATTAAAATCTGCTTTTAATGCATGAAGATGAATACTCGATGGTAGGAGAAACCAATTGAAGCCCAACACAATAAAGATGCTGGTCTGCCTCAAGGACTGGTGCGATATAGAAGACAAGACGTAAGGCCAAAAGAATGATGAAGAGCCTCCTTTGAATGGATAAGGGACTAGAAGACCAAAAGATGAAAAATGAAGTAATCTCTTACGGTCTTGAAGACCAGACAAAAAGAATGACCATGATGAATTGAACCAATATTAAACCCCAAAAAATAAGTATATCTAATTTATGTTATTTAATTTCTCTAAATTAGTTTTAAAGTAAAAAAATAATAATAAATAAAAATTGTCTAGCAGGTCGGCCCATCGAGTTTAACAATCTAGAGCTTGGATCGTGTCAGACAAAAGGCGAGATGAAAATTAAAGACTCTTCTATTTCTCTTCAAGCAACTAGAAGATAAAAGATGATGACCAAACAATACAATAATACGAAGATGCAACCATGATGGCAAGCCACTTATCCACCCATGAACAAAGAAATATATATTTATTATTTTATTGGCCATCATATTATCCCATTATGCCGGCCTATTAGCAAACATGCCGTGCTAGATCCGGCCCAACTTGCCTGGCCCCGAAATTGTGGGCTGTGCCGGGCCTTTCCCATCCTAGCATGGCCTGTAAGAGTCGTGTAGGGTTGGCACATAGCGACCTACGGGAAAGTATACTGTGCCAGGCCCAGCCCGTTTGACTTGGGCTTATGAACCATATCGAGCCTTCTTCTATTATAACAGGCTATGCTGACATGGTCCGCAGCAAGGTGGCCCATGGCCTGGCTCCTATTATGGGCTGAGCCAAGCACGGCCAGCTGACACCTCTACCGTGGCTCACCGTTTCTCCTCCTATCTAATTGAACCTTAAACGGCATTTTGCCAAACAGATGGCCCTTGCAGATAACTATTGACTTGATACTATTTCCATTGGTATGGTTATCTTCGATGGAGCAGTCTAAGCCTGGGGGCAGCCTTTTGTCGCGGGTGCTGCCATTCACGGGCTTAAAAGTGGATGGAATATGAGGCAACTATTGGTGGAATCTTGCCTGCAAGTGTCCTTGGAGGATATTAATGGGACAGTCACGCTGCAAAATCTTAACCAAGGCTCATTCAAAATAGACATTTTTTTTTTTTCTAAGAAATTATATTTTTTCATCAACGTCGCAGGGAAAAGAAAGGAATGATACGACGAAGTGAGTGTTATGAAAGTACTGCTGGACTTCCTAGTCATGGAAATTGGACTTGGTGCCACAGCAGCATACCGTCCTCAAGGCTCTCTATTCTCATATTCCTTGGTGATTATACAATCATGCAGAAAGAGGCCTCTATTTTATTGAACTTTGGTGCCTTTCCTTCTTCTTTCACGAGGCGATGTGTGGGATGAAATCTTCCATCCATGCCTACTCATTTTATTATTAACCACAGAGAGAGATTTTTTTCCCCACAAATTTCATTTAAGAGATGAAAAATGGGTACATTCTAAAAATCATGCAAATATACATGCATGAGTAAGGCAATTTAGATAAAAAGGTATTATGTTGTCATAATATGTTGATGATGTCATAGCACTAGAAAATGGCTTAGCAAATTTTAAAGAGGCAATTGATACCTTGACAGCAAATTATATCTGATGTCATATAATGTAGCAAATCAAATCTAGTTTTAATACTATATAAAAAAAAAATTCCATAGACCAATTAATAGCATACAAAATGATGCGATATCTTATAGAATAAAATTGGATGACTTAAGATCATCGTGAATAACCACGAAGTACCCAAAAAAAAATCGAGAAGAATAACCTTT
The DNA here is from genome assembly GCA_017589505.3 of Metroxylon sagu. Classification (NCBI taxonomy): domain Eukaryota; kingdom Viridiplantae; phylum Streptophyta; class Magnoliopsida; order Arecales; family Arecaceae; genus Metroxylon; species Metroxylon sagu. The sequence continues at coordinate 1,149,842 of JACVBY030000536.1, read as the reverse complement.
AAAGCGATGACAAATTTGGAGAGAAAATAAAATAATAATAATAAAACTCGCGGCTGGAAGATAAAAGAACTCTACGTCACTAAGTCTTCCTCTTTGTGGTAAAAGATAGAAGGTTGCTATCACACACTCCAATGACTTCCAACTTCTCAAACAAATTAGTTAGCATACTTCTTTTCTAAGTCCAAACAAAATTTGCTCAGACCGATCCTCGCTCAACTTGACTAGCCTAGCCAAGAATTAAATCCAAAATAAAAACTATGGTATAATATTAAATATTTTTTTATAAAATAAGGAATAAAATCCTAATGGGAATAGGAGACTAGAATAACTAATCCTAACACAATAAAGACTACAGTAATGACTACCAGCACGTAACATTGTTTTTGACTTTTTGTGAGTAATTTATGGAATCAGTGCTGATTGGATGCATTCTGAGGTTGATGAATTTAACATGTGGAAGTGTTAAATTTCAATTAATCTATAACTAAGCTACTAATAACATATTATAGTTAGTGGCTATTTATCCATTGCTTATTTGTAGTGTTGTTAGATTGCTCTGATGTTGGGTTAGCCATCATCATATTACTTTTTCACTCTCGTTGTGCCTCGGACTCACAAATGATGTGAACAAGTTATGGCTGCATTTTTGCGTTGGGCACTGGAGTTAAACTTTTGTTACTCAAACCTCATAAGCTTTAACACCATATAAGACTAATGATGGACTTTGCATTTTTATGACCATCAACTGTCATTGCTCGTATGAAGATATAAGACATAAAATTTGGTCCAATTGCCATCTCTTTTTCCTATAAACCAAGTTTTGAAAACAAGAATAAGATAGAATAACTATTCCAGTGTTTTTTTTTTTTTTTTAGTTGTTTCTACGATAAGCAAAAAATTTCAGCCAACCAAAAATAGGATAAATATTCTCAGTGGAACAACCATCTCTATTCCACCTTCTCTTATTCTTGAACGAAGGGTAACCTTAGTGATTGGTATTGGAACACTTAAAATATTACCCAATGTCCTGCAACTCATCTAACAAAATGTTGCTTCTTCTAATAATAATAATAGTCATAAAATTGCTTTTGCTTTTGTCAAAAGACAGTAAAAGTCATTTGGTGAAATTATGTGGTTAATAGATTAATTTTGTGATCATCGAGCCGCAAAGAATAACCAAATGTCATTGAATTATTTCATAGGTAAAAGGTTGTTTAAGGACATGGCAAGCGCCTACTTAGGGGAAAGGTTTAACCCTCAAGTTCTGCTAGGTAGGTTTGTATACAAAAAAATTTAATTTTCATACAGCTCAACTTCAAGCTATATGAATTCCTATGTCATTGACATAGATAATTTTCTTATCATTTATGGTGCTAGCATTTAAACAAAAAAAAAAAAAAGAAAGAAAGAAAAAAAAAAAAGAGAAAAGGCATTTCAATGAGCATAGCTTTTAGGTCTTCTTTCTATCTTAGTTAGCATTTAACGCCTAAGAATAAAGCTAATTGTTTTGTAAAATGAGGTAAATGGCTTGTAACTATTAGTTGCAAAGACTGCAGAAGGCAAAATGGATGTACAAAGGAGACACAATATACATGTTTTGCACATAAAGAATTTATTTTATATATGAAATGAATAAACAAAAAACTAATAGCTTGTATCATGCAATTCTCAATATCTTTCTTTGTGGAATAACAAATCTTAAGGATTTAGGTTCTTACAAAGAAACAAAATCTTCCATGCTATGTATGTAGATAACATGGAACCTTGAATAAGTAAGCCAATAAATTAAAATGGTAGCAAAATGAATTGCACAAGATTTAAAATCCAAGACTCATTGTCCAAACTAAAAAAGATTAAAAGAAAAGAAAAACCTACATGATTGCCATGGAAAGTCTCATTCTCTACACTAAAGTGTTACAAAAACTAAAAGCCCAAAATTCCTTTTCCTTTCCTCCATTTGTTATAAATAGTTGACCCTTCATTAATAATATAAGATTCTAGCTATAACATTCAATTAATATGATCTTACAGTTGAAGGTCACTGGTTCAAATCCTTTTTATGCTAATTTCTCTTTAATTCACCAATTCTCCATCATAAGCTCTCTTTTTTTCTTTTATTAACCTGTCATCTTGAATTGTTCTTGACTGCTCGCGCTTTCATGCATGTAGATTAAGCCACATGTGAGGAAATATCAAGATCTAATATATATTATTGACTAGTTCTCTAATAACTTAACTTAGGTTGCAAACTTATGATCTTTTCCTTATCTTCTTTATTTTCATTTGTTTTTTTAGGGTCAAACATAGAGATTAGAGCACGGCCTCAAGTACTTAGCCTTTACATTTGAAAAAAGAAGCAGGTATAGGATCACCATTATACTTTTGAAGATATTACTTGGCACTGTTCCTTTCATTTGGCATCAAAATTGTCCATGTGTGCATTGTAAATCTCTACAGTACTAATTAATAAATGCAAATACTTTTAAATTTTGAAGTACTTAGGTCATAAAATAACTTTATATCTACAAAAAGAAAGCATGCAACTACTATCTAATATAATTATGCAGAAATAGGTGTCCTAAGTTTTGGCCTTACATGATCCAAGAAGATTTTATTGTCTAGTGCATAAGGCATGGATCCACGTATGAATCAACAAATGCTAATTTGCTATACCTTATATCAAGAAGGAAGATTGGATAATGAACATGTGCAAAGGAGAAGAAAAACACAAAAATCTGGTAGGAAGTTTGATGGAAAAAAGACTTTCCAAGTTTTTCATTACAATATAACTCATCTTATTTTTATTTCTTTTATCTAATATCATAAGCACCACCTTTATTTTTCAACCCTTCTATACTTGCACTAGCACTTTGTTTATAATTCTTTGCAACTAATATTCATAGTAACACCTTTATTTTTTCCCTTTCATTTAGAGGGGGAGTATAGTGTCCACCCTCAAAGAAGTCATTGAGATAGGAGTGAAAGGAAAAAGGATGGTCAATGCAAAAGAGTGCTTTTTTGCTTTCTGTAATTACAAGAGAAGGTAGTTGACTTGCTCTTCACTCCTTTCTTGTATTTTAGAGAAGAAGAAAACTTACTAGAATATTTGTGTTATTCTTTATGATTATTCATGATAAAAAAAAGCTTCAAATAGAATATATTTAATCATGGAGTACTATAAGGCTGTTTCATTCCCTTGAGCTGAGTGATATTAGTAGAAACCATTTTTTAGACTCTTAATTTGTAGTTTTGAGTTGTAGTCATCGTTAATCAAGCTTCATATAATTCTTAGTCACTCATTCACAACTATACCAATTTTTATACATGATTATATATTTTATATATAATTGCGCACACATTTGTGATATGTATTATGCAAACTTATAATATGAGCTAGGAACTAAAAATTAAATAATCAGCACAATAGATGTTTAACAACAAGACATTTCATTAAAGGGCCCTAAGAATAAATGAAAAACAAAAACAAATAGGGCTCTAGAATCCTTGTTTATATTTGTTTTATCATATAATAAACTAAAACTATATCCCATGAAAGAAGTCAATTAACTATTAGTTGTATGGCCGTATGCTTTTAACTTTATCTATGTTAAGGCATTTTCAAGAGAAATCATACTAAGATTTGCTTCCAAGAAGATTTTTTTGTTTCATTTTTCTTTTTAATAATAGAAGAATCTTGTTAGCTAGGATAGCCCTCTTTCAAATATCATATCCCGATAAAGGTTATATTCATTCCCAATTCACTTGGTACAAGTGTAAGAATTTTATTGGCTTGGTAAGATGATGATGCATATCGATACAGATATTTACCTAAATATAAAAGTGGATTAGATGATATTTGTCTGAATCTATTTTTATATTTAAATCTATTTAATAAAGATATAAATTTGAGTATTTGATTAAAATCTGTATCTACATTTGTGACATTCAAAGAAAGAACAAATATGAATATGTATAAATAATTATTGGGCCTGTATTTGAATATCAGATTATTCTTGTAATCTTACTTGATCTTATATAGTACTTAAACTTTTAAGAAAAAGAAATAACCATATTAACATAGTATCAATTTAATTCACCTTCCACTTAGTAATATTTTGATTGGATATAGTAGTGATAAAGTTTAACCTTCCTACTTACATTTATGTTTATATTAATAATTTAAATATCCAATTTATATCCATATGACTTGAATTTTTTTATCCAACTTATACCCAATATTCATATTCATATTTATCAAACAAAAATAGATATAAATACGTATGCAATGATACCTAACCTATTTCTTATTTGCTTTCAGCTCAAATGCTAGAGCTGTCTATAGTTGAACAATCCAAGAATATGACACCTATGAGGATCTTTGATATTTTTATTTTTTTAAAAAATAAATTTTAGAAGTAATATTCAACCAAAATATTTTTTGGAAATAATGTTAGGGATGCCATATAGGATCCCAACACAGCATCCTTTTTTTTGCCCCATCACACTAAAGTCATCTATTGAATAGATGATTTCTACAAATGATTTTAGGTCGAAATCATCTGTTCAATTTTATCTAGCAGGAGGTACAATTAATATGAGTTATCTTGTCATGCATATGATCGTGTCAAGTCACTATTATCCATGATAGTGTCAGTCAATATAATGTACCATCAATATGAGTCATCAAATCATGTGCATGATCTACTCAAATCAGATGCCAGCATCTTCATCATCACAATTATAGCATCATAGTCAAGTTATTAAATGATGTGCGTTATCCTGTCAAGTCACGATCATTAGTCCTCCTCATGTCAATTGATCACATCAAATGGTATGTATATGATTTTGTCCTATTTAAGACAACATGATTGTCCTTACCCAGGCATCTTGGATCAAACCGTAACTTTTCATTAATCGAAGATGAGTTTAATATATACCCTATGTGATATATTTTTGGGCTACTAGTCATTATTAGGCACTCAAGAATGACTTCTGCTATCCAATAATTTTAATATATAGAACTCCCTGGCGATGATTAGCACATTGATGGATAAGTGGTCTTTTTATATAAGTTAAGTTGAGGATCTTAGGGTAAATCCTAATATGTTCACGGAATGATGTTGATTCACTTCGCAAAGCCCTTTATCGTATTAGACAGAAGAATAACTGCATAAAAATTCATTTGAATAGGTATTACTTTGAAAACCATGAGAGGTAGCTTATGTTGGGATCATTGAAGAAATATGCATGTGGATTTATTTAAGCAAAGAGAAGAATTGTCTTTCTGATATTAACATATTCGAGAAGGATGGTGATGCTTAATCTATATGATTATCCATAATATTTGCAATGCAAGCTCATTATTTCATTTCACAAAGCATGAGTATAATCTTGATTTCATATTCAAGAGCATAGTCGTTACAATTAGTTCTCATTGGTTATATATTCATTAAGAGATATTTAATCATAGTACAGAATATTCTCTACTTTGTTTTAGGCTATCTCTTTTCCTATAAATTCGATTAGTTCACATGTGAGCTTTAGTAAGAAGTATCAATAATGTCACACCAATATGTGGCTATTTTTTTTGCGTATCTTTCTAATAATTGCTTTGTAATCTACTATATTGCACATGTTCATTTTAACTAATAGATGATATACAATAGGAGCTTTGAGCATATGTAGATCTTCAATGAGTCTCTCAACCTCCTTGAAGCAATTCGCTCATTATCATTGTAGGCTAGCATAATACTCTCTATGATCAAAGTATCTCTTATACTTATAGCCATATTTAAATTTAGGTAGTACCCATACTCTCGAACACCATCCTGTGTTCAACCTTCTAACCATAGTTCAATTGTAATTTTTGACTTAGCATGCCATTTTCTTCTTGTTATAGACAAGTAGTAATGCCTATCATATATTCGTTATGTCACATCTATAGTATTAGCCTTTAAACTTGGATGAAAAGCCTAGAGATAGTACATTCTATCTGCAAACCATAAAAGAGACAAAATAGAATATCGAAGGAGACAGAGGTTCGCCAACTCGGTGGTTTAACTAAGTGCCATCGATGGCATTACAATGCAGTGGCATTGCATGGCCATGGCATTGTAGTGCCGTGGTACAGTCAATATATCGTGGCATCTGAGTGGAGAAGGCTAGACTTTATGTGTGGCATATCGAGGTACTCAAACCAACCATAAGGTGTAATATATTACGTACGTAAGTTATAGAGCCACTCAAATCAGACTCAGACCTCTTAATTTTAGAGGAATGGTTCATGAACACTTAGAACTAAGCATTGAAAACTTGTTCTAAACCTGAAGGCTCATCCTAACTAGGGTTATCTTATGTAGGCCCCCCTTTTTCTATAAGTCAGAACACATAACAAGTTTAACTTTAGTGAAATCATTTCTTGAACATACGATTTCATTGAAATCGTTTGTTGAACAAACCATTTTACTAAAATCGTAAGGTTAAAATCATCTTGAAGAGACAATTTTAAACTCATGTCTACAATAAATGATTTTACCTTTGGTTACAGATAGCCTTTTTTTTTAGATATATTAAAATCATTTATTGAATAGATAATTTCTAAAATTGCTTCTTTAACCTAAAATTATCTATTAAATAAATAATTTTAGAAGTTATTTATTGAACAGATAATTTTACTTATAGCAGGGTATAAAAAAAAAAACAAAGGATATAATATTCGGATTGTATGTGATATCTTCAATATTATTTTAAAAAAATATTTTAATCAAACATTACTTCTTAAATTTTTATTTTAAAAATATTAAAAATAACAAAGACTCCTGTCTATATCCAAGCATGCAATAATCAGTTAACTGACGATGACCTACATCATGAATGCTTAAGGTCAAGCACTTTAAAGCCTCCATAATCAATGAAAAGGAAAGTATTGTTTCTTGTGGCATTCATTCAACGGCAGATTGCAAGAAAATGAGGCAAAGGAAGCATTGGAAAAATTATAAAATATATGTATATATATATATATATATAAAAGTATGAATAAAGGTATGAATACCGAGAGTAGATGGCGGCAGATGGCTCATTTCATGTACCCCTAATAAACCATCAAACCCTTTTTTTATTTTTATTTTTTTATTTTTTTGCTCAACAGCTACTTCATCATCGCATCCCACTCCTTTTCGGTTATCCCCAAAACCCAAACTAGTCGCCAGCGCTCTCTTATCCAACGTGCACAGCCGACAGGCCAACCTCCTAACGCGCCCAAATCAGCTCCCTTCACATGCCCACCCGCACTGTTCCATCTCCATTCTTTCTCTCTCAATCCCTCGTTCTCCTCCATCTTCTCCCCGCCCTCTCTCCTCTCTTCGCCTCCTCCTCATAAAACACCATCGTATTTTCTTCTCTATTCGCTTTCCCCTTCTAATTCCTGTCTCTTCGGAGCTAATGCGCCCCCAAATATCCCCCTTCCGACTTCCAATCTAGGGTTCCCAAAACCCCATCTAACACCCCGAGATTTATTCCCCTCACGATCCGGCGCGGCCTGGAATGGCCGCCCCGGAGATCCCGGCCTGGCTCAAGGGTCTCCCCCTGGCCCCCGAGTACCGCCCCACCGAGACCGAGTTCGCCGACCCCATCGCCTTCATCTCCCGCATCGAGCGCGAGGCCGCCGCCTTCGGCATCTGCAAGGTCATCCCCCCCTTGCCCAAGCCCTCCAGGAAGTTCGTCCTCGCCAACCTCAACCGCTCCCTCACCGCCTCCCCCGATCTCGTCCCCGGGCCCGGCTCCGGCTCCGGCTCCGGCTCCGGCTCCGACCCCCGCCCCGCCGTTACCGGCGACGCTGCCGTCTTCACAACTCGCCACCAGGAGCTCGGCTCCCGGCGCTCCCGCGCGCCGGTCCAAAAGCAGGTCTGGCAGAGCGGGGAGGTCTACACTCTCGAGCAGTTCGAGGCCAAGTCGAAGGCTTTCGCCCGGTCGCAGCTCGGCGGGTTCAGGGAAGTCAGCCCATTGCTGGTGGAAACCCTCTTCTGGAAGGCCGCGTCGGAGAAGCCCATCTATGTGGAGTACGCCAATGACGTTCCGGGCTCTGGATTCGGCGTGCCGGAGGAGCCCCTCCGGTACCACTCCCACCGGAGGCGGCGGAAGAGAGGGTTCGACAGGGGAAGAGTTCAAGAACCGAAATTCCCGTTCCCGGCAGCCTCTGGTGAGGTGAGGCAGCAGAATAATTCGGTTGCCGAGAGCAGCGAGAAGGAGGGCACCGGCGCTGGCACGGCGGGATGGAAGCTTTCGAACAGCCCTTGGAACCTTCAGGTGATTGCCCGCTCGCCTGGTTCGCTCACGCGGTTCATGCCCGATGAAGTCCCTGGTGTTACCTCCCCGATGGTGTATATCGGGATGCTGTTCAGCTGGTTCGCTTGGCATGTCGAGGATCATGAGCTGCACAGCTTAAACTTCCTCCACATGGGCTCGCCCAAGACTTGGTATGCGGTGCCTGGGGAACACGCAGCTACTCTTGAGGATATTGTTCGGGTGCAAGGTTATGGAGGAAATGTCGATCGGCTGGGTAATTTCTTAGTATCTCTTTTCTTTGAGGAAGAGTGGTTTAGTATATTCTTGGTTTTCTGGATAGCATTTTTTTTTTTTTTTTTGTGATTCTATCGGAGCTTTTATTTATTTATTTGTTTGTTTTGGTTAAAGTTTCTTTGCCTCTATTTTCTTTTCTTCAGCGGCTTTTACTATGTTGGGGGAGAAGACGACTTTGTTATCTCCTGAAGTTCTAGTGGCATCAGGGGTGCCCTGTTGCAGGTAGAGTCGTTACTTGCATTTTTTAATATTGCTTTCACGTTGTCTCAGTTTAGGTTCAAATTTATCTAAAGTTTGATGAAAAACTTTTTAAAGTTCCTGATTTCAACTCTTGTAGCATTGGAGACATAATTTTCTTTGGTTTTTTCTTCAGATTAGTCCAGCATCCTGGGGAATTTGTTGTCACGTTTCCAAGGGCTTATCATGTAGGCTTCAGCCATGGTAATTCTTTCTTACAGATGTTTTATTTTCATTATTTGCACTAATAAACTTTAAATATTATATATATATGTATATGTATATGTATATGTATGTATGTATGTATGTATGTATGTATATGTATATGTATATGTATATGTATGTATATATATATATATATGTATGTATGTATATGAGGTAGATTTAGTTACATTCAAATGTAGCCAAGCCTAAATTCAATCATCTCCTTCACTCTTAGATTTAAATAGTTTACGGATGTCAAAGATTAAAAAGATAGAAAAGATGGATAGCTACGAGATCTATCTGGATTTAAGGATGAGGAAGATGATCTATTCCTGAACTTGGCTACATTTGAATGTAGCTAAGTATAGGATCTGATCCCCTTTGCACCATTGGATTTACACAGTTAATGACTCTCAAAAATAAAAAAGATGAAAAAAATAAGATGGCTCTAAATCCATGTGGATCCAAGAATGGGGAAGATTATTAAATTTTGAACTTTGTTACATTCGAATGTAGCCAAATTTACCCCTTCCCCCCCCTCTCTCTCTCTCTCTCTCTCTCTCTCTCTCTCTATATATATATATATATATATATATATATATATATAGTTGCATTTAATGCATTATTAAAATTCTAAAATTTTTTAGAACCTTATTCACTTCCACTCGTGTTGAGTACAAGTTCTTGTAAGTTGTGGTCACACATATTTAATTGAATTTTCATTGTGAATTTATTTTTTAGAAAACTCTTCTCTATTAGTTTGACTACGCAACCCCCCTTGTTATATCTGAACTAAAATAATATAATGTAGCCAAATGAATTAATTAAACGTTTAACATCTTCCAACTTTGCCTTTATTAATTACAAGGTGCATCTTATATTATTTCCACTAACACAAATTGATATAACCTAAGATGTTGGCCAACAAGACATTAGTATATTGGCCTATATTTTCTATTCATTTTGGCTAAGTAGGCGAGATTTTTAAGTAATAAAACTCATCTTAAAAAATGTTTGTCAAATTAAGTTTTACTGTATTGTTTGAGATTTCAATATTTAAATTTCAAGGAATCGTGAGGAATCCATTGCTAAATTGTCCACCAAACTTTAATGATAATTTTTGTAAGATACATTTCCAGATGACCAACTAGATTTATGATACTCACTAGAAAGACTCTGGATTATTCATGAGTTAGTGCACTCTGGATTATTCATGCTTTGCATTAGAGTTGGATACGATGCTTAAGTCAATTTTGTCAAAGAAATGGACCACATCTTAAGGTTTCTTAAGACGGGCGGTTATCTTCTCCAAGGTAATGATGGAGTCTACTTTGTTCTCCTATTCCCTTACTAGTCAGCACTCCAACGGTAGCCACTTGAAGTTCCTAAAGAAGAGTCTTTCTAGTGAGTATCAAATTGCGTTTGGCTTTCAACTCAAGAAACAATTAATCCTTTTCATTAATAAATATAAGCATCACAAACATTCGGATTAGTACCAAAGTTTTGAAACCTATATGACCTGCCTAGGTTGACCCATCTGACCTGTCTCCCTCTAGAGTCTTGTCTTTATGGGTCAGGTTGAACCAAAAGTTGGAAATCGCTTAAACCCATTCGACCCAATGACCCTAGATGGTTCAATCATTCAACTCATTGAAGTGGAAAGTCAACACTTAAAAGGAGAAACAAATGAGTGTATGGAGGTTGCTAGGTCAATGTAGGATCATGGAGAAGCATGATTAGGGGTGGAGGTGACAAGGCCGGACCAGATGGGATTCGATGCAAGGCCACAACAGGTGGGATCTGATATTGCTAGGTTGGATCTGGTTGGATTCAATTCAATGTTGCCAAATCTAGTGGAAGCAGCCAGTTGATGGCAACATTTGGTGAAAATTGTGGTGGAATTCAATGGAAGCTAAAAGAGGTATAAGATCCGGGAAGAGATGAATTGAGGCTAAAGATGTAGAAGGAGAGTTGGGGGGAGGCCATTTTTTATGAGATCCTGCAGGAACGGGGTGGTGTTACAGGGATAGAGAGTCTTGGAGGATGGTTGGTGCATGATTTGGGGAAGTGGACAGGTTGTTGAGATATAAACAGCGGAGTTTTGGATGATAAGAAGGAGAAGTATAGAAAGGGTGGGAGCTAGTCCAACTAATGGTTAAGATCTCAAAATTGTAATCGCATGTGATCCATGTTCGAATTGGAGACCCATGACCTGGCCACTGTGGCAGTTCAGTTTGGGTCATTGGGTTTGGAACACTGTATAAGACCATGGATTACGAATCAATTACAGAACAATTTCATGAAAATTCACTGAGCAACCTCTGCAAAACCAACTGCAAATTTAGTGCTAGTTTATCTATGCTCTTGCTGGTCTTATCTTAGGTTAGATATTACAAGTATCATTCATCTTGAGCAATATAAAAATGTTATTAAAATTTAAAACTTTCATTTTTCTCAAAATAGCAAAGGCCATCTAGGATTGATTATATCCGTTTGCCCTTTAAAGAGTTCCCATTGAGAAGAAACTAATGTCCTCATACTTGCTGATTATAAGTGTGCTCCTTTACAAACTTACCTTCCTTGTTACATGTCACAAAATCTTAACATTGTTTTGCCTTTTTTGTTTCTTGATCCTGAAGTAATCCTTAATATGATAAAGGATCAATATGCTGGTGTATCTTGTATGTGCTAGTTAGGAGCTGGCATTGTGCATGTCCTATCTTAATGAGTTCACACAACATTTGTTAGCATGATGCTTGTGTGAAACCATTACATTAACACCATTAATTTCTTCCTGATGGAATAAATGTTTTGAAAGCTTCAACATAAATTTAAACATTTATATAATTATTGCAGTGTCCTCCATACTAGAAGAAGTACATTCGTTCCTAACAAGTGACAGATCCGGAGCATGTGCAATAGACTACTTAAAGAAGTTCTCCACAACTTGACATGCAATAGCAATATATTAGCTCAAACTAATAATAAAGAAGCTTCAAAATCTATGTGAAGTCCTTCATTTACTATTTTATCATCTGGGTAATATTTTACATCGATATTTGAGATGCTCTAGGTTTTTGACTTAAATGTGCCCATGTCATTTAAATATTTGTCTAGATTGATGCTGCATGATAGAGGAAATGCTATCAATCTGCAATATGAACCCTTCTTATTGCATTGAATCTATTATCAGTGTTATATGTAGTGGAATATGAGCTATACTTTAGTCCATAAATGCAATGAAGGAGATGTTCTTTTCCTTGGGCCCCATGTTCATGTTTTCTATTTTAGGAAACCTTAGTGAAGGATGTACGGTCTAGAAAAATTTTCCTCATAAGACTGCTACATTGAAATGACAATCATATAATGATCTCATTGAATATTAAATAAAGTACGATAAGAAAAAGCTTGTAGATTATTTCCATACAACAATATTTACAAAATTGCTTCCACAACCCTTTCCAGTCTCCTATGACCACTGAAGACTGATCTCACCAGATAGTGATCATAACCTGCAAGTCATTGCTCATCTATCAAGGTTAGCTAATTCATCAAATGATAGCAAGTTTAAAATCTTTTTGTCAGTGTCGCTTGATCAGATGTCATGGTGATAATTTCTATCGTCAAGGTCCACCCACCCCCCACCCCCTCATGCAAGGCTGTTTTTGACCAAGTTTCTTTGTTGCTTAAATTTTCTTTTCTTTAAGTTTGGGATATTAGCCGATCACAACTAGTTTACGATTAAGACTTTGTTGTTGTTGTTATTATTGTATATTTTCTTTGTTGCTTGTCCTAGCCATTTGTTATTTGTGAAGAGGAATCCTTCTCGGAGACTGCTAAGTCTCTCTGATCTTCTGTTGGTGAAAAGACTAGCACAGAATTGTCTGCTCATAATTATAAGCAAATCAACAAGCTATAATAATACATACCTACTTTTACGTTGTTTTTTATAATTTTTAAGAGGTTTGGAGTAAAATTTTGGGATTTTGATATCTTAACATCTAGTTTACGTTAGAAGAATTAGAGACACAGGATTGAAGAAGGTGATACTGGGGCTATTTTGCCAAAAATGGGTGCGAAAGGGATTGGATAGGGATGGAGGATGGCTCAGATCAGTCATCATTGATTAGTTGGACTCCAAATTGAATGTTGTTGGATGTCTTAAGTGGAGGAGTGGACAAAAAAATAAATTGGCAAGAATTAGGGGGAATATGGGGGAAAGGAAGTGGAATATATACTAGGTTTAGAAGAGAGGGTGCAACATACGTTAACCTGATTTTCAGATTGACTAATCTAACAATTAAAAAATAGGAAAGATTGGCTTGTAGATACTCTCAGAAGCAACCCGGTTTGCTCAAGTCTCCTTTATAGATGTAATTATACAATGAGCCCTTGTTTCATCTGGCTCTTTGGCTCATTTGTTCCTTCTCAATAAACACCATCTCTATATCAAAAGTTATTATCTTTCTTGTTATCGACTGTTATTCAAACTCTAGGGGAATTTTGTGGGTTGCTCCATTGTGGCATGAGTTTAAAATTATGGCCAATAAAGTAAATCTATGCCCTAAGTCTGCATAATGGGCAGGCTTAGGATGAGGATATTATCAATAAGCTTTGCCCAGCAGCATGACCTGAACAATGTGGAAATTGTCCGCAAGCTGTTCCCTTAGCTAGGTTGTTAGGTTGATAGCTGGTCATAAATCTCAATCCATTCATTGATCTTTCTTAGCTTAGAGTTCTGTTTTATAGCTAGCCTTGTTTTATGAGAAAAGGCTTATGATGATTGGACATGCATGCACATGTGCACACACATTGCCCTTCCATTTTGTTAGATATTGAGGGCCTCAAATTGCATGTTCAGCATTCTAAGTGTATCTGTTTATTGTATTATGTTCTGGTCCACCTATTTATTAACTTATAGTTGCCATCAGGTAAATTGTCATATGTCTGGCATGTGACAGCTCAAGTTGATGAGGATAGTCGTGTATCATAGTTAAAATGACCACAACTTAAATATTTCCTAATCACAAACCAAAAATTACATTATAAAACTAAAATCTTTGAAAACACAACAACTTACTTGTTTGGTGTCCTTGGGGTGGTTTTGACATTGTATGAACAATTTGCTGATCCTTAATTTAAGGGACTTAGTTTTGAATGTAAACTAGTTATACACTTAAGGATAACCTTGATCATATGTTTTTCTTATATTCGACAAGTGAACAAGTAAAATCATTTTTCAAATTTTCATATAAAAGTTAAAGGAAAATATTTAACTTGGTCAGGGAGCAGACTTTCTTTATGTATCACTATTGTAGGAAAAAAAAGTAAGATGTACCTGGAATGTGGCTGCTGTAATTCATGTTCCATTCCCTTGTAATCATGTTGATATGCCTAATTGCCATCTACCTAATTGTTATTAGGAATTTGACCAAATCATGGAGTAATTACATTAGGTTGAGTGCAGGTACTACGAATCATATTCAAATTATGAAATGTTCTGACTAGACAAGCGAGTAAAGCTTGCCATTTATGTTTATGACCTAATTCAGTTATTTGCTTTTTATGTGCTTTGGCTTTTATGAATGTTTCTTGTAGTTTAGCATGTTATGATGAGTTATTCTATTTGTCAATACCCACAATAAAGTAAGGAAAGACCCTTTCTCTCAGTTGCATATCATTGACTTCCTATATTTTTGTTCAGGATTTGTTGGTTAAGGTTTAATTGTTATTAAAGGTAGAGATAACTAAAATGCTCATAATTTTATTTCTTTTTTTTATGCTTATACTTGCACTATAGGATTTAATTGTGGAGAAGCTGCCAATTTTGCAACTCCGCAATGGTTAAAGGTGGCTAAAGAAGCTGCAATACGAAGAGCAGCCATGAATTATCTTCCCATGCTCTCCCATCAACAGCTGCTATACATGTTAACAATCTCTTTTATCTCTAGGTTAGTTTTCAGTCTTTCTAATGACACTTATGGCTGATAAGGTCAATTTATCCTTTTCTTTTCCTAGTTAAATGTCGCTATTATTTGTTCTGGTACAATAAAATGTGAAAATGCTGACAAGGATTATGTTACACTGTCATTGCAAAATTACTTTATAACATCCTTCGTTACACGTTTCATCACAGTGGCATACTAAAGTCAATCAATCTTGCTGCTCATGGTGATTTTAAATATTGTTATTGTTCTTACAGTCCTCATAATGGGGGTCTTTTTCTGAACTTTTGAAAAGACAATAGTGTGCATATATCTTTAGTACTAAAAATATGGTGCATATATTGGAAGTAATATTTATGACTCATGATTTGTAACTGGAAGTTACAAGATTCCACTCATGGTAGTCTATGTTTCAAAGAACTTGTGGTAACTGGCTTTTTTTTTCCTTTTTTGGAATAGCAATTCAAGTTTAGGGCATTGAATCTACCAAGGTTCAATGGGTCCTGTGTTAATAGATTCCTCATCTTTTGGCATATTAAGTTGTCAGATTTTATATTTGATCTATTGAATTTTTTTTTCCTTATGCTAATTTCTACCTTTTTACATTCTTGATTTTTTTGAGCCTTCAGATATACAGAAATTTTGATGTAACTAATTGCAAAACTAAAAATTTAATAATATAATTAATAGTTGCAGCTTACTGCACTGCCAGAATAATTTATTGTAACAGGATGCGTAAATAGATAAAGATGGTAGGAGGGTTCCTCATAATGACACTGTTGAAAGAAAATTTTAATTATACCACTGCTGTTATAGTTCAATACAATTATGCACCAAAGTTCTATGATAATTAGTGGTGGAATATTGAAACGAAAATATGTCAAGTCTCCTTTGTATTCTATTATCCATGAGAGCTAATATAAACAAACGTTGAATTGTACAATGTTCTTGATAAGCTTAACTAATCCTTCCAAAGTAAGAGTTTTACCATATTCGGCTAATTACTGTATACTGATGCAAGAAGATACACAAGTCAGTGAAAGGGACTTAGGGTATGTTCTGAACATCAAGTCCTGAGGATTTCTAGTGATTTTATAGGTAATAAACAACATCAAAACCTCAAATCCATGGAGAAACATTGATTAAGATAACTGAAATCATACATTGACATTTATATTATTCATTGATATTTTATGTTTGGCATAACTGAAAAATTCTCAAAATGATAAGTGAGCTCATCCTCTCATTTTGAATTTCTTTTGTCACTCACACTATCGTGTGGTGAAGCTAATTAAATCCATATGTAATTGTTTAGTAACTTCTAGAGCACAGTCATCAAATGTATGGATTTTTTCTTGTATGTCTAAGATCAGTAACAATTGTTGTATATAATTTTATTAATGATCTTACACTCTTGTTCTATTTGGATAGGTTAGAACAGCGTTTGTGTTAATTTTTGCTCCAATATTGATATGTTATATTTTCCTCCATTGGCAATTCAAAATGTTTATTATGATTCTATATGATTTATTTATTTCATGTTTTCTGCATAAAACCATCCTACATGTAAGTATTTTGTTGATGCCTCTCAATCCTTGTGCTTTTAAACAATTCTTCTTTTTTTTTTTTTTTTTTCCATTGTTGGTGTCCATACATTAATGGAGTGGGCACCTAATCACAATTTTTTCTCCAGTTTGAATCTGGTGGAATTATTTTAATGCCAGAGTTCCTAGAGAAATATTACCAGGTGTACGAAGTTCACGCCTGAGAGACCGTAAGAAAGAGGAAAGAGAAATCCTGGTCAAAAAAGCATTTCTGGATGACATGGTGAATGAAAATCATCTATTATGTGATCTTCTTGCGAAAAAATCGATTCCTTATGTGGTGTTATGGGAACCTGAGCTGCTGCCTTCTCCATGTACTGGTCACCAGACATATTCTTCTTCCTTATCTCTTGAAGCACACGGGTTGGCAGTTGATGATGGTCATGGAAAGGCTGAGTCTCAACTTGAAGGAAACAATTCTTTTAACTGCAAAGAGGATGATTGTAGTGTTGTTGATGCTGATAAAGCGGCAGTGGATGTCAGTAGCATATCATCTCAAAATGTATCATCTGAGACACACAATAATATTTGCCATCCCAATTGCAGAAGTTCTCAGGGGGAAGTGATGGACAGCGCAGATGTTGATGAGGATATTGGTGAGGATGATTTACCATTTGGTTTGCATGTTGATTCAGGATCATTGGCATGTGTTGCTTGTGGAATCCTTGGCTATCCATTTATGGCCATTTTGCAACCCTCTGAAAAAGCATTAAGGGAGTTTTTCTCTGTAAATTGTGAAGAATCTGACCTGAAGTTGGAAAAATCAGGATCTTTGGGAGAACCTCCACTCCTACCAAGCACCGTGAAGAAGTTTTATTCAGGTAACTCTACCATCCAACGTGTATTTTCAATGGAATAGTTGTTGGAATTTTAATTGAAATAGACATTTAGAATGTAATGCAGGCACAACTTTATACCATTTGCTTATGTCTAAAAAGTTCCCAAAGATGGTTAAACTAATGGGTTCCTCAGTGCAGAATCTGTCATGAAAAAGGGAAAAAGAAATCGTACTTTTGGGTGTGATAGCAATTTGCTGTTGTATGCATCTTGCAAACTGATTTACCAGCACATCTGTTTTTCAGCTATAATAGATAAAAACTAGAATGCATGTATGATATACACAACCAAATCAGTTGAACTCTTTTGTTTAAATTTTCTTCCCCTCTTTCTGTACATCATCAACATTAAATAAACCTTATATTTTCGAATCTTTTATTCCGCATCAAAAATTTGTTTATACTCTCTCCACGTTATTATTAGAGTGAGCTCATTCTACAAATTAACAGGAGAAGAACATTGCAATCCATCATAGGAAGAAAATCAGTGATCTTGCTTTGCATGCTTAACTTATAAGTTTATCACATTATCATAATCCTATCGAGGTTACCTGTGATAAAGTATTTCGACTGTTTGTTAGTTCTGACATGATATGAATGTACATATATGTATGCAATACAACATGCTCACATACATAAATATGGTACCAGTAGCTTAAACTGTTTTGGTCTCTCTCCACAGATTTCGACAAAAGTGGTATTAAACCTGAGGAGCAGAGAGAGTCAGATTTAACTTGCAACTTATCTGCTGAACAAAGTGGGCATGTGACTGATCGCCCAAGTGCCATCAAGGAACCTTCATCTTATTCTGCCAAAGCACTAGAGATGATTGGCGAATCAAGTGATCAGACTAAAGCTGACAACAGATCTGGTATCAGCAGTTTGCCCAATAATTCTGCATATAATACAGAATACCAACACGTGTCAAGTCCAGTGGAGCACCTAGTAGGTGAACAGAACCTGCAAAGTGAGAACGCTCTATGTGCTCCTAGAAAAGACACCATATTTCAGCATTCAAAGAGACTATATTCTTTTGATGGGGAGGAGGAATATGATGGAACTGTGCACATGAAGACTCATGCAGTTGTTCAAAATGATTTATGTAGCTCTAATTTTTCTAGCACAAACCCCTTAAATGAAACAGAGAGGCTTCTTGGTACTACAATGGGAAGAAGTTATAATGAGAACACAAAGTGGAATACATCTAATGAATTTCTAAGATCACGAATCTTCTGCTTGCAACATGCTCTTGAGATAGAGGAAATGTTGCAGTGCAAGGGTGGTGCACATGTGCTTATTATTTGCCATTCAGGTATGAAGTCATATAACTGATACCCTTTACGTTACCATTGTTGTCAAAATTTTACCTTGTTTAAATTGTTATATAACTGTTACTGCATGTTTCTGTTTCTCCCTAGTTTAAGTAGTTATAATCATGTGTTGCTGCATTACAAGCTGTTTGTTCTGATTTCCTTACACAATTGGAGATATATATGGTCCTGTATGTTTGGATCATTTAATCAAATTTGCATTCTTGTCTACCTTTTCATGTGAAAATATAATTATTCTTCTGAAATATTTTCCAGTAGGTTAGGCTTCATTAATTGTCTTATTCATTTGCAGAAATGAGGTTGCTTGTTACTCTAGATTCTGCTTTACTCTCATTCACATATGAATCTGAAGCCAGGCTGACAAATTGTCTCCACTGAAACTCAAGATGACCTTTTCCAAATCTATGAAAGTTGAAATCTAATAGTTTCTTATGTGCATCTGGGCTAAATTGCTTCTTGTCAAAATACCTATGTTGCAGTAAGATCCATAAACATTGCGGTTCAACCATAACCATAACATTTTTACCTGACTATTTTGATGTCAGCTTCAAATTTGGATTTTGGGGATATTTCGTAGTTTTTGACATGTTTCTTTTTTTTTTTTGACCATCTTTCAACTTGATGCCAACCCCTTTCACCTTTCTTGTCCAGGCACTGGAATGTCCATGATGGCATTAATAACTTTGCAATTTCGAATAGCACAAAATCCCAAGTTTCAACTATTTAAAAATTACAAGCTTCCTCATGCTAGAACCACTTGTGGAGCTTAAATATAGTTTGACAGGGTCTAATGGGCAGAATATATTTGGTATCTATACAAAAATTCCAATATTTTTATATTTCCATCAGTTATAACTGTTGCCTTGAGTTTGGAAGAACTATAAGTTAAAGAAATACCATTTCAGCTAATTTGTGTTGACTATGTTTTTGTTTGAATTGTCCATAGCATCTTGAGTGTGATAAATTAACTATTACAAAGTTAATATTTTATAGAATGTTACCCAACATAGCATAGATAAGGGTGGCAATGGATCGAGTCGGGTCAGGTCAGAAAACCCTCAACTCATGCTGAGCCCACTCAGCATACCCAACTTCCCAACCTAATTAGTACTTCATTTAGTGGTTATATATGAATCAAAATAAGGGATTTATGATCGACATGCAAATAAAGTGAGAAAGTTAGAATAAAAAAGTTAAAGTAGAGAAAAAAAAAGTGATAAATCTTAAATAAGCCATTCCTCCAGTGTTATTTGCAATATTTTGTTATTGTCCTAACCATTAATTATGCAATTCCATGGTGTAATTATCCCTATCCTAGCAGTTTGGGGATGAATTACAAGTGTTTGTTCAATTGTTGTTGATCCGCTAGATTAGAAGAGTCAAACCCATACTTGACCCATTTATAATTGGTTCTTTGCCTTGGCTTGTCCATACTTGACCCAATTTATAGCAAACCCACCGGTTCAGGTTTTGGGCCTGTGCAGGTCAAAAATTGCACCGTATTAATGGAATATGATATTGACATCCTGTGATGTGGGAAGTTACAGTAGAATTTATTGTTGATCTTGTAAGAAATGAGTTTTAAGCATATGTTTGTGGGATGTGAGAGTAGCATCCTGTGTGTGAGAACATATTAGTAGAATCAACTATTAATGTGCTCACGGAGTTATTTAAGTAATTAAAGAATGCACTTGTGGAGATATGGTGGTTGTCGTACTGTGATGAATCAGGAATGGGAGCACAAAGTGACATTGTAAGAAAACTTTTTGAAATTGCGACATTTAAAAAGTGTCTGATTTAGCAGTAATAATCATGATAAATATACTGCTTAGCAGTTTTTGCAGGCCATATTTTGATATTCACATCGCTGGGACAAGAACATAAATGAACATAACACTGTTAGAATGAAATTTGATTGGTAGTTAGAACAGATAGCATAAGATCATTTAGCCTTTTAAATATATTCTGAAATGGATGTAATGCCTTGCATATATTGGTCTAGATGTAAGGCTTTTACATCATTCAATCTTTCTACGACCTGTGATTTTCATGTAATAACAGGCCTCTCATGGTAGATTGTTGCAAGCAACAAATGCAACTATAATTCACTATGTGAATGATAATATAAGAGATACATGTTATATGTGCTGTTGTTGGAGGATGGACCTCCTGGTGAAACTGTGTACAATTTGAACGATCAGCTAAATTGATCCTTTTGTGCTGTGTATTGGCTCAAAACAGATTGTGACCCATAGATCATTTGATTTATTTACCTAGGAAAAAAACATAGTTGCTCATCTTGCTGAGTGGTCTGTGCAATTGCATCATCTTTTACATTGTTTGGCATGGTTTCAGTAGAGCTGATATTCTTAATAACAGACCCAACCAGTATTTACTGTTATGATGAAAATGACAGCCTTCATGTGCCTACTCATGCTTTTGATTGGATTTTTCCCTTGAAGTTTTGGCAGCTGTTATTATCCATTACAACAGGAAATAGCAGACTGGAATAATCACTGTGATATTTGATTGTTTTGTTCCGTGCTTATGAAATAAGATATATTATTTGAACGGATGTGGAGATTTGTCCCTCAAAAAAAAGATATGGAGATTTGATTTTATAAGTATGATGCAAAAAATGAAGATGAAAGGGTCAACAACTATTATTACTATTGTGTAATGGCTGTTTTAACAAGATCATGACTTTTTAATGGCCATCATTCCAAAGAACCATTTTCTAGATGCATGATACAACAGGAAGCCTCCAAATCCAGTAGAATGCCCCTTGCCAGGTTATGACAACCACTATTTTAAATGATTGTGCCTCCGCTGAATGTCTAATAACTATAAACAAATATCTCATGCTAGTTTGCAACATATTGCCACTCATGATCATGGTCAACTAGTGAAATTCCACAGTAATCCATGCAATGTAATAAAACACTAAAAGGTAATCAACTTTAATTTCTGCACAACTTTCATTATGAAGTCTATTATGACTCTATAATTAGTCCACAATTTCAACCAAAAGGCATGCTTAAATATCCAGCTCAAACATTAATAGAATTTTTTTTAAAAAAAATGTTCAACTGTAATTGTTTCTTTTTTAAATCAAAATTTAAAAATTTTAGTTGTAAGAATTATTTTTAGGTGAACAAAGTTAATTGAAAATACTTTATATGTGGTACATACACTTGAGGAAATTAGTGTGAAATTGGTTAATATTAGTTATGCTTTTTGGAGGTATGTTGATTGGTCTCCAATCTGGAACGTAACTGATAAGGAACTCAAATGGAGTCATATGTACTAAGGGATTTTTTTCCCTTCTGAATGATAAAATCAAGGGTCCCTCTATCTACCAGCTATTCGAAATGGGGGTTCAAATTCCTATTTAAAGGTTTCATCAAAGCAAGCCAAATTGGAAGAGCATCATAGATTTAAAAGTTTGGATGTCGAAGTGTTCTTTAGCCGTGTTAGAAAAGGCACTTCTATGGTGTTTATCATCGAGTTAACTTTTCAATACATCTTGAATCACCCAAAACAGTGGTTGGATGAGAAAGTTGTGTACAATTTATTGAAAATGTATTAGTATTGACAAACTTCCAAAAAAATTATGAAATTGCAACCTCATAATTTGTAGCACGATTTTTCTTTTATTTTTGTTTGAAATTCTATATTTCTTTCTTCTAGAAACTCATGCTAAATGAGTTATAAGTACTAGGAAACACTATTAACTTTAGAAGGTCTCACCTATAAATAGGTCCCAATTGTACTTTTTTGACAATAATTATTAAAAAAGTTTTTTTGAAGTCATTTTTGTTTGGAGGTGTGAGACTGCAATTCCATGAGAGTCAACCGATTTAACGTCGGAAACGTCAAGTGTCTCTCAAAGAGGTTGGCGATGCAAGATCAAAGATCCTCATGGGGTTTGGCATGAGGCCATGATGTATCACATTTTTTGGTTTGCTTCCGCATTTCATATATTGGTGCAGGCAAGCCTGCACCAATTTTGGTATCAGAGCCGAATGTATATCAAATTAGGATAAGAGCCAACCCTATATCAAATTTGGTATAAGAGGCAAACATGGTACTTTGATTGCATTAGATTTTGGTATTAGAGTCTAAACAACTTGTAGCCCGAACTACTCCATTATAGAGGAGCCTATTTATAAAGTACCCAATGAGTATGACTTTCTTAAAGGGGAACCCGTTGAAAAATTTGCTGAACTTACAAACTTCAATTGATCAACTAGTCTCTGATGATGAAATAGAGATGCATGTTCTAAATTTACTTGCTGTCGCAAAAGAAGTGGAGCAACACTAGCATCAAGACTATTTTCGATTGCAATATGCAATGCTATGGCAAAAATAATTTCCCATTATGATTGATGGTAGTAGTAGCATGAATGTAGCCTCCAAGGAGTTTGTAGAGAAACTTAATCTGAAAATAGTGCCTCATCAAAACCCTTACAAGGTTTCTTGGATAAATGATTTTACAATCCCTGTGAAAGTGTCTTATCATTTTTAGATGGAATAAGGACTATATTGATGAAGTTTGACACGATTTTCTCCCTATGAATATCAGTCATATTTTACTCGGTCAACCTTGGATTTATTATAGAGATGTCACTCATCAAAGAAAGACCAACATATACCCTTTCAAAATAAATGGAAAAGATCTCACCTTGTACTTTCTAAATGAGCTTCCTGTTCCTGCCAAGAAAAATGCCAAACTGATTGAAAAGAAGCCTCCAATTAAGGAGCAACTTCTAGTGACTACCTTCAAACAGCCTGTAGTCTTTGCAGTCAAATGATTTGAGAAAGAAGGTAACAAGTCTGAAGTTGTCTATACATTAGTAGCAAAAAAGAAGAGAGTGACTCAAGACAAATCCATTGATGAAAGAAGACATCTTTATTCAAAAAGAAGATGAATATCATATGTGCGAGGGGATTGAAATCTATGATTTTTTATGTTAATCCAAGTCCTTTCACAAATAAATTTGAAGGTTGTTATATCTTACTCACATTGATTCATTAAGAGCTGAATCTTTCAATTTGGGAGGAATTGATGTAGGCAAGGATCTACATATCTGCCAGCTGTCTGAAATAGTGATTTGAAGTCCTATTAAGAAGCTTCATTAGAGCGACCCATATGAAGGAAGATCACCAAAGCTTAAAAAGTTTGTATTTTGAAATTTTTATCCAATTACATTAGAAAAGGCAATTCAACTTATATCATTCTAAAAGGAAGCCTTACTAGCATCACCATAATGTCTATCGGTGAGTTAACTTTCCAAAGAATAATGAATGACATAAACAAAGGTCAAGTTAGAGCTATGAACGACTTATCAAAGATGTGTTAGTATTGGTGACTTCTTGAAAATTATGAAATTCCATCTCTGAATAGTTCATTGTTATAATATGTTCTTGCTTAACAGAGATTAATCAATTGCCCCAAGTTACTTAATTGTACTCAAATCGTCGATGGAACTTATTTGATAATTGTATTTTAAGTCTTAAGGAAATGACTGTGCATCAGTTGGTTAGAGCATTTAGTGTGTATTTGGATCTTGGAGCAGGTTTTCGTGTGATAAGATATGTTTTAAAGAAAGAAGTTAAGATTTGAAGCATCGTCTTAGCAATCTAGGAGGCTGCAGGGCTTCATTGTCCCTAAATTTCGGCAATAAAAACATTGTTTAAGCCTAATGTAATCCAAGAATTGGGATTGATGGCATCGTCAGCCATCAAGGATCTCTTGAGCTCTCTCTCCCATTAGTGTTTTACTTGAAATTTTCAAGCAGCCAGAGAAGGTATCAATTGATAACCAACTCCATCATCCAAAAGCCCTCTTAACAAATTGCTTACACTGAATATGGCAGTCGTAGTTTTCTTTTTATCTGAATTCTTGCTCCTTTCTTCCCTTTCTGCATCACTGGTCTCTCTAGATGTAGATCTGGTACTTGGGAGAAAATATTAAAAATCAATAAGTAATTCTAAGCTGTCAAGTAGCATATTCTGTTATTTTCTCAGTTGGATACTGCTACATTGGCCACCATGCGACACTAGTAAACAGTATTAGATTCTCTCAACTCATAAAAAAAAGGATCCAACAGGACTTCATATAATATTATATCACATATGCATGTATATCATAACTTGAATTTATTAATCATCAGTTGACAAAATGATGATACTTACACAGACAAGTTGCATATGCACCTACAAAGAACTTCCATCACTGGTTATACCAATGCCAAACAACTGAATAGTCAACCCAAGTATACATCTGATGATGCAAATGACTCTTAACAAAATTTGAAATAAATTTTTGAACTTCTGTCCTATCGTTGCATATCAAACATGTGATTCTTCTTAAATATGTTTTATATTTTTTCCAGGAAGTAGATCGGTAGCGTTTAAAGCATAAAGAAGATATTAGATTCATTGAGCCTTGGGCAATTGATATTTCCTAAAGAGTCGGTTCATACAAGTTACCTTTAATGCCTATCCTTTGGTGAGGTTTAATCAACCATATGGTAACCAAGATAAGTTTGTTAATCAAGCTAGTCACCTGAATGGTAGTTCATGCTCCACCAAACAAAAAGTCCTGCTAAACAAAAGATCCATTGATCAATTCTTAACATCTGTGCCCAGTTCATGATATCATGATCTTAGACTGACATTGATGCATTGCTTTATTTATTGAAGTCCAACTGAGCATCGCTGATGTCACATACTAGGAATTTTTTGATACACCCATATGTATGATTGATAGTTCTTTCTTATTAGCCAAGCCCATCCAGATTCCATCACCTCTTTAACAACATCCCTGTGCACTTGTACATCAATGCATTACATTAAGCCATTCAATATCATAGTCAATGCCTATGTTGCTCGGATTCTTGTAAAGATGTCTACATCAGGCGCTGTTACATGGTGTCAATCCTTCAAGCTCAAAAGGATAGGATTCAATAACATGACTATGGTTCTGCTGATGGGCACACATTTTTTAGTTTGTCTGGTTTGCATATTAACAGAACTGAACAACAATATCTGAAAGACAATCTCATGTGTATTTTTCTGAAAGATCTATTTAATTATGCAGATATTTGGAAATTCGGCATGTAGGATACTATTATACTCGTTTTAGTGACTGAGCACATCCTTTTGTCTCTTTCAAATTCATGCAATTCAATATGGTTAGCATGCACAAAGCTGGTATTTAATTCCTAAAGTAGATCTGATCAGCTGGCAGGGTGTCTGTGATGTTTTCAGCTTTGAACTTTCATTTGTTGAGTGAATCTGATCTCCTAGCTGACACATTGAAAAACCAAAAGGTTCATTTGATTGGATTTTGAATATAATCTCATATAGTTGTCTAGTCTTCACATATTTCAACCACATCTTGGGTTATTGGGTATAAGGTCCTAGGGTTCTGAATTACCCAAATCGATGTTTTTAGAAAAGAGAAATGTTTCTGCTGGTGTATCAAATACCATTGTTTTCATTTAGGTCGAAAGTCAATTCAATGTATACCCAGGTATGTTTTAGTTGTGCTTGTGATATATTGACTTAAACATGCTGGTTGATGGTAACAAGCGACATGATCATGCATATCATCTATGATGAACTTGCTTTACATACCAAGTTTCTCCCTGTAAATTATGAACATGTGTGGCTGTGGCTGACTGAACTGCATAGTGAAGCAGTGATGAGGTTTTTACATTATCAATACTGATTTCTTGTTATCTGTGCTTCTTATTAATTAAGATTTGCTTGACATGATTTCTTATAATATTGACTGATTTGATCATTGTAGACTATCTCAAAATAAAGGCACTCGCCATATCGATTGCTGAAGAAATTGGTATCCAGTTCAACTGTAAAGATGTTCCACTGGAGAATGCTTCTCCATCAGATTTGAATTTAATCAACACCTCAATAGATGATGAAGAACATGAAGAAGATGGCAAAGATTGGACCTCAAAATTAGGTGTGAATCTAAAACACTGCATCAAGCTAAGAAAGCAGCAATCATCAAATCAAGAACGGCTGGCATTATCTTTGGGTGGAATCTTTTCCGATCCTTCTCCAGTTTCACATATTTTAAATCTCAAGTGGCTTTCCCGGAAATCTCGCACACATTATAAGGTAATCGGTACCGTCCAGTCAAATTCAGACATTGATGCAAATACTGAGAAGAATGAACCTCTAACTAAAAATTCGAATTTTAACCCTGCCAAAGAAATTCAAGTTTACAAGAGCCGTAAAAATGAGAGAAATGATGTGGCTTGTAAGTATCCTGCTTATCCTAGTAAAGGTGTGCCAAAAGAATTGGATGCTTACAATGATGTTGCAATGGGTAATGGGGATGATCATAGAAACACATCTGTTCATGCTTATCAGACCAAGAAGGTGGTGGACGACAGTACTGATAATTTGCATACTGTCCCAATTCTTATTGCTGAATATCCTCAAATGCATCAAGATAGTTGGGCAACAAAGAAAATTAGCACAGAGGATATTATTTATGATTCTACAAAATCTTGCAACTTCTCTGTACCTGTTGATTTGGCCATTGTGTCTTCTGAAAGACTGCCCAAGATCAATTGCAGAAAGCTAAACAATAAAATGATTGCTCCTGGTCTGGAAAAGCTGGAAAGTTCTCATCCATATTTCGATGTGCCAATGCTAGAGTGTGCAGAATTGGAGCAGGGGGGTGCAGAGGGATATATGTCAGGGTGCAAGGTTGATAGTTCAGAGAAGCCTGGATCTGAAGGGAATATTGTGATGTTGGAATGTGAATGTTCTGAGGTGCAAAGAGAGGAAAGCGTTGTGGATGAAACTAACTCAGAGCACGAAATACATGGAGCTGTAAAACCAGTTTGTGAACCAACTTTAAGAACCGATGATAGGTCTGAAGATATGCCAGAAATTGTAATGGCAGATCCATCTAATTCGGAGCGTAGTCTTGGTATGGCTTCATTATCAGAAGAACAGCTAATTGTTCCATTGTTATCATCCTATGGTTCTGAAATGCATCTTGGTATTCCAACCTTGAGCAAATCCGAGCTAAAGAACATGGATGCTAATTCAGCAGAAGGTAGTATTGAAATGCAGGAAGAAATTCCAGCTGCAAGGGAAAGTATTCTACAGGATGGTGTGGCTAGTGGGATTGAAAGCCAGTTTACTGTTGACAACTCAGTGTCTAGAGGTTCTCAGATTCAGCTGGAAGCTCACTTGGCAAATGATTCAAAAGCAAATTGTGGGATTACTGACTATTTAAAATCAGAATGTCAATCTGTTAATATGAAGCCCGTAATTGATGATTCAATAACTTCAGCTAATACTGGTTCTACTTTAGCAGTTGATGGCTTAGGAATGCTGGAATTCATTGAAAACAACAGGGACATGAGTCTTGCTTCAGGAAATGATAGCTCTCTACAGAATTTAGAAAGACATAATAAAGCCCCAACCAGAGATCTCATACAATATGTGAGACGCCGAAAGAAGAGAAAGCTGGAAGCAGAGCAAATAACAGAAAGTCACAATAGCTGTATAGGCTTTGTGCGTAGCCCCTGTGAGGGCTTGAGGCCAAGATCTGGGCGGACTGCAACTTTGATGGCTGATACTAGTAGCATGGAGAAGAAGGTTAGTCCAACAAAGGCAAACAGGAGACCTGAGAAGGCTCTTTTTCAGAAGGGCAAAGATAAGGGCAAAGATAAGGGCAAGGAGCCCTTCAAGTGTGATCTTGAAGGGTGTCAAATGAGTTTTATGACAAGAGGAGAGCTCTCTCTTCACAAGCGCAATTGTTGTCCATATGATGGATGTGGGAAGCGATTCCGTTCTCACAAGTATGCAATGCGCCACCAGTGTGTCCATGATGATGAAAGACCCCTCAAGTGCCCATGGAAGGGCTGTAACATGTCCTTCAAGTGGGCATGGGCTAGGACAGAGCATATCCGGGTTCACACAGGAGAGCGCCCTTATAAATGCAAGGTCTCTGGGTGTGGGCAGACATTCAGGTTCGTGTCTGATTTCAGTCGTCACAGAAGAAAAACTGGGCACTATGTGAATTCTCCTACCAGATGATTACTCTCTTCTCTTTAGGATTGAGGGTTTGGTTCTGGCTGCCAAGGCTTTCTTTTGGGATAAGTTCTTCCTAACTCTTGGGTAGTCCTAACTTTCCTTTTTCACTGAATATCAGGAAAAGACCGTCCAATTAGAATTCAGATTCACTGAATTGGGTGTAGATTGTACAGACTGATCCCCTGAATGTCTGCAGTCTGCTGTCATTGTTAATTGAATGTTGAAATCAAGCTTGTCAATTCATTATGTTCACCTTATATTAGTATTGGTCTCTGTTATATCTGTAACTTTCATTTGCTAATTTCGCATGTTATGCTGGCGAAGTTGCTAGAGTCAATAAGCTCAAGTTATTGCGGCTGTTGATGGAGCCACAGCCTGTTGCTATCCAGGCTTCATTTTCGCATACTTCGAATGGTGTATTGCATTGCCAGCGATATTCTTAACTTCGGCTTTTTCCTGCGTGGCCAAAAGTCTGGAAAATTTGAACGGTCCGGGCCCCCGTGTGCCTTTTTTTTCTTGCCCCTTATGTGGCCATGCAGGAAAAAGTCTGGAAAATGACTTGATATTCTTAACTTCGGCTTTTTCCTGCATGGCCAAAAGTCTGGAAAATTTGAACGGTCCGGCCCCTTTGGACCTTTGTTTTTGCTCCCGTATGTGGCCAGGGATCGTCCATTTTTTTTATTTGGGTCTTGGCCCCCCTCTGAGTTTAAGACATTTAGAATCGTCCATCCATTTTTTATTTGGGTCGTCTGTCTAAATGGTTAGACTGTTTCTTTTAAATATATTACGACAGATTAGATAGGTTATCAGATGGTTTTCTTGGTTACCATGTAGCGCTCGCTCTTAGCTGAACTATGATATAGAATGCATGAATTAATTCAGGATATGCTGACTTATTTAGCATAAAATTGAGTATGTTTTTATGATGTATGGCACATTTGAATTGCTAATTCTGGGAAAAAGACCTGTGTATGCATAGATATATGTGTGGTCCTTTGATTTTTCACGTATTTATTTTTGGTGTGCACACATGTAACGTAAACTTGTGTAAATATATGAATTGATGCATGCACGTGCATGTTGTCAAATATATATAAGCATGTACCAATGGACAGATGTATTAAAGATATTACCATCTCGAACTACATTGGAAGCAAGAAAATAATTATTTGCTGCTGCTGCTGCTACTGCAACCAAAATTAATTGGATGTGTTTTGTTCTGGTATTAGTTTAGGAGTATTCTGCTTAACGTCATCTTTTTGGCTCCTCATACGCATGCCACGAGCTCAATGCTTGCGTGTATATATCAATGCGACATACTTTGCAATAAAAGCCTCCCATTATTTCTTTGTCAAAATCCTAAGTAACTGATTCTTACTGTTAATTCTGAAAAACTACTGTAATTAAGCAATCATGCCATAAGAATACAATAAGGTGGCATTTGATTCAAAGTAATATAATATAATATTATCATGAATTTTATATTTTTGATATTTTTATCCTTAATAATCAAATTATCATAATGTTTGGTTCATCTTGGGAATGCTAATTCGATTTTCAAAAAATATAGAATATAATATATGCTATATTATATTAATCTCTATTTATATTTTGTTGCAAATCATTTTTATTTTTTTTAAGTGATTGTCTTTTTTTTTTTAAAGCTAGAATATAAAATGTTTCAATAAAAAACAAAAATTCTTTGTAAAATAATTTTAAAAATATTATATATTTAAATAGTATAAATATTTAATATACATTATAAATTATATTATTTAAATAATAAATAATATTTATAGTATAAATAATATTAACTATATATTATAAATTATTTAAATGTAATAATTTAATATGTAAGAAGGTCCTAAATATTAATAATTTAAATTTTAAAATTTATATATTATTATATAAATATAAAATAGTATTTAAAATAATAAATGTTATATTGTATATCTAATATTAAATATAAATATAATATTAAATATTTAAATATTATGAAGTACCTATTAAATATATAATTAAATTAAATATTATTAAATATTTATATGGAAGTCAAGGTTACTGGACTTTAGTAATCATAGATACCTATTTTTTATATGAAAATTAGATTACCGTGATTTATAGTAATCTTGAATTATCAAAAATCAAATATTATCGTCCAAATTATCATGTCTAATTATCTAATGTGATAATCTGATAATTTAAAACTATCAAAATGATTATGACCAACCAAACGCTCTTCAAGTATATATTTGATAGCATTAGCTGGTGCAGTTATTAATCTCATTGACTGTTTGTATCGAGGGTTTAGGTTTGAATCTTACCCTCCCCTGTTTTTGGCTGGTTCCTAGTCCTAGTTCCCAAGCAAAAGATGGGGGAGGGGGGGGGGCGGGAAAGAAGAAGGGAAAATGAAAGAAAAATCTTGACCACCTTCCCTGTGGTTGAATCCTAAGTTTACCCTTATGCATTTTGTTTTCCCACAAAACTAAATGGTTTACCCAAAAAACCACACTTAATCAGCAGAACATATCAGATGAAGTAGATGGCTCAGAAGGCATGTGGCATGCTGCGAACTAGTTCAATAGACAAGGAATTTATTCACATTATTACTCCCTATAAGGGCTTCAATGTAAGAGTTCTGAAATGAAAATTGAAGCAGTCCCGACACTCCGTTTGCCTGGACTAGTTCAGACTCAATTACAAAGAGACATCCCGTTTCGTACAGTAAAAATAATTGCATTATTTACCTTCAAAAGGGAGTTCAGTTGTAAACTTGCTTGATCTAAATTTGAACTAGTCCCAGCAGCTGGCCTGCAGGGACTAAGTTCAATAGAAAACTTATCTGTGATGTCTACATTTCACAGGGCTTCTCAACAACAAAGAAAATAAAACTAAAGGAAAATCTTTAATAACGCTTACACAATGTTTGCACTAGTCTCGGTATTCGTCTTGCCGAAACTAGTTCAATTTCAGTGCCATCGTCTCGACGCAAACCCCTCTGCAGAGTTAATATTACTACATTATTTTTCACGTGCGGTTCACGTGAACACTCATTTGGCTACTTTTCTCTTATAATTATAGTCGCCATATTCTTTGAGAGGAAGTCTTCAGTTGAGCTGGAATTCTTCAGTTGAGCTTCCATTTCTTAGAACTTCATGGACAGCCAATGTCCATGCACCGAAAAGGATAGGATCGCCAGCTTAATTACCATCCCAGAATCGAAGACAGAACCTCAAGCGATCTATTTATATACTACATGCGCCGAGATTCATCAATAAAAATTTTCAGGGTGCAGAATATTGCTATTAAGGCTCTGTTGGTGGGGATGGTGGTGGCCGCAGGTTGAGACGAGCTTCGCCCAGGGGCGATACCAAAATTTAAGATGAATGTCGAGGACACAAAGAAGCTGGCAAGGGTGAATGCTCAAATTCAGAGGTAGAGTCAATCTTGGATACCAGGTTGTGACCAACGCAACCCATGGTAGCCCGCTTACAACGGAAAGTCAAAATTTATAGTATATTATAAACTAAAAATTAATATATTTTATTTTTTATACTTAAAAATTTTAAATTTTATTAAAAAAATAAAAATATTAAAGCTTGAATGAAAAGAAATTCTACATGATTAAAAAGTTTAAATAATAATTTTTTTATTAATTTTTTTTTTAAAAAAAATTATGCTGATATTTATTTAGTATTGCAAGTTTACTGGCTACATGAAACCCTTAATTTGCCTTCCTACTCTAGTAATCATGATCAATACCCATCCAAAAATAATTCAGTGGAACATTAATTTTTGAGTCCTAATTTATGGGCAGCATGCACTACTAAAAATCCCAGAATCAAGTGCATGACACTCTCCATCAGGCTACATCAACAACGCTGTGGTCTCTCACCAAAAAACGTAGTGTATAAATAAATCAATCAATCAAAAAAAAAATAAATAAATAAATCAAACAAATCAAACAACTTCTCATCTCCAACAACCTTCATGGCGTAGTCGATGGCTCATAAGACACGGTCACCGGGGGACTCGACGTTGCAGGTTCCGGAGGCTGTAGCCGAATGGGAGCCTTCGCCGTGGAGTCCACCGCTAGAGGACTCGGGGACGGAGGAATCGTGAAATATTGATGGGCGGGATTGCGGGTAGGAGCGGGAGGGGAAGAGGGTGACGCCCTCTTGCTCTCGCCAAGTCCTCCTCTTCTCATGACTCCAACTGCGCCACCCACCGAAATGAAACCATGGAGAACCAGCAGCAGTGCGAAGACCAGCTTCATGGCGGAGAGTCTGGCAGAACTCCCACTGTATCCCGTTTGGTGGGCATGCCTTTTCTTTCCTTGCCGGCATGGCCATGAAGGGAATGTCAAGACACAGGTGAAAGACCGCGTACGTCCATCTGGAATGTTTCCATGATCAAAAGGAGGCCATGTCCGTGGGCACGTAGTTCTCTTCAGGAGAGCAGTCTAATTGGACCGGTCCTCTCGCTCATGGGAATTAAGGCCTTCAGCAAGATGGTTTTATTATGTATTATAATATATAATATATAATATTATATTTGTAGGATGAGTTTGGTTACCATTGACTAGAATGGGTTTACAATTTTGGATGGAGGTTTGGAATCTAAATCCTCTCAATATAGGATTTAAATTTTACAAGGAATGCTAATCAAATTCTAATGCGTTTCAAACAAATGCTCGAATTCGAAGATTTTGGTTATTTATGCGAACCAAACGAGCGTGCTTTTGGCTTGGTTTGGGAGATGGGGACGGAGCTGGAATTCATTCTGGAGCCCTTCGTTGTGGGTCCACCTAATACAACTGCATCCGATGGCAACGCTCAGGCTAATTTCAAATGCTGGGAGTAATAAACCAAGGCGTGCCACGGCTGCCTTCTTGTCTTCATGCGAGAACGTTTTGACTCCATGTGAGAGAAATAGGCCATGTTTTAAAATTAAGTTTAGGGGAATAACTTCTCGGAAGCAGGCTAAAGCCCAGATTTAGTGTTCTTTTTGATTTCCAAAAAAAAATCTGAATGAAACTAAACAAAATTTCACTAAGGAGAGTATTTGAGATTTTAGAAAAGCTGAAGAGTTTTTCACCGGGGTAGGAAATACAAGTTTATCATAGGCGTAACTTTTGCTTATGATTTTTTTTTTTTTTTGCATGGGTATTTCTATCTCTTTCTCAAATTATAGTCAAATCTTCACTTATTTTTAGAATTCAAGTAAAAAGCACAAAAAGCCATAAAATTAGCATTACTTTTTATTTTCCCGTCTTTTCCGCTGAGACTTTTTGGCCTCTCAAACAATGAGATATATTTGCCAAACATCAATAAAAGAAAGTGAAAAAAAAAGGATTTACACGGCGTGATAATGTAAATAGGCTGATATAATTTTATTCTACTATTTTGATGAAATAGACTTATACCATTAAGGAGTATGCATGTTCTTATCATCTTCAATTATCTTTTCGCACTTATTCAATTGGCAAATATATTAAAGTATGGCAGAGAAATTTCATCTTTGTGATATAATGCACAACATCTAAAAATTTAGAGTGCATGAAACATACCTTATTTCTTTCAATTATCCTTCCAACTAGATGTCTTAATACACCTATATCATGAAATAAGTCTATCACTGCATTCCACACAATAAAAACATAGAGTATATCATAAAATAAATTATGAAACAATTTATGCAATACAATGGGTAGTCGTGTCTATCTGTTAGGCTCAATCAAAGAAGAACCGAAAGGTTGATGCAATTTTATTTAATTCACAACCATGTGCACCCATAGATTAGATCTCAAAACTCTCTCAAAAATAAATAAAGTTGTTACCATTGAAGCCACCCAATCATGCGCGATATCCCCCACCTGAGTTCTTTCAGCAAACTACGTGCAATGCTTTCGACCTCTTCCCGTCGCCGCTTGTAACATTGCCGTCGTACCATGGATAAAATTCCATCGTCCCCCAAATTTCACACGTCTCCCGCCGCCAACCCAACCTCTCCGGCCGCTGTGTCCTCGCCGGAGCAACCCGCCGTCTGGGCTCGGATCCGGCTGGCCGACAAGCAGGACGTCCCCGTCATCCACCGTCTCGTCTGCCAGTTGGCAGGCTTCCTCTGTTTCAACCACGTCTTCTCCGCCACCGAGTCCTCCCTCTCCTCCGCCCTCTTCCCCACTCCCTCCCCTCCGCCATTCCTCTCCCTCACCGCCCTCCTCCTCGAGGTCTCCCCCTCCCCCATCCCCCAACGAGACCCCGAGGACGAAAAAGAAGAAGGAGAGAAGAACCCCGGTTCCGTCAGCCCAGTCGTCCGCCGAATCGAGCTGGCCGCGCCGACGGCGGACCCGGAGGCGGAGGCGTTCGCGTCGCCGAGGGGCCGGGGGCTGGTTGTCGCCCGGTTCACGCTGTGCTTTCCCAAGTACTCGGCGTTCCGGGCGAAGCCGGGGCTGTACGTGGAGGGCCTGTTCGTGAGGGAGGCTTGGCGGCGGAGGGGGCTCGGGCGGATGCTCCTGTCGGCGGTGGCGGTGCAGGCGGCGAGGATGGGGTTGCCGAAGGTGGAGTGGGACGTGGTCAATTGGAATGCTGGCGCCGTGGGCTTCTACGAGGGGATGGGCGCGGTGGAGCAGCACGACGGGAGGCACTTCAAGCTTAGCGGGGAGTCTTTGGAGGCATATGGGACGGAGGCAGGTGGAGGTGGCCGGGACGACGCGCGCGTGCACTGGCTTTGATCAAGCCTGAATACTATACATACGTCACGTTGGACAGTTTATTTTTTCTGTTGACCTTAGCTTATGTTTTTGGGATATTGAGTTCACATGATATGAGAGCCTTGAGATAATGTTATATTGAAGCATGTTTCATTTTCTAAGTTACCAACTCGTCGTTGCTCTAGTTTTTACATGTATGATCTGAGTTGCAGTTGAGAGATCCCTGGCAGTGATCCATTTAAGCTTGGCTCAGTTATGAATATATATATATATATCATCCTTTAGCCTATCGAACTTAAAAATTTAGCCTCCATTGGTTTCTACTTAATATTTGATTTATAATATTAAATTTATTTAATTTTAAATTTTTATGTATGCGCTTGTATATATTATATATAGTAAAAAAAATAACTACATACAGAGTAAAGAAAATTATATACAATAAAAAATAATTATAAATTATAAAAATATAATTATAAATAATATAAAAGTAACATGGACGTATGCATAGTTATCATCTCACTATAAGCAGTAAAAAAAATTAAAAATTAAAAAAAAAATTAATATGATGGACCAGATGTAATGTAGCTAGCTCGAAGGAAATAAATTTTAAAGTTTGGTCCACTAAAAGATTATATTAATTTGTCTCAAAATAAATTAATATTAAATATATTTTGTTTAGTTTAACTCATAAATAAGCCTTATGAACTATGTAAAAATTAAGAAAATGCTTGCATGTTTATGAGACAAACTTAAATTGATCAGAGGCTCCGGCTCATATCTATATTGTTTGCCAATCCACTTGGTAGGAGTGTAATCAAGTGGAGCTTGATTTCATCTAATTATCATTAAGCTTAATTTGAAATTATTATTAAGATAGAATTTAGAAACCAAGGTTGATATATTTATTATTTAATCAAGTCTAATTGAAGTTTTATTTCAAATTTAGCCCAACAAAAATATAATCAATTAGCTTAATGATTCAAATCAGGTTAAAAAACCAGTTTGAGCTTGTATCAAGCTCAATTCAGATATGATTATTGCTTCACTCTTTGAAACAATTAAATTTGGAAAATAAATAATACCTGGCCATAGCATATAGGCTTAAACATAATATTAAATCTTATATGAAATATACTATCACTTCATAAAATGTAATTATTTAACTAACCCATCATCGATTAAATTCAAGCTAAGTTCCATCTCAGTCCTAAGCGACCTTTATCTAGTTAAGTGTCCTTTGGGCTTAATTCGAGTTTAATCCGAGTTGAGCACGAGGTGGTGGACTCATGCTTTGGCAACCCTAGTTCCGGTCCAGATAGACCAAAGCACAAACCAATCAAACCGGTCGATTCCAGTTAACGGCCCGAACCGTTCATCCGCGATCAGTTGATCCTGGCATGAAAACCCCAAACCTTAAACCCTAGCTCCCCAAAACTCCGCCGAGTGACGCCTCTCAATCTTCCACTCTCGCACCCTCTTCCTCCCCCGCCCGCCACCGGCCGCCGGCCGCGCCGCGCCCGCGCCACAGGTCGAAATGGGAAAGGCCTACCTCCGCTACGAGCCGGGCCTCGCCTTCGGCGTAATCGTCTCCGTGGACGCCAACATCTGCTACGACCCCTCGGGCAAGCACCTTCTCGCCCCCGCCCTCGACAACGTCGCTTTATGGAATCTCAAGCAGGGACTCTGCTCCAAGACCTTCTCCCCCTCCCCTCGCTCCTCCCACTTGCTCACCGTCACCTCCATAGCCTCCTCCCCTTCCTCCTCGGTAAATCCCAAATGCCCGCTAAAACCCCGAACCCTTCTCTCTTTCAATCCAAATATTTTTCTCAGCTTTTCTTTTGTGGCAGATAGCGAGCGGGCACGCCGATGGGAGCATAAGGCTGTGGGACTGTGAGAAGGGCACTTGCGAGGCCACCCTCAATGGCCACAAGTCGGCTGCCACCGCGCTCCGCTACAACCACCTCGGTTCGCTCCTCGCCTCCGGGAGCAAGGATTGCGACATCATTTTATGGGATGTTGTCGGCGAAGCTGGGATTTTTCGCCTCCGAGGCCACCGGGACCAGGCACTTTCTTGCTCAAAATCTCTCCTTTTGATCGTTTGCAGCTTGTCTACTATGGAATTATATGTCAAAATTGCTCCTTTTTTAGGTGACCGACCTTGTTTTCCTTGACTCTGGGAAGAAGCTGGTGAGCAGCTCCAAGGACAAGTTCATGAGGGTATGGGATCTTGAGATGCAGCACTGTATGCAGATAGTGAGCGGGCACCATAGTGAGATATGGTCTCTGGATATCGACCCAAGGGAGAGGTTTTTGGTTGCTGGGTCGGCAGACTTGGAGCTCCGGTTCTACCAGATAAAGCATGATGCTGAGGAAATTGAGAATTCAAGCAAGTGGGAGGTTTTGAAGCAGTTTGGGGAGATTCAACGGCAGAGCAAGGATAGAGTGGCAACGGTGAGATTTAACAAGTCTGGGAGTCTCCTTGCATGCCAAGCGGCAGGAAAGACGGTGGAGATATACCGAGTTTTGGATGATTCTGAAGCAGCTCGAAAGGCCAAAAGGAGGGCTCACCGGAAGAAAGAAAAAGTTTTGGCAAAAGCAACGGCTGAGGGGAGTGAGAGTGGGGTTGTGGTGGATCCTTTGTCGAGCCAGGAATTCCAGCATCCAACAGTTGTGGTCTCCGATGTATTTAAACTTCTACAAATTTTAAGGGCAAGCAAGAAAATTTGCTCCATCGCTTTCTGTCCTAATGCTCCAGCTAAAGGTGATCTTGCCGCTTTATCCTTGTCTCTGAACAATAACATGCTGGAGACTTACTTAGTTGACAGTAATAAGGTCTCTAAATTGCATTCAATTGAGCTTCAAGGACATCGTTCTGATGTTAGAAGTGTTACACTTAGCTCAGACAATGACCTTTTGATGTCTACCAGTCACAATGCTGTAAAGATTTGGAATCCAAGTACTGGAGCCTGCCTTCGCACCATTGAATCTGGATATGGGTTGTGTAGTTCCTTTGTCCCTGGGAACAGGTATGCACTTGTTGGAACAAAGAGCGGAACTTTAGAAATTATTGATGTCGGTAGCGGTAGCCGCATTGAAGTGGTAGAAGCTCATGCTGGTTCCATACGGTCGATTATGCCTATTCCAGATGAAAATGGCTCCATCACTGGTCGTGGTTTTGTCACAGGGAGTGCTGACCATGATGTCAAATTCTGGGAATATCTGCTCTTGCAGAGAACTGATCATGTAAGTTTTCTTTCTTTTGACTGATGATCCTTTTGAACGAACTACCTCAACTCTTTACTTACAGGTGGCACAATTCAAACCAAATAATACCTGCATCAGTATTTTTGATGGTAATGATAAGTCTTGTTGTTTCAAATGTTATTAGATTTTCCCACAATAATCAACATTTTAGATATCTCACATGCCATCAATAAATGTGGTATGCAATTTCATCACTTAAGAAGCATTCCAGTGATCAGTATTTTTGTTACCTATAGGTTAAAATTAAATATTTTAGAAATCATTCTTCGATCAGGCATGCCAGGCCTTTTGTTTTTTGCTTCTGTAATTTGAGATCATTTTAAATTAATTTATTTTGACATTTGTGTCCTCAATTTTGAATTTTTTTAAAAAACCTTCTGATAGGGTTTTGTCCAAACATTTCAATGGGATGTCCTTTCAGATCGGTTAGGCTCTCCATTTATATTAGATGGGGTGGGTGTGTTGCTTCTTTTGAGTGCTGGCAAACACCTATGGAGGGGGTATCCTATCTCACCTGACAATTTTCTTATGTAGCTAATTTTTTGGACCAGATGTAAGTCTGACAAGTGTGAGCCATTTCTGAATTCTTTCTGGCTAATTAGATGTTTTCACAATGCATCAATTCTTTTTATTAATCTAACTACTTCTTTGCTTCTTTTAGGGTTTAAAATTATTTTCTTTTGATTTGTTGTGAGTGTAACTACTATCTACTTCTATTAATGATCTAGTGGGTAAAAAATTCTATGGGAAACTGATAGTAAATATGAACTACCTTCCTATGGTGAACTTCCGGTGTTATTGGTTTTTTAGAGTATGGCATTAACCATTATATGCTGGGCAGAGGCATTTATGTTCTCTTCTTAATTACTTTGCATGCATTAATATAATTTTCTGCAGATAGGCACATTATCAGATCTATAATTTACTTGTATGAATGAAGACCCTTGAATTTATCTGACTTAGATTATCAATCTTTGCAGGACTCTAAACAGCTAAGTGTGACAAATGTGAGAACGTTGAAAATGAATGATGACGTTCTTGCTGTCTCAATAAGTCCAAATGCTAAGTACATCGCTGTTTCTCTATTGGATTGCACAGTCAAGGTTATATGTTATCTTGATTAATTTCTTTCTTATGTCAGTTCTTTATAAAATTTAACAACCTTTTTTTTTAATTAATCTCACATGTTACCAAATTGTCATACTAGTAACAATTTTTTCCCCATTTCCTGTATTCTAGTTTCTGCATTGTTGCATATAATCTAAATTGAAATCTTTGCAAGATTCTTAACTTGAAACATCTAAAAACACTGATGTATTTATATATTTCCGGAGGCTTTAAATGGGCTGTTTATTTAGTAAAACAAGTGATCTTATATTTTAACAGAAGCATGCTCCATACCTTTTGTTGGTTAGCTGCAGGTGATAGATGCAGTTCAAGTGGAAGGTGTTTGGTTAAATCTGATGCTGTTTAAGTCTCAAGAAGTTCTATTATAGACCAGCATCCAGTGATTGTCATGGTGTTTTGGCTTCATAAGTCCAAGTCTAATACATGACATTTGCAAAACAAGTATTTGCAGGACATTTTTTGGGATGATCAATTACTGGACCTAATGACAACTAAGTGGAACAACAAATTTACACAAAAGTGTAGTTAAATCCCAATGTTATTTGTTGATGACATGACAAATGAGTGATGGAGTTATACTTTTTGGTTCAGTTTGTTCAACATGGTGCCCTATCTTGAGTATCTTATTAAACAATGAAAATAGGGTTGCAGGAATAGCCTATCTGGCTCCTTTTCCGATAAGTTTCTAATTCCATCCATAAAACTTGAATTATAGATACCTGCATCCGGAACATGTGCAAGGGTGAAAAAAATGGAGGCGATAAAAATATTTAAGGTGAGGAAGCAGCTAGGAACTAATTGAACTACAGTGAACATAATAACATAGTAGAAACTTACTCATTTTTTATTGCTTTTCTAGAGAAAAACATACCTAGTTATTCAAAAAATTTGTGATACCAACAGAGTCTGTTTATTATTGAGATAAAACAGATTAAAATAGTTACAATGTTAAAAGATTTTTTTAAAAAATAATGGGCTGGAGACACTATGAAAAGAAGGCAGGATTGAGAGTGAGATGCAAGAGAGATTCTGAAGTGGGTGCAGCATTGCACTTAGAAGTTTCTAGCTATTAAAAGTTGCACTGGATGCAGTTCATTTTTTTGTTCTATTACTTACGAAATTTCATTTTCACTTAAGCTTTATTGACTCAATTTGGGGTTTACCCCTTTGTTCTTAAGTCCTGCAAGTTTTCCAAGTCATTATTAGCTCTCTCTCTCTCTCTCTGTTCTCAGCCCCAACCTTTTCTGAACAATTACTTTAGATGTGTTTTGATCACAAAGCAACTTCCTTTATAATCCTACAGAGGTTAATTAATCCTTATTTAATAAGTCTTCTTAAATCAGGGAATTAAGTAGCATGCGCCTTTGCATTGCTAGCCTTTTGTTTTCTTTTTTCTTTTTTAACAGAGGGGGACTTTTTTCTTTTTCCTTTTATTTTTAATTTTATAGAAATGTGAGAGATTTATGTCTTTTGATATGCCAGTGGCTTGACTAATAAATGTGGGATTTCAAATTGGCTAATGCTTTTTTCTGAATAATTTTCCTATGCTTGTCCAAATGACAGGTCTTCTTTATGGACTCCTTGAAATTTTTCCTTTCCCTTTATGGCCACAAGCTGCCTGTGCTCTGTATGGATATTTCATCGGATGGAGATCTTATAGTTAGTGGCTCTGCGGACAAAAATTTGAAGATTTGGGGTTTGGATTTTGGCGACTGCCATAAATCCATATTTGCTCATGCCGACAGGTGGCTTGACATATACATCAATTAGAGTTGCTTTTTGCTATCAAAGATAATTCATAACTGAATTGCAATTCTGCCCCTTTGTCTTATGCAGTGTCATGGACGTGAAGTTTGTGCGAAATACTCATTATATGTTTAGTGTGGGGAAAGATCGCCTTATCAAATACTGGGATGCTGATAAATTTCAGTTACTGTTAACTCTGGAGGGGCATCACGCTGAAGTCTGGTGCCTTGCAGTTAGTAGTCGTGGTGATTTCATTCTCACAGGGTCTCATGATCGTTCAATACGCCGTTGGGATCGTACTGAAGAACCATTTTTCATAGAGGTATTGTTTATTTTCTGCCTTTCTGTTTTTCTTTATTTGTGTACTTTCGGAGAAGAGTCCTTTCACCAATTATTATGATTGGGCTAATGGAAGGTCTGTTGGAAACCTTACCAAAGTGCAGGAAGAAAGGGAGAAAAGGTTGGAGGAGATGTTTGAGTCTGACTTAGACAATTTAGATGAAAATAGGTATGCACCAAAAGAATTGATTCCAGAAGAGGGATCTGTTGGTGTGCCAGGAAAGAAGACTCAAGAAACCCTCACCGCAACTGACACAATCATTGATGCCTTAGACACAGCTGATGCAGAAATAAAGCGAATGGATCAACATAAGGTACAGTTTGTATACCTTGCCATGTATTTATAATTCTGAACTGGGGCTGTTGTTCTTTGTCATCTAGTTAACAAAGACATAATTTGTGCCACATTTGATATAAATGAAGTTGCTAACCAGTCTACAGAGATTTAAATAAATTGCAATCATGGAAGAGGGAGAAGGATATATATATATATATATATATATATATATATATATTATCTTTCAAATGAAATGATTGATATGTCTTCCTTAGGTGTGGACATTGTTAAGTATCATGATTGCCATCAATTATCTCATTTCTTCATCCACATGTTATTCATCAAGATGGAGAACCCCTATTCTTTAAATATTTCTTCCTGTGTGAAAAAGAAAAGCATCGAGATGAAGTATGTGAAATCACCACGTTACCTATTCATGTAGATGAAGAGTAAACCTCTTTTTCTCTTAGTTATTTTGGGAATCTATTGAGTTTTCCTATATTTCAAATGATGTTATTTATAGTATCTTAGAGTTAATAAATAGTTAATATAAAGGATGAAGAGCAATATTATGAGTTTAATGCATGCTTATTAATAGATTGTTCATTTTCTTATTAAAAGGCTAAAGTACCTTAATTTTGGTCAATTTATTTTGTTATGGTCTCTTGTAATTTGAGTTTCTTCGCCCCTCCAATAATTGGTAATCAAAAAATATATTGTTGTAAAAGGGGAAGATGGTTGTTGAAGGTCTAAATAAAGGAGTCTACCTGATTGCTTATCTTCAACTTGCTGATAACACTTGACTTTTTTGAAAATAAACTTGCTAACATGATATGCAAACATTTTTAGTTAACATTTTTTATATTTATATTTCAAAACCTGCTCTGCTCTTATGTATTTATGTTATAGTTGCGTCGCAGTACCACTTCACAGCAGGTTGATATTACTTTTTGGATTCTCTGTACTCTACCTGACTGGGATACTTTAAGTTTTTGTTAGATATGTAGCCCAAGTCTATAATGCGTCCACCCTAATACAAGAGAATTTAATTAAGATTCTTGGCAATGTTTTTCATTTTGAATTTTTCAGGAGGACAAGAAAAATGGAAAAGGGGACTTCCAGCCAAATATTATGATGCGTGGGCTTTCACCATCTGATTATGTACTTCATGCACTTTCCAATGTGAACACGAATGATCTGGAGCAGACCCTGCTGGTATGTTTATGATTCATTTGTTCAATGCATTATCTCTATTACCATAACCCATGTAGATGGTTCACAAACTGTTGACTAAGTAGTCCTTTACTTATAAGCTTGCTTCCATGTTTATCATATGTTAACATGTCTTAGTGGTGTGTTTTTTCAACATTTTTTTATTTAATTCAGAATCGTCTTTGGTATGGTCATTTTTCTAGAAAAAAAAATTAATAATAAGGTTTGCAATCATTACAGGAAAAATTTGATTGTAGTCATTACATCAGAATGCCTTCCTGTTAGAACATTCGACCATGGTTACCAGAAAAAGCTTTCTTTGAGCCCAGACTTCATAAACACTTTTTCTAGAGTTAAAGCAAAACATGTAATTATATTTTTATATATACCAGTTAAATTCAAAGCAGATATCATCGTCAAAGAAGTATCAATTTGAATGGGTTGAATTTATTCTGTGTGATACTTATCGCAACAACCTTCATGTGATCAAATCAATGAATAACTATTTGCTGCAAGATTATATTTCTGCCATTGGAGAAAAACTGTGGTGATCTGCTTGCTGATATTATTTCTCAACTCTTCTTTTTATCTTTTTAGCCTCACAGAAGCTTTTTAGTTATTGTGGTGCCTTCTTTGCTTACTGATTGGTCATTGAGACTTGATGGTACATTCAATTCATTGTGAGCATTTTCTCTTGCAGTCATTGCCATTCTCAGATGCTTTGAAGCTTATGTCTTACTTGAAGGAATGGGCCCTTATTCCTGACAAGGTGATGTCCATTTTTGGTACTTTTCCTTCCATATCAGGCTTACAGTCCATCTTTTTTTCCTTTTCTTCTGTGTTTCTGAAACATTTAATTTCATCTTTCCTTATTTTATCTCTTCTTATTCTATGAATGCTTGTTTTTTTTCGTATGTTAATTACTGTCTTTCTTTTTCCTCTTTCATGTTTCACCATTTGTGTAGAAGCACAATAAGTATTTGTTCTGAATCTAGCCCATCACTATGCAATATATGCATCAAACCCATCAAGCAACATTCCATTTTGATGAGAAAGATAGAAAGTTATCAGAAGCTCCCCCTCGCCTCTCCCAAACAATAAGCTTGGAGGTGATGTTCCATGT
The DNA here is from genome assembly GCA_017589505.3 of Metroxylon sagu. NCBI lineage: Eukaryota > Viridiplantae > Streptophyta > Magnoliopsida > Arecales > Arecaceae > Metroxylon > Metroxylon sagu. Next base: position 1,105,215 of record JACVBY030000536.1, on the reverse strand, counting down.
CAGATTTTGTTATGTAATCATTCCCTGGAAATTGAATGGAGAATGGGCAAGATCCATCAGTCCACCTTGCTTATCATTGATCACCTCAAATGGCAAGAGACGACACTGATTTTATTACCCAAATCCCACCAACTACACTCTCCTTTGATATCCCAAATTATGAAACTGCCATCACTTTGAAGGTTGTCTATAGTTACCCCAAAAGTTGCTTGTGTACAAGTCCATTACTCAGCCCTCATTATTAACATGAACTACACTTGACCATAACTAGCATGCATCTGTGCCTACATGGACCTGCCTGTTCACCCACCTTTTATCCCTAATGTTGGAAAACTATTTGGACTTTCAAAGATGTTTAAGATGGTAATTCTCCTTTATGAAAAAAAATTATAATTATGAAAACCATTAGACAGGTTTCATTTGGGAAGGTATAAACTTGATTTATATGAGAGTTATAATTCACTAGTGATGGCTTAAATGAAACTACATTGATCTGGCTTTCTCAAAAAATAAGAATTTCATTGGTTAAAGGTTTGTCTGTAAGTATGCTAATTGTAAATCAGATTTTGTTTTCCGATCTATACCATGTTGTTGCACCATAGACTTACCTAGTTATATCTTCTTGCAGGTCGAGCTTATTTGTAGGGTTACTACGGTGCTGCTGCAAACGCATCATAACCAGTTAACTGCTACACCATCTGCTAGACCCATGTTGATGGTGCTCAAGGACATTCTTCACGGAAGAGTCAAGGTAATTTGAAATTTTTAATATTGTCAGTCATGATGATTATTAGCATATTACTTCAAAGGTAATTGAATTTCGTTTAGCATGAGCTTCCATCCCTGCTTATCTGAAAGTGATTGAAGACATTTAAGAGCAAAAGGTTAACAAGATTTAGAATTCAATTTTAATTCAGCAGACCTAGAAGAAGGGTCTAATACAAAGAACAATGGCTTGCTGTTTAATCAGAGTTCATTGGATTTTATTTGTACTCTTTTTTTTTTTTTTTTATCCTACCTGTCCTTTGATTGTTTATTTTTCTGAGCTCCATATATGGTGCAATAATTTTTCCAAGAGAGTGCAAGTTCTGCTTTCATGAGTCTTCTGGGAAATTCAGTCTTTGTAATAGTCTTATTATTATGAATGAGTTGCTTAAATGGATACTACATCTTATCTCACAAGTTTTGTAACCGGTGCTTTCTATTGATTTTGTTTGTCAAATGGTTTTGTTATTGCGACTTTCTATCAATGATTATTTTTTCCTGATATGAGCTCATGCCATGTCCCACTGACTTTCCTATGGGAAACCTCAGAAACTTACAATAAGGCGGTAACTCACCAGGGTTGAATGATAACGCACAGATGCCAGCCGTTTTCTTTTCTTTTGTTCTTATTGTTCTTGAAATACTAAATTATTGCTGGTAGGGTGAAAGCATGGCTAACAAATCTGAAGTCGGTTGATAGAATTTCAGAGAAAAAGTTATTATCAAATAAGAGCATAATGTATAATTATGATTTTTCAGGAATGCAAAGACACCATTGGTTTCAATCTTGCTGCAATGGATCATCTCAAGGTGTGAATACTCCTTCGACTCTCCATTTAACAACATTTGATAGGCTTCTATCTGCGAACGCCAAAACCTGTTTTCTAAATGATGTTTTTTTGGCATGGTCTTGTAGCAATTAATGTCAATGAAATCTGATGCTCCCTTCCGAGATGCCAAGGCAAAGCTAATGGAAATTCGAATGCAGCTATCCAAGCGTCATGATAGGTCAGAGGGCAGTGAGAATAGAAGGAAGAAGAAACGAAAGGCATCCGGAGAGACACGTGCAGGGGCCTGATCCGTTCAATGTTTCCGGAACACCACCTCGTCTCATGCATGGGGTTGTGTATTATTGCAGTGTATGCCCATTTGCTTAAGAATGGGCATATGAAATTTTGACCCATCCATATTAGTGTAGCTGTTCATGCTAATTCTATAGCCAACCACACAAGAATCACCACCATTCTAGTGAAAATTGTAGCGTGAAAATTAATGTATATCCAACGATCACTTGAAAGCAATCAAGACAGTCACGAGACATCAATTCTTGTAACCTGAAAACAACCATTTAGTGAGTATTTGGAAATAACCTCGGCACCGTTACAATTGGTTTGATTGCCTTCCCTTTTCCGGTGCTAGAATGGCATTTCTCTTGAGAAGACTTTCTGATTAGTTTATGTTTGTATGCGGTATTGTCTTGAAATGAAAAGCACAGGATTTACATAATGCGCTTCAACTGAAAGAATTATCTGATCACTGATCTGAAGGTGGTTTCAAATCTGATTGCCTTTCTATCCAAACATATTTGGAAACCAAAAGATTATCTGTTAGCCATTGTTGTCTATATATTTTTTAAAAATGAGATATTTATGAAATAGGATATTATAGCCTACATTTCTATCATGAAAAAAAAAATATAGTATATAGCAGTACAAAAATATGATACGAACATAAGTTATATTGTTTGTTTTATTATATAGAATACGATATGAACATAAGTTATATTATTTGTTCTATAAATATGTCTTATATATTTAATGGATAATTTCATTGGGCTTCGAGATCCCGTAGGCATTTAGTATGTTGGCTCTGCTGAGCCTATTTTCAGCCCACTTTTTTCGCCTCAGAATATGAATGACAAAGTTCTGACTTCATAGCTTTAACCTCCAAGTAAAATCTCTTTTATTCTCCACTTTTTTTCTTTTTTTTTTTTTTTTCTTGAGATTTTTCTCTTTTCGCAGATTTGATACAATCTAGCTCACATGATCCTTAATTTAACCTAACAGGCCTATGCTATCTTTAACCTAACAAGCCTATGCTATCTGACATATACTTATGTAGTGCCATTCAAGTAATAGATTATCTATTATACGTTCACAAAGTCCAACAAAAGGATTTCATTTGCCAGGTTATCTAGCATTCATTTTCAGAATTTAATAAAATTTGCTCTTTGATTTCCTGAGTTAAATCTGTACTCAATCACTTGAAAAACAACATTGGTAATTAGATTTGAATTAAGATAGACTTGACTTACAAGCAGATGATGTTGATTAAGCACTTGCATGATAACAATGATCTTTTTCATATAATTTATGATGTGTATGTGAAATATCCTTTCGCTTATCGCGGATGTAATTTGTTTCATTCATGAAGAAGTGAAATTATTTTTTTAAAAAAAAACATCTGGGCAGAAGTGAGATTAACATGTTTGAAACATTAACAATAGGTGAAATGCTAAGAAAGTTACTACTATGTGAGTAACATACCATTACATAGATTTATGATAACGCTTTTTTTTTTGTTCCCCTAGGAAATTTGAATCTTATCTGGAATCCCTTTAAAGGGCTTCAAGTTGAGATCTTATGATCTACAATGTGTCAAGGATAAAATTAATAATCGATTAGCAGCTTGAAAATAGCGATCCTTATCATTTACTGAAAGGTGCATAGTGGCAAAACATGTTCTCTGCACCTATCCATGCTTTAACCAATGCAGCTATTCCAATTAGTTTAATTTAGTGGTTGGACCAGGTAATTCGAAGTCTCATTTGAGGATATGATTATAGCAGTTGATCACTGCATACTATTGCTTAGGATGAGATTTATCGTCCAAAGAGGGGGGGGGGGGGGGGGGGGGGGGGTGGGGGTCTTAATCCTTGGAGGCAGGCCATATTAAGATTGTTGGTAAGTTGATCATGAACCTATCTTGTTTAATGTTTGAAGTTTGTTACTCTAAATACTTCTTTTCTAAATGTTGGCTGAATTATAATCCTCCACAGCACGCTTCAGCAATATGGAAAGCGGTTTCCAAAGCTTCTTTGTATTTAACCAGCAAATATATATGGTTAATTGGCGATGGTACTTCTATTTCTCTTACTTTTCAACTATGATTTGCTTCTTTTACCTTAGACCACATGGTCACTTCTTATGATATATATGCATGTGAGGCATATCCTTCTGCTTCTTCTCTATAATCTGCTGATGGTTCATGAAATATCATAGCCTTACATTATGTGTTTCCACCAGAAATTGCCATGAAGATAGTCAATATTCTAGTGGAAGGATTTCATCAACAGGATTTACTGGCTTGGGATGATAACTTTCTTCTGGAGGTGTCCATAAAGGAAGTCTATACAACATTACTCCCAATTTCTAATGTTTCCTCTCATGCAGCCATTTCTTGGTTTTAGAAGAAGAAAGCTCAACCCCAATATAATATCCTGAACTTGAAAGACTTGTAATTTTATTTTAAGCATATTTTTATTGTTAGTTTAGCCTTCTAGTATGAATGATTTGAGTAAAATTTTAAAAAAATGTGAAAGCTGAAATTTTAGAAGTTATTTTGAGTTTTCCATCCTTCCAAAAGTTTAATAAAGTCATTTATTCGGGTTATAATTGAGGTTTTTGTGATGATTTCAATGTTTACTAGTTGTTTTTGATCCTTGGGAAAGGTTGGAATAAAAATTTTGGAGGTTGGAATATATTAAAATGGCTTTTGGAAGGAATTTGATGAAGTTAGCTGACTCTAGTTAGTCGACTAGTTAGTCGACTAATAGGTTAAAACTCTCTGTAATATTGGCCTGGGAAAAGGTAGTCGGCTACTGTGGAAAATTTTTTTGTGGAGTTGGTATGAGACCAATTTTAGCCGACTAATGAATAAAAATTAAGGACTTCCCAGGGAGTCACCCATCGCTCTCATCCAAGCACGCTTAACTATGAGTCTTTGGTGAATAAAAATCTTCATGGAATTGGTCGGAGACCTATATCACTCCCATTAACTAGCATCCATGCTGATTAACAGATGGATAACTCTTGTATTCATTTGATAATGAAAATTGACTAGAGGCATAAGTGAAATTTGGTAAAAAGTCATTTGAGGGTTTGATTAAGGGCAAGATGGAAAAAAGAAATGAATGGCAAAAATACTTGGCAGAGAGGAAGCCACGTGGACTTTAAAAAGTATGGCTTAAGAGTGGAGATGAGTAAAATGGGGATTTCCAAAGGCATTAAAAATCCACTCTTCATTCCTTAGCCTTTAAGCCACCGTAAGAAAAAGAGAAAGAATAAAGGGAAAAAAGAGAAAGATAGAGGAGAAGGTTCAACCGTGGGAAAAAAGAAAGGAAAAGAAAAGAAGAAGAGAAGAAGAAGAGAAAAAAGGAAAGAGAAGGAAAGGAAGAAGGCTTGATGGTTCAGCCCATCTTTGCTAAGGTAAGTCCAACCCTTTCTAAGCTAGAGCATGATGTTAAAAACTTATGATTTAAAGGCAAATGAGGTAATAGCATGTGTATGCTGTAAATCTTTGAGTATGTTAGGGATCGAGGAATATTATGCTAAGATGTTAAGGCGTAGAGCATGCATGCATAGTTTCATGAAACCCTCAGTGCATGTGACCCTGATAATGCATGTATGATGACTTAGGCCAAGAGATTGGGTCCAGAAAGTCAGAACAGGAGAAATAGCAGCCATAACAGTGTGCTAGCAGCTAAGGTGAGTGGGTTTCTCATCTAGCTTTGTGAACTATTTATAATAATATAGTGATATTTTGCTACAAATCAGAGTATGTTATGCTAAGTATAGTATCTTAGATAGTTAAATATGGGAAATGAGAACCTAGTTATGATGTATGTTATTTTAAAGTCTGTTTTAAAGTAAAGCATGAGTTTCAGAAAAAGCATGTGTTTCAGAAAAAGCATAAGTTTTAGAATAAAAAGCATGAATTTTAGAAAAAGCAAGAGTTTTAGTAAAGCATGAGTTTAAGAAAAGAAAAGGAAACATGGGCTATAGCATGTTTCAAAGTAAAGTATAGAGTTTCATGAAAAGTATCACTTGGATAAAACATATGTTTCAGTAAAGATGGAATTTACTTTTCAGATTTATGTTTCAAAGTGATGCATGGCCATGCATGAATAGAAATGTTTCAAAGAAAGTATAGCTGATTGTATATTGGATTATAAACTTATATTGGAGTATTTTTACAGCATACAACATAAAGAGCATAAGGCCATCTATGGGACTGATCACCCTGTAGATTGTGCCATAGCATGAGCATTGCATACATTATTATAGCCGGCACCTCCTTGTGACTCAATCGTACTATGATCCCGTGGCCAGGGGGAGTACAAGCTAGATCAGCCCAGTGGGGTAAATTGCAAGCAACCCAGTGGGGCAAGAATCACAGCTCGGTTAAGAGCTAGGTTACTATATAGCTCGAGGAGGCTCAGAGATACTGACTCATGGAGGGGATAAGCAGGAGGCCCAGGAAAAAGGGGCAAGCTCACACCTGGGGTAAACCGCACATGTGAGGGATGCCATGTGATGCGGAGATTCTCGGCGCTCAGTACACTCACCCATTGAGAGTACACCTGTAGGAGGGCAATTGTAAGGATGTACCTTGGTGGTAGCACACCCAGCCCATCATCATGAAATTTTGTAAATGTGGCATTTCTTTATTTAAGTTATATTATTGGAAGCATAAGCTAACTTATAAGTTAACTTATCTCATTTATAAAGATTTTTGTATCTGTTGCGATATGTCGTGTGAATATGATTATGAGTTTTATAATGTGGTTCTCAAGTTTTTCCCATTGTTAGATGGTTATCCAGTCACTGGGACCTAGGTCTCACCCCTTTATCGTTAACATTTTTGGATTTCAGATCAGAGATAGCAGGTTGGCCCTGTAAAGCATAAAAGTGAATTGGGTTGTTAATTATTGGATTGTATATGTATTTGAAATGGATATGGATGGATTTGTATGACTGTAACCCTATGATGTATTTTGAACTTGGGTGGTTATGAGAAATGACCTTTATTGTGGAATGAACTTGTGAATGATCTTTATAGTAGCTTTATGATGAAAGTTATATTGCAAATCATGTGATGAAAAGTGTGGAAATTATATTTTGTCTGAGCAGGGTTAAATAGATTGTGATATTATTTTACAAATAGTATGAATGAAATGAGGAGATTAAAGTTCTTAGCAGATTCAGTATTTTTATGCATGTAACTTATGACAATTAGATAAGAATCGCTTGGGCTTTATGATGCTTAGAATAAAGACTAGCAGATCTTTACCTAATTTTCATAAGAAATCATGCCGTCGAGAAGGGGGCCCGACACCCAGGTTCTTCATTTTATGTGGAAATTGCTTAAGGGAGGTCTCACCACAAGTTTTCAATTTTCTAAATAATTACCTCCCATCTCTCCTTATGCAGTAGATGTCTGATGGCTATTGAAATAGAGGAGCATCTATTTTTCACCTACTCATAATCTATAAAAATTTGAAGTCTTGTCGACACACTTGGCAACCTGCAATTCTCTTCTCTTCACCATGTACTCTTCTTTCTTCAGATTTCTCCTAAAGACGCTAGCATATGCTTCACCTAGTCCTTTCTAGTTTATCTTCTTTTGGGTTATTGGAAGTTGAAAAATAAATTCATTTTTAAAAATCTTTTTCGTGCATCTCAAAAATCTTTTTCGAATCACTAGGGTTATCTATCATAGTTTTTTGTAAATATTCCTTACCTACATTTTGTTTCTTAGCAACCCATCCAATCTGGATGTTTAAAGATCAATTTTGATGGCTTGATGCACAACCCTGGCACGAGCAGAGTTCTTGGTTTGAAATGATTGTGGCAAGCTTCTATTAGCTGCTGCTATTTTCCGTTTTAGGGTCGACGACTGAACTCGCTGCTGCCTGATGGGGTGTGAATCATATTGTAGCCAATTTTTCTATTGCAAACTTTATATTAGAGGGTGATCCTGCAATTATAATTGCTTGGCTTAATAAAGAGTCTAAAAGTCTTCACCCTCTACTTTGCCAGTTGCAGTCACTTCTTTCCATCCTATAAGCTCCTGTACCAACATATGTTAAGAGAAGGAAACCAGGCTACTGACTTTTTGGCCGGACTCATTTTCCTTCGCAGTTAAACTTGCTTGTTGATGCAGGTGCTTGAAGTACTTTATATTCCTCACACTATGGTACTTTCACTTATTACTAAAAAGACAAAGTTTATATGAAAGATTTAGTGAAAATGTTGCACAATTTTCTGTGATGTTTCCTTTAAACAAAAGAATATATATATATCAAGGATGTAATTTAGAAGGTCTAAAATATCTATATACAAAAAATTATATGGTTTGAAGATCATCAAGCCATTCTAAATGTAGAATTACAATGGAATACTATGGTGTGTTAATTTTGGAATGACTTAATTATGACTGTGCATATACTTACATCCACCATGCAGATAACAAAAAAACAGAGATTTGATCCAATCTAAATAAAAAAATTTTTAATTATAGTTAAGCCAAGCTATATATATATATTCTCATAAGTGCAATATTAATATAATTAAAAAAACAATGGCCAGTCCTTCCACTGAAACTATGCTTGTTAGAAATTAGCATTTGTGAAGGATACTTGATAGAGCAAACATAGGTTTTGATCTAATGAATCCATCAGTAATGAAAGCTTATCTTCAAGAACATTAAGAAGAACAGTTTATTCTAATTTATCGTATTCTTTATCAAGGTCAACCTTACAAATAAAAATCTTACTCTTTGTTTTCCTTGCATAAGTTAATTACCTCTGAAGCATGAACAGGACTAATAAGGATGAAATATGCTTTAACAAAAGTTAACCATGCTTCGTTCATAAAAGGTGATTCAAGTGGAAGATTAGATTACAGAGAACTTCTGATGATCTTAATGGTTATTTTTATAAGATCACTGGAGTTAAAATTCTTAAAACAGAATTCTTAACAATACAAGCTTTGTACGATAAAATATTGTGCATATTTGGATGGTCATCATGTGTTTCATCTTGGATCCATAATTTATCCATACGAATACTAATATTCTTTTATTATTTTTAAAATATAATTTTAATTATTTATGTCTAAATAGCGGTCATTCAAATATGAATAAAATTATGGTACAAAGCGTATACCACTGAGAATCCGTGCTCAAAGTTTTTGTTGCCCCACTAGCGCCTTCCTTCTTGAGAACGTGGAAGACGAACCTATGGTTCAGATGGAAAGCCTTGACATTGCCTAAGCATAAGTCAAGATTGGCAGTCTATAAAAGTTTGAAGAGAGAGAGAGAGAGGAAGTTTTGGGTGGCGGGTATTCAAATCTCCTCCTTTGAAAAAAAGCCCCTAAAAGGTCAACTTGGCTTGAGAATTTAATACGACAGAGATGGTTCTTTTCTTTTTCTATTCCTTTTTCTTTTGAGATAAAATTTGGGAGGAAAATCCCTCCCTCTCAATTTTATTGCTTGAGAAAGGAGTTACATGTTACATGAATAAAAGAGGAGAGTAGGGGAAGAAGAGGATATCCTCTAAGTAAGAAGGAGAGATCTCCAAGATGGTAGTGCAAATAATTTGAATCTTGATGCTTCCACTTTATCAAGAGAGATAGAGCTGTCAAAGAAGCATTTGAGATGATGGTCCTTGAGTATCTTTTATTCCAAATATACCCACCAAAGGGCCATGGCGAGCTGATCCTAGGTTGATCTGCAATACAAAGGTATGCATTGTTTCCTCCAAGCAGTCCAGAGATGTGCAAACTTCTGACTCTCTTGATGATCAAATTGGCTTTGGGAAGGTATTGACCGATCTGTTCAAAAACTAATGGCAATTTATTTATGAGCATCCTAGCTTTGTTATCCTCGTTGACATCTTCTCTCAGATTTTTGGTTAGCCAAGAAATCAAATTTGCCTTCTACATTGAATTGTAAACATCTACAAAGAACCAATGCACTGGGAGATAAATGATGTTCTGGTCCAAGAAAATGACACATCTTTTCAATCTCGATTCTTTCTAAAAGTAATAATAAAATAAAAAATAAAAAATAGAATTTTAATTTTTACTTTTATTAGTTAATAATGAACTAACTAAAACATTGAACCTTCATTTGTGCTAATGGGGTTCCCCTTTTCTAAATCCCAGGTAACTTTCTCTTACATTTAGAAGAGATTGAAAGTTTCTTAGGGTAGAAATAAATTTACATTAAAACAAAATTCATGCAGAGATAAATTTCAACTCTTGCATCAACATTTTCTCTTGTTGCATTGTCTGGTTATTAATGAATTAGAAGACATGCCTACTCAAAAAATCATACTATTGGATCCTACGTTAGCTTTATTTTAGCACCTAAAATGCTGAAGATAAAAATCATGAGAAAGACATGACCTCTAGAAGTTACATTTTGTGATGGATCCTTAATGTGATAGCTCTTGCTTTCAAACTCTGCCCCTATTTATCTGAAATAATCAAACTAATTCATGTGGACCAAGTGATCTTTCTCTTTCCTTCTTGAAAAATACCTTTCATCCGCTTATGAGGGCGATAATTATTAGTTAAGGAATACGTCGTGGATGTCAAATTTGAAAGCTCCAGCCTTTCTCCAATCCTTTGAGATTGACGGTCTATTTTCCACCCACAAATCTCCACAAAACAATCCAAAAAAAAAGAAAAAGTGATTTGAAGCCGAGGAGGCTTGGATGTGATAAGAGTCCTACCCGTTAAAGTTTACTTTTGACCGCATAAATCGCCTACCAAATCTTGGATGGTCCACCAGCTCCAAGTAGCGACGTTAGATGGCAGGTTTGGATTGGATTTAGCTGTATCATTGTATATATACAGGGGAAGGGATTCAAACGCAAGCCCAATTGACATTCTCGTACCATATCCTTGGTGGATTCCAGGTCAGATATCAAGATATAATTGGATATTCATTGAACTACTTCAACATACTGTCGAAGTTTCATTTCCCCTCGCTACTAAATGCATTAAAAATATCAGTTTGTCGAAAATAAACAACATTCACATCACAGACAAAAATATTGAGCGTAGGGGCCAAAAAGAATATGCCTAATAAGTTCATTCAATTTTTTAAATATCTATGCAGGTAAACACAAACAACAAACTCAGACCACAATGACAAATAGAATAAAAAATTTAAAATAATTATAATTATTTCTAAAAAAACCATACCTTCATATAACCGCTTCAAAAATATTTGATATTCTGATGAACATTTTAAAAAGATTGAACCTCTAATTAGAAGAGAATCAAATATATTATTTCACCATCAAAAAGCAAGAATAATTGTTACATATTTACAGGTTTAAAATTTTAATTATTTAAAAAAATACTATTTCAATTATGTAAAAAATTTTTTAATGTATCTAATTTATAATTAAAAAAATAAATTTATGACTGAGAACAAGGATTTCTTTAATAATTAGATACTTTAAATAAAAAAAATTTATAAATTTAAAAAAAAATTAAAATTAAAGAATTCTAACATGCATACATACATATGTTGCTGGTAAAATTGGATGAGGTTTTAAATAATTGGAGATGGAACACAGACACATGTACATGTATAAAATTGGATGGGTTTTGAGGTATGGATGGATATGGATCCCCTGAACCCAAAGCAGCCCAATAGATATTCCAAAACTTAAACCAGACAATAAATCTATTGGCCCCCAGAGCATTTGGACCCAAATCCAGGATTCTGAGTCAGGTTTGGTTGAGTCCAAAGTAACTCCTGCATCAGGATGTAGTACCGTTGATTTTATTTTATTTTTTTTGTTAGATGCATCGGCTTGTTCGTTTGGGCACCGACCCCAGGTTTCATTTTCCAATATCAACTTTCCATTTCCGTAACGTAAAGCAAGAGAGAGTGAAGATATCCGCTCGCGTCATATCGCATCCCCACATTCGGCTAAACTCACCGCGGAGCAAGCGACACCGAGAAATCCGCCGGAAGCTTGACCCTCTCCTCCCACGCCCTGGCCTCGATCAACTGCTTCGACAGCTTCCCCGCCACCCAGATCATGTCCGGCCTCCTCCCCGCCTCCGCCTCCACGCACCGCAGCGCCACCCGGATCAGCTTCTCCGCCGCCTCCACCGGAAACGAATCCCGTAGCCTCCGGTCCACCCATTCCCTCACCCTCCTGTATTTCTCCTCCACCCCCTCCGCCTCCTTCTCCGCCACCCCGATCACCCTCCTCGCCGTCTCTATGATCGAAGTCATCTCCAATCCCCCGCTCTCCCGATCGTATCGGTACCGGAGCGGTTCCTCCCCAGAGAGCAGCTCCAGGAGGACGACGCCGAAGGCGAATACATCGGACCTCCGAGAGATCCGCCCGCCCGCGATGACCTCCGGCGCTATGTACCCTCTCGTCCCCTCGATCCTCGTCGCGCGGGTCTCGGATCTCCGCGGAGGAGAGGCGCTCGTTATCTCCCCGACCTCCGTCTCCTCGGCGTCGACCGGGACCTCCCCGGCGAGCTCCGCGGCGCCGAAGTGGCAGATCTTGGCGCGGAAGCCGGGCTCGGTGACGATGATGGCGGAGCTCTTGATTCGGTTGTGGACGGTGCCGCGGGGCTGCCGGCGTTCCGGCGACGACGGTGACTGCGGGCCGGTGCCGGCGGAGTAGTGGTGGATGTACTCGAGCCCCTGGGCCAGGTCGGTGGCGACCTGGACGCGGGAAAGCCAGGAGGAGAGTGGGGAGAAGCTAGGGTTTTTAGTGTTTCTAAGGCAGTCGGCGAGGGTGGCGCCGGGGACGTACTTGTAGACGAAGTAGAGGTGGTCGCCGGCGAGGGAAGCGCCGAGGAGGCGGGCGACGGCCGCATGGTGGCTGCGGCAGAGGGCGGCAAGGCGGGCGGGGAGGGCGGCGGGGTCGCCGCGGAAGGGGCGGCGGACGACGGCGGCGTCGGCGCCTCGGAGGGAGCAGCGCCAGACGGCGGTGGAGGAGGAGATGGGAGGGGAAAGGAAGCTGTTGGTGGCGGCGAGAATCTCGGCGAAGGAGTAGAGGATGGGGCCCTTGTCGCGGAGGAAGCCGACAAGGGAGGCGGAGGAGGAGGAGGTGGTGGAGAAGGGGGCGGTGAAGTCGCCGCTGGTAATGTTGGTGGCGGCGGAGGCGGAGGACGGGGCGGCGGAGGAGGATCCGGAGGCGCGGTGTGAGGACCTGGATTGGGGCTTGGGTCGGGGATTGGGAACGGAGACCAGGGCGTCCCTTTTATTCCGGCACATGTGGGATAAGGATAGGAATAATTAGGATAGCATATGGGAGCTTGGGGTTGGGGGAGGGAAAGGAGGAGGAGGAGGAGGAGGAGAGGAGGAGCGAGACGTGGGGTTGGGGATATATCTGGAATAGAAAAGGCGTGGCGGCCAGGGTGGGCACCGTGTGGATGGTACCTGTGCGAACGCCGGGACGCTCCGCCGTCGAGTGCTTACCCGACATCGAGCGCAGGAGGAGGCATCAATTGGATGGCCATAATCTCAAATTCTTTTTAAGCACTAGGTGAAATTTCTCCGGAAGAAAACTGGATTATGGATTATGGTCTAAAATTATGGCTGTTATAATGGCTGTCATATCAGTTATTGGAAGTGGTCTACTGAATAATTCATGTTAATAATATTTAAATGAAAACCATTTTCCTTTTATTCATGTTTAAATTTTCTGTCTTTTTTTTTTTTTTTCTCTAAAAGAGTTTATATCATCTAAAAATAATAATAATAATCATTTATTTATAATTATTATTTTCAAACAAAATGATATCAAATCGCATGGCATGAGAAAAGTAGCAGCGATGTTAATTTTTCAAATGGCTTTCTTACAAAGGAGCAAGACGCGTTGAAATCCGGCCCCAATGGGGACCACATATCAAGATAATGACGGGTATGCCTGCTGTGCAAAGCTCTCCACCGCCCATGTCGACCGCCGCTTGAGCGCAGGAATTCCGAATCAATGTCGACCAGAGTCGAGATTAGGCGAATGTGGGCGTCTGGTTAGGAATTCGTTTTGTGATTTGCGTCGTGGATCGAAGGTGGTGAGGAGAGGAAAATGATTCGTCAGAATCAGCACGTACGCTCAAGGGAGTGACAGGTGGCCTTCCGTGGGGCACTTTATAAAGGTGATGTTGATTAGATTTCTAGACGGATGCTGTGATAAAAAGATAAATAGCGAAAATATACCTTTGGACATCAGACTTTTACTTAAAATTCTTAAACTATTAATTGTTATAATTTAATTTTTTATATTTTTAAAAATATTATATTTTTGATGCTTATTATATAAGTTAAATAAAATAGGTAGTCATATTTTTGCATCAAAATAATATATTTATTATTTTATCAATTTAATTTAACTAATTTCATGTAACAAAGCATTATGAATGTAAGATTCTCTCAATTTAACTAACTTCGCGTGATAGAACATTAGAAATATAAGGTTCTCAAAATATAAGAGACTAAATGGTAACAACTAAAAATTTAAGAATTATAATAAATTTTGAATGAAAGTTTGATGGTTGAAATTATATTTTAGCCAACATAGATCTCCTATGAGAATATTTAATTGCTTGTAGTCTGCCAGCGCCTACAAGCCAGTCCACAAGAGCAGCATCAAATTAACATGCAGACGAGCCATGAAGGTTATCTTGTCGCCTGTATAAAGGAATAGTTCATTTTGACGTCAGCTCTCGTGGTGGCCCGGTGTCCCTGAAGTGGGGCTGGGATGTTGCGTAAAGAGAGGAAACAAGAACTTCTATTTTATGAAAATTGAAAGGAAAAAAAACAAGATACTGAACCACAAGGCTCAGGCCACTGTTGGTTACGGGATTGCACGGTTGATGCGAAAGGGCTTCTAAGAGCATGAGACGATTCTGTTCATGGATTCTGCGAAGGGCTGTGATCCTTTATCTTTATCTTGAAGTCCAACAAGGTGGGTCCGAGGGCCAGAACGCACGAGGGCCTGTCAATTATTGGCTGCGGTTCCAGGCTTCCAGCATCCAGGACTGGTTAGAATATTAAATTTGCTCAATTGCATCCTCTGCTAAGATGATTAAAAGACAGGCACAGTAGTTGACTTCTTAGCGTGTACATGGTTCTCATCTTCTGCTGCGAGGATAAAAGACAGGCACAGTGAGAGTTGACTTTTAGTGCATCGTCCGTTAAGATGATTTAAGACGATCACGGTTAGGGTTTACTCAGCGTGTACATGGTTTCATCTTCTGCTTAGATGATTAAAGACAGGCACAGTTAAGAGTTACCTTTCGGTGCGTACGTGGTTTCGTCAACACAGATGAAATGCACAGGTGATTCACCGTGTCCCCACCCCACGATCCATAGCCGACTCCTCGCGAACCTAATGGACAACCTCTACCAGTCAAACTCCCCGTGATCAACGAGTTTTTCTGTAGCAGGTGCCAGATTTTAGATGGCAATTCCAGAGGGCTTGCTTCCAACGTCGAACTGCTGCATAAAATGTGAACCTTTCCCCCTCCAATCAATCCTCATGGGATCCATCAGGATCACTTTTTTCTCACTCACGCTCAAATCACATGCCGCCTCATTCCATTTAAACAACGACACCCGAGTCCCAAAGTCCTGCGTTTCTTAGAACCATGAAATATCAAACCAGCATCACAGCGATCCCGTACAGGCTGAAGACTTCTCGAGGATAATCACATGGTGTGGACAAGCAAAAAACCAGCATGAGACAACCTGTCTCAGCAGCGTGGGAAAGCACCTCCTTACATGGAACCGACAAGCAGCAGGGGCTAAACAGTTTCTCATTCCATTGTAGTATTATTAGAATATTATTTGCCTGGCACAGAAAGCAGAGATTAGCATGTTTGAACATGGCCACCAAAAAACTGCAGATTAATTGCCTCTGTCAACCGCACCAACCACAGAACCATTTGTGCGCGTACGCGGGCGAGAGAGAGAGGCCAAAATTTATAAGCATTCCCACTCAGAAATGTGAGATTCTCCCTACCGTTCGCCTGCATTCTGAATTCAACTAGACTCACAACAACCAGCATAAACTGCCGTGGAACCGCAGGCATCCAGTACATGGCATCAGCATGGCCGCCTCTGAATATTTAGCATACTCCCGTAAATCCTGAGAGACAACGAAATTTATGGGCCTATCCAACCTTTCATGAAATACAACCGGCTAAGATACCGTAAAAGCAAGCAAGCATATGTACATCACTGAGAGTGAATTATCTTTTGAAGTCAAAGAAAAAGAAAAAGGTATCACGCCTTTAATCCCCTATCTACGTAAAGTTTTGCTTATGTACGGTCCGGCCACTTCGGCTTATGGATATGCCGTTACTGCAGGTGGAGACTTGAGCAGAGGAAACTAATGGAGGTCTGGACTTCCGTTCCCTTGGATATGGATGAATTATAGACAATTCTTTGACACGCCGCAAAACAGATTGAGGTATGGGAAGTGACATGTGCTTCTTCTGTGACTCAACCTACAAACGAAGGGAAAAAAGTTTATCAAGTACACAAACATATTTGTATACCGCTACATAGAACATGGTAAACCAATCGCATTGTTCAACAAAATTCATGTTAAAGGCACTAATTTACAAGGATAACCAATCACAATCTCATATAAATGCTCGCTAAGATATTTGTTTGATAATTATCCAGTATATAGACCTTCTACACTAGGGGAGGCTCCCATGGGAGGGGATTGGAGCAATGGAGATGGAGGAGATGCAATTCTTATACAGTTGTAGTCATCCTCCAATTGTTCTCCATTGCTTTCAATTCTCTCTACAAGAAAAAGGAAATAATGGAAGTTAGGTTAATTGTGGTTCAAATTTCAAAATAAAGTAATACATATTATATGAATCATTAAAAATACTTCAACATGAGCAGAGATGAAGCCGAAGCCATCCGTCCGCTCCCTTGCTCTCAGCAAAAATCTCCAATAAACAGGAAATGATTGCTGCCAAGACATAAGCCCGTCTTTATGGCGCCTTTTACAAGATCTAATTTTCTTCAACTTCAAAGGGAAAATCTTATGCCAGTATTCTTGCAGTCCATATTTTAGTAGTGGCACTGCCCGGTCAAAGTCATCTACAGGGTCCTAGAGAATTCTTAGTCCCATATCTCACTTTGAAAGCATGCAGCACCCCTCACATGCATTCTACATTACCGTAAATTAACAAATCATTTAATTTCATGAATAGAATTTGGCAAGAACAATAATTTTAGCAAACATTGGTTCCATATTAACATGCACAAATGATAAATATGGAGATAACAAGGTATAACCTCAGACAATGGTACTACATTAACAAAAAAGATTGCAGCTCCAACCTGGTTTCTGTTATGCAGCTGTGCACCACTAGCCCTCAAGAGATTTCTCCATTTATCCTGCATAACCCATCAAAGTAGACGGCATCATAAAGAGCTAGATTTGCATCAGGAAACTACAGATACATTCTCACATTTATCACATATATTATCAACAACCTTAAGATCAACAGATGTGCGATATGCAGATGATGAGAACAATAGCCTTTTGATTTCAGTCCACCTGCCAACTCCATACCGAGAAACACCTTCAACAAGTTTCATCACCTCCGAAAGTGTCCACAGCCTATGATGCTTCCTTCGAATCCCATTTTTCTCATTTCTAGTTGCGGTAGCACAATCATCTGATAAGCCATCTTGTGATTCAGACTCAGAAAGCCTTGAACCACAAGTAGCTTCGGATACAACTGAGAATATCACGTCTTCCTTGCTTCCTGGGGTCTTACTACCCTGAACAAAACTTGATTATTAATGGCAATCAAGTATTTATAAGTAGAAAAACAAATGACTCACCAAAACCAATTTTTTCTTAAATTATTAAAAAAGCTGGCCTACCCAATATTTGAGGAGGGGAAGAAGTACATCAACTAGCAGCTAGAAACTGAGCACTCCGTTTAAAAAATTGCATGTAGTAAGAGTCCAGCAAAACAGACAGAGACGTGCAGCCAGGCTTGAAGGCAAGCTTGAACATAGGATTTGGAATGGCAAGCCAAGTGGATGCTACGAAGCAAGATCATCTAACCATCTAAGTCTGAGAAGCTAGCTAGAGTCACTTCCGAAAGATGAAGTTTGACTAATTCATCAGGCAGCTACTTGATTCAATGGTCCAATTTTTTCAGGTTCATAGTTAACACCTTTCTCTTCCAAGGTGAATTAGGTTTAATGATGAGATAAATCTAATTTTATAAATCTATACAATAGAATAATAGCCTGGCTTTATCAAAATAATATAAACTTAATAAAGTCAATATCATTTAAAAGAGTTACAAGAAGATAAGAACTAGTACAATTCAAAACTTATTTGACCAACACCTTTCTCACTTATCTTTCTGTATTACGCTAGGCTTTTCTGAACAGGTTCATTTTGACCAGGGCTCAATTCACTTGAGATTTAGCAAATTAGGCCACTCTAATCCATCATTTGGGATTAAATTACAGTTAACTATAATAGTTTTCTCAAGTGAGTTTGCATATAGGCTTTTAGAATGTTTAACTGAACCAGCAACTAATTCTACAATCTAAAATCTTTCATGGTGCTCTTATATCATAATCTACTTGACAATTCATAATTCTGTCTATTTTCAAAGTTAAATTGCAATGGAAGTCTAACCACATAAACTCATGTTGCTGGTAATTACCCCAATTCACCAACACAAATGATGGGAGTAAAGATGGATTTGCATGATTGGATGGAAAAGTTAACTGTAGCGCAAGTCTTCATGCTTTAAAGAGAAAAAAAACCTTCCAAGTTGGCTATAGGGATCTACAAAATTACTATTAATAACAATTCTAATCTCAGAAAGCTCTCCTGGTAAGCATCTAAAATATCTGCATCTCTCTACCCAAATAAACTACATAAACTGTAAACTTTTGAGCCAAGACAACCTGAGGTGTGCAAGGCTCAACTTAGACAGCTCATGGCCGTTAGCTTTACACCAATTATCTCAAAACAGATAAGCAGAACAATAAAAACCTACATTGAGATGTAAATATGGTAAGAAAAAGGACCTGCAATACAATGTCAGCAAATGATCTTTGACTTTTGCACTGCTAACTAA
The DNA here is from genome assembly GCA_017589505.3 of Metroxylon sagu. NCBI lineage: Eukaryota > Viridiplantae > Streptophyta > Magnoliopsida > Arecales > Arecaceae > Metroxylon > Metroxylon sagu. The sequence continues at coordinate 1,086,259 of JACVBY030000536.1, read as the reverse complement.
CCAATAGCAGACACCCCAAAATAGAGTATGCCTTATAAAACAAGTGACCTGACATCTAAGGATGATATAGTTACAGATTGTCAAATAATTCTCATTGAAGTTTTATCAGAAGACTGGGTTACGTCTGTCTTCTTTTTTGTTCATCTGTCCGTCTGGTTGTTCTTGCATGTGAGTGCGTAAGTGATCATCTGACTCTACTAAGTACTTGTCACAAAAAAAAAAAATATGCCTCTGTTTTCTGCATCCTGTGTTTTATCAACTAGCATGCATTTGTATGAAGTACATCTCATAAGCCATGTTTAAATATATACAATAGCTTAGATTGAAGACACCCCCCCCCCCCCCTCCTCCCTTTTTTTCCCCCAAAATGAAAAAAAAAAAAGAAGTTAGAACTAGATACATAGCATCATTGCTGAAAACACCAAATACAGAGTATCAATGCTAATAACAATTCTCATGTTCCATAAGAAGACAGATAAGTTCATAATGCAAGTCATTTTGTGAAAAGTGTTCCTCACCATAAGTGTGTTATTTTTCTTTGGACGACCTCTTTGGAATCGCAGGCTATTTGGTACCTGAGTACCAGACTCCAGCAAATGTTCCTGATAAACCAGTTGCCCTCCTCTATTGTCTGCCTTAACATGACCAGGCTTATCTCTGGAATTAAGCACGAGGTCACTGTCAATTGGAGCTTTTGCTCTTTCATTGCAGCCTCTGGATTTCATTTCTGATGTTTCCTCAATATATCTCCGAGTAGGTTTGCGCAATCTCTTACTAGCTATAATTGCACTTGGTCTTTCTTCTAAATTTAAAGGCTCAAGTCCAGCTCTGCCAACCTTTGAAATATTGGCCACTGGGACATCCTCGCAAGAATGTCCCTCCTTTCCTGTACCTGTGCCAACAACCAGTGTGCTGCTTCCAAGTATATTTGTCAAAGGAATACATATTCCCTCCGGTACATTTTTTGGTAGCCAAATCAAGTCATCATCATTCTCTATTGATGATAAGCCATGTTCAAAGAGGCTAGAAGCATTACCCACTTCAGTATTGTTATGCAAGCCAAAGAGTATACGACGCTTAAGCCACTGCCTATCCATTACACATGTATCCCCTCCAAACATGCTTCTAAAAGTAGCTTGCAGCTCATCAGTGCCCATATTGTCGAGGAATGGCGTACCGCAATCAGATGTACTTTCGTAAGGAATAATAGCATTTGGCAAATGTGACATTTCACCAGCATCATCATCTCTTTCTATGCTTAGGGTTTGGCATTCTGATCCAAAATTTCTCATACATGACATATTTTGAGAAGCATAATCCATTTCAGAACTTTCTGGAAAGCCAATGTCTGAACAGAAATAAAAGCAGCACTGTAAGCAGCAGTGAAGTAGACAAGAGTATCTATTTAATAAAACCGAACAAGAAAATTATATATATTGTGCACTGAAGGTACCTAAAAGATCAGGACAAACACTAGAGAGATTGTACGGTACATGTAGGATTCTTTCCTCATCAAGTCCTTGCATCATGGTTTCAACAAACTGTAGAAATAAAACTAGTTTATCAATCTTCCACAAGTCATGGTAAGATAAGCGCACACAGTCTGTGTTAACATTCAGAAAGATTTGAGAAAGATATTTCAGAAATTAAAGGAGATCTTTAAGGCACACCTTTGAAAATGACCAATAATGGGGGGAAAAAGTACGAGCATTATTAGCTCCTGAATACTCCCCCCACCCCCACCCCACCATGCCCCCAAAAGAGAAAAAGTTATGTGACAAATAATAATAAAAACTTATTTGATAAATAAAGAAACCAACAAGCAAAATTCCCATCATGAAAAATCAACCAATATAAGAAACAATAAAAGGTTAACAAGGTGATGATAATAGCCAACAGTTAAATTATTTAATAATTTTAAAATATTTTTTGAGCCTTTTTAATGATTTTTAAGGGTATTTTCAGCCAATGATTCAAGTCTCATCGAGATGGAGCTCAGACGGCCGAAACATCTCATCCCAAAGAGATTTCAAGACCGATCACAGCCGTCCCATCCTGTCTCGATCAGGACATATTATAGTATCAATTTTAAAAAGATCTAATTTACCATAAAAATATAACTTTTTTAATTCCAATGTGTTTAAAAATCAAATAAAATACTAAAGTTTCACAAATAATTTTTTTAAGAAAAAAAATCCCAAGCAAATACTAAGATGCCTAATCAAGTCGGAGATCGAGACAAGACAGGATGGGACATTGATCAATTCACTCTACGGAAAAACTGGGATACTTGGGTCCCACAATATTTAAAACCTTATTTCCAATCAGCATTTGCCATTTAAATTGGATCTAATTGGAAAAACTGAAATATTAAAGCATGAGGGCTCGTTATTGATCTTTTATTTAGTTCTACAATGGATGAGTTAATGCAAATCTACCTGCATTTATAAAATCTCCAACTAAGGAGGCCCAATTGAGCTTGTGGGCTTTTGGGCTAAATACCACACATGTGGGACTCAGCTTGGTGAACACAAAACGGCACAGGCCATATGGCCATGCACAAGCATGACACATGGTTTACTTTTTCTTTTGAATTCGTTATTTAATTACTTATTTCAGATTTATTTTGAGTAATCACAAGAGTTACTGGCATCGGTGGGTTACAAGCCATTGGCAGGCCCTTTAATGGGACAGCTTGTTGGCTACCTGTTCGCACTATTTCCAAGATGTAAATGCTCAGCTTTAATGAGAGTTCTGATGGATCTGTCTCATTACTGTAATTAGGCATCTATAAATACAGCCCAATTCTTACCGTTCTAGCAAAACAAAACAGAGCCAATCTACTTTAAATTGCTATCGCCTTCCTCCAAGCCTCTTTTCCATTCTTTTTTCCCATTTTTCTACATATTTTTCCAGTTCATTTACCATCTGATTCCCACCATTTGCACAAATTTATTCCAGGCAATAGAAGAAGTCATAGCATATATCTCAACATGTTTGTACTGTGCTTGGAGGTTGCTTAGATGAAACCAGGATCTTTTCCTCCTTGGGAGCATCCTTGCTGATTATATGCACAGGAGGGCCGATCATGATCTCAGGCCCAAGGCCTAGCACACCTTCCATCCAGGTATGTCCACTATTCTTTTTAGTTTCTAGTTTCTTCAAGAATTTCAAAACAATATATATTATTTTAAACATGATTTTCCAAGAGTTTCAGGTTTATGGTCAATTTCCACCCACATTACAGACATAAAGTAAAACTTGATTACTTTAATGTTTTAAAATATAGAATATTAACACTAACTAGATGTTTTTAAAGAAAAAACAAGTCAGCTTAATTAAATTCAATGAATTGTAGGATTGCACCTATAGTGGATAAATTGAATTCCTCTTTAAAAAAAAAAAAAGACATTTCTAAATATTGTCATCCCATACAGAAAACTATTGAGTTTAATAATTTGAGAAGAGGATTGGAAAGTATAAAACTATAAACCAACTCAATAGGAAATTGAAATTGCTTCTTCCGGCTTACTAAAAGAAGAACTTGGCTTCAAATGTTTATATCCTTTATTGCCATCACGAGGGGGAGACATTCAAATTGACGGCCTCCTATATACTCACAAATCACAATTTCTCTCTCTATTTCTATACGACAGGCACCCATTTTGGTGACCTAACCAACCACTCCCCCATTTCCCAATTATATCTCCAACTTCACACCCCAAGTCAGCAGCACAATCTGATGTTTCCTATCTTCCACCTTCTGCAACTAAACACACACCATAAGCTGCCAATCATTGAGCATCAGAAGGCCTATTTATGAACTCAATATTGAATCAAACCTTTGCCTTCTCCCTCTTCCATCTAAACTATTTCCAAAAGATGATGACCTTGGAGGTTTGCTACTTTTCCAAATGGGGTTAATCACACAATCTAGAAGGTAGGCCATCTACATCTCAAGTACACTTCTATTTTTATGAATCAAATATTAGACGAAAAGTTTTCTTGGCCAGGGTTTTAACCCCACTGCACATGAAGGTTGAGAACTAGTCGTGTTTTGATAACAAAGCAGACATCAAATACATGAATAAGCATTTTAGCCAAATTTGTAGATACAAGACAGTCTCATTTTTTTTCTTCTTTCACCCACAAGCATATTTTTTGCACCTCCATTTCTACAAGACAATTGCTCCCCTCACATGTTCTTTGCTTCTTGAGGAGTAGCCACCATTTTGTCACAAAATGATGCATTTGATCTACATCCAGCATGTGTAGTCTTGGTCTTCACAATTTTAAAGGTTCTTGCTTGAGTCACAGAGTTTTTGTTTGAAAATTATGAAGAAATAGGAGAAATCCAGTAAGCATGGCAAAATAAAAGAAACTTGTTTAACATGGATCACATAGTGTTAGGACATATTGTACTTTTTTGAAATATTTGAAAATTAAGTTTCGAGCTAGAAGTCCAAAACTATTAATTATTCTAAACCATTCATTCAGCTTCTATCTCTTGAGCATGGCCATTCCCCTATGTATATGGTCCATGATAATTCAGACCACAAAAGTAACTAGACAAATTATGAACCACTGTTTTGCTAATCTCAAGTCCTAAACCAAACTTATAAGTAAATGAATCAAGAAAGCACATCCAAATCAAGTTTTAGCACTTTTAAGTTTTTTAACTTGGTCAAAATGACCCTATGAACCTCAAAGTCATACATAATTTAGCTAAACACAGGCACAAAATTATCAAGATACAACCAAAAAAAATGACTTTATTTAAATCTCAAAACTTATTCTTGAAAAAGAAAAATGAATTCTGATTTCTGAGCCTAGGGACTCATCCAAGCCTAACCTAAATCATCAGCTAATCCAAAGTCACACCACTAGTCACACCGATATAATTCAACATCCATGATACATGTTTCAGAATTAAATTCCTAATAAGAAAGTCGATACATGAATAATATGATAAAATTACCACATGGCTACTGGTTACTGCACCTACAAGACACATGCACACATGTGCACGCACACAGAGAAAGATAGAGTTACATAAGCCACAACAACAAAATCCCGTTAAAAATTTTCATGATCACAATCACAATTAGTTTATATATTATAATTTCCTTTGCAATAACAATATTGACATAAAACACATTCTGCAGGACATGTCACATTTGGCTATAGAACTAAGAGACAACTTCAGATAATTGGCAGGCCAAAGTTGAAAATTTAGGGCCATCAAACAGTAGCAATTGTTATGCAGCCACTGACCATATTTTGATAATCTTGAGTTACAAGCAAAACCATTAGAAAGCTCATTCAATAAACTTCCTTACGCAATTCAAATATCTAAGATTATTCAAAAAACAAGAAGCTATGCACTTTTTTCTTCCACAACCTGATAGTGTTCGAGCTAGACCTAAGGTCGGTGAATTTTGAACATTCAGGCCTTCAAATCAATGGCTAATTTGAATTCAAGTTTGCTGGGTTGTTTGAGCTTTTTTTTTTTTTTTTTTTGAATTATTGCTACAAATAGTCTCCTCAAAAAAAATATCACAACATATAGGAGCTATGCTCCTTAAAATCCCCAGTTCTCTATTTATCTTTAGCAGTTGCAGAACATCTTCTTTGTCAATTTTCATCCTATTATGTTACTTTAGATTGCTAGATCATCTACCTCTGTTCATGAAGGTCTGAGCATGAGAGTCTGATTGGTGAAATTCTTGCAACTAAGCATCATAATTGCACAAGCTCCAATTATTATAGCAGAAATATTTCAGAGAAAGCAGTACTCTGCACATCTATATTTGCACGAGTTTACTTATGAACATGTAGAAATCAATCTATCATATTTAACTGTTAAACATGGGTAGCCTTCTAAGTTATAATTCATGATCTAAACAGGCATGTTTTAAAGACATCTGAAGGTTATAATAAGCAGGCAGAAAGTAAGATATAAAATCAAGACAATTTCATAAGGGCCATAATTCATCAGACTATGTTATTCACCAGATCATAGCTTCCAAATGCCATACAGATTTCAGGAAACTGAATATTTGACATGCTTTTTTCATCATCACTTACAAAACTAGTGTCATGCAAATATGTTTGGTAATGAAGAAACATACTTCATACTTTGGTTCCTGTTTCACTATACGTGCATCATTAGAATCTAACATGCCTGCAGGGAGGAAAAAAATCATAGATGAGTGCTCGTACATTAGATAACTTGCTGCAGAATGAGAGAAGAGAACCAGAAATAAAGGAACGTGTCCTCAAGAAAAATTGCTAGAATATATTGAAAAAGTAATTTACGAACACATAAAATAACAAGTTGAAAGCAAATGCTTTCTGCAGACTGTATGGTGGCAGTATGCATTCTAAAGAAAGGAAGCATCATGCAGCTTGCTGAAAGGATATCAAAGTAAAAGGTAGGCAAAACAGATACACAATGCAAACAAACAAACAAACAATAACACTAAAGCCTTAATCCCAAATTATTTGGAGCCACTACATGCCTTTTTCTTCATTCTCGGTTTAGAGTCATATTTGCCATAAAACACAAAGATGTTAAATCTCTTTATTACTTTCACGTAATTTTTGGTCTACCTCTGCACCATACATAATGCAAACATTGAACCGAATATGCATAGCATTACATTAATGATGAGGAAAGCAAAAAAAAAAGAATACATATGATGCACATGTTGCAAAATGGCCATTTCTAACCTCACTATCAGTAAAGACCATTTTTCATTGTGATAATATTTGCATGTCTCTGGCCTCAGGAGCCATTTGGCATCAACATTTTGATGATTGGCTGCATAGACCAAATCACAAGTTCAGCTTCAATGGTTTCTTGGGTGTACATAATTCTTAGTCGGGACCAATGTTCAAAACTCAGTACTGGTTTTAATTTTGACTGCACTACTTGAGCTTCAGTTTCGATAGTTTCAGTAGTTTTGCACTAGATTGGCAGTTCCATTTGAAAAATATAAGAAATTGAGAAATCATGAATTAAAATTTAAAAAATAAAAACAGTGAAAAAAAAAAGTTTCCATCAAGAATAATAAGTTAGGCATCATTCAAATATATTATATTGTTTAGGACTTTTAGAAAACTGTTTCGACGGTTCTGAATAAACAGTTGAGAAATATCTTTTTTTTAGAGGGAAAAAAAAGTCTCAAGGAGTCATATTAAGAGTTTGCTAAATCACTGGCAATGTAACATATATGACAGACATAGAATAGCCAAACCTATGTCAAAAGCTTTACTTCTCTTCTGATCACTTTAGTTTCTAACGTAGTAGTGCTTCTGATTGTTCTTAGAATTTGCAACATTTTTTACATTTCAAGTTTAGCTTAGAGAAAAAATGCTTCCTAAATCCTAACGTTAATGCTCTGCTGGTTTCTTAGGAAAGTATAAGAAAATGTATTGTTTTCCTTGATGGGAAAAGAAAAGAAAAATGGAGATTACCTATTGTTTTGTAGCATTTAAAAAAAAAAAAATCAAAAGAGGAAATTTTTACTGTTTCATTTTGCAGGACAGCAGGAGGGGTATCCAAGATTTCAGAAAGGAACAAGATTTTGGTTTCATTTCTCAAGATCACCACCATTGGTGAGGACAATTTGTGTAAAGAAATTTTACACACTATATTTTATCTTGAAAATTTGTTTTATGATTTTCTCTCTGGTACCAAATATTGGAAAAGAAACTCCACCTATGTTCTGTACATAACCGGTCCCAAGCCCAAATAAAGGAAAAGGTTACAGTAGATTGACGGTCATTATAAAACTATAGCCACTTTCTATGAACATAAATTCATTAGAGAAATGTTAGATAATTAGAAAACAATATGCGTACAAAATGACAAACAACAATAACAACAAAGCCTTAATCTCAAACTAATTGGGATCGGCTACATAAACATATATACAAAATGAGTGAGATCAAAATAAGAATATCAAGATAAATGTGTGAAAATACAAGAAAAGATAATAGAAGAAATGAGATCATTTGTACAATTGTAAAGGTAGCACCAATTAAAGACAAATTTAAAAAAAAGGACGATTTAAATGATTTTGACAAATACAACTTAGGCCAAAAGATATACTAGTATGAAAGAATGATTTGATACATATAGAAGGAAAAAAGGAAAGAAGGAAAGAAAGGTAGAGATAGACCAAAAATCATATCTAGTAGCAAGGAAGGACTTGATATCTCTACATCCATAGAAAGTATGGCTTGAAAACTAATGGGAATAGAGGAAAAGAATTAATGCAGCCAAACCAACTAGTTTAGGATTAAGGCTTAGTTGCTGTCATAAACATTGGAAAAGTTCTCAAACAAACTCTCTTTCCCATACATCCTTGGCAACTCCGCCCCACCCACCCCCACAAAAAATAATAATAATAATAATGATAATAATAACAACAACAACTACTACCTACTACTGAAATGAAGAAATGATAATAATTAGAAAAGTAACCAATATAAATCAAGTTGGGTCCTAAAAGTCGGTTATGTGCAAAAACCCAAAATCAATCGTAGGATTAAAATTGGTCAAAGAGAAACCAGAAGTTTTGCTTTCAGCTTTCGAAGTCTTAGATTAAACTTCAAACCATACTTTAGACACAAAATGTCCAACAAGGAACCCATAGTCAATAATAATTAGTAGCAAAAACAGATGAAGATAAATATTATAAGTTCACTGCTGAGATTTTGCGAGAAGATTTTGATAAGATTGATTTGATTAAAAAAAAATGCAGATAGGTTGCTCGTTCTACAGAGTTTATCCAGCATCTAAGCAATAAGTGGAACCCATATGCATCATGGATATTGGTTTTGGTTTAGATGACCATTATGAATAGTTGCTATAGTAGAGGGGCCTCAATACAAATAGCCACATAATTACATGCAGGGATAAATCTTGCAATATCCAGATCTCTGAAGTTAAATATAACATCACATCCCTATATCACTTGCAATTAGGTGCAAGAGTCATATGAAATGTGATAAGACTGTGTTACATGTTCATGCATAGCCCTTGGATCAGGATCCTAATCTCAGCTTACTTCTACAGTCCCATGAGATTATAGGACAAACCATGCTATCTCGAAACTCCCAGACCCACCTAGACCAGATACTAGGTGTTTGAAAGCCCCAAACAACCATTTTATCCCCCTTATCACACAATAGTAGGGGTGGGAAAAGGTAACCCCCCTCTACCATGCATGGGCTACATTTGGGCTGAGCACCTTTTTAACTTAGGTTGCATAGAAATCAGATGGTTCGACCTAGATTTTTTAAGAGTCAGATATGAATTAGAGTTTTGAACCAATTCAGGTAATTATGGTGGGGTTCTTGTAGGCTGGTCTGGCTAGTTCTGACCATGTTAGATTAGGTCTGTTATTGTTGGTTTGTTTTATTTTTTTTAAAAAAAAAAATCTTTTATTAGTAGAAGTTGCTTAGCCTTCATCCACATTAATTTGTAAATAATCAATTTAAGATTCTTCATGCAAACATTCAGACATGATCCAAGTTACTTCAAGGAACATAAGGTCACAAAAGAATGATGATTTGAAGCTGTGAAAGATATGCCAGCAAGTATCTAAACTTTAAAGACACATACTGAAAACAAAGGAGATTTATACAATATAGTAGATCTCTTTTTTTTTTGGGGGGGGAGGGGAGGGGAGGGGGTGTTTTCAGCATCATTAAAGAGATGAAAATTAGTAATAGATAACCTTAATTGTGGGTGGCGATAATGGGAAGTTTGTCACTTTTGAGGGACAGTCCATTATCCATAGTGATCTGACTTGAGATTCCAAAACTATAGATTATGTTGTTATCTTGTCGATTTGGCAATACACTTTTCATAAAGAAACTTGTTGCTATTGTGGTCCGCATACTGTGATCCACATAACAAGCAAGACAGGTTGCTAAAGACATGCCCCAGTAATATAAAATAGTCAGGTGATTTATATAATCATGAGGACCACTACCTTCTCCCAACCCCCAGCCACCTCTTCCTCTTCTTTCTCTCTTCCTAACCCCATCTCCCTTCATTTTCATCTTCTTACTTCTTATGCTTCTTTCTCTCCTAGTTCTTGCTTATTTTTATCTGTTATCTTTTACCACTAATTATGTCCACATTAATGAAATAATCTCCCATTTCATACAGTTGATCTGAACACATGCAAGAACAAATTGTGTATTTGCATCATCATTTTCTAAACAATGCAATGATGGTCCCAGATCAAGATCACAAATTCACAAACATTTCACAGTTTAATTTATAGAAAACAGTCATTTAAATAAATAAATAAATAAAACAATCTTATCCTGAACCTTCCCCTATGTGCATCACAACTCATATTTATTTGGAACTAACTATATCCTCCGAGAAAAAAGAATAACAATAAAAGGAACATGCTGACAAAAATTGGTCTGTTTTTAATAATCAAAAGGCTCAAATTACTGCATTATACCTGCTCCAAGCAACAGATGCATTGCAAAGTGAAAATTTTGCAGCATGATGAAAATGATGAAGCCATGAATGAGAAAAAAAAAATACGCACATAACATACATATTCATAGGTCTTACCAAAATCTGTTTTTTGGTCATCACAACTTAATTCACATGGAAAATCTTCATTCTCTAAAGATGTATATGCGTTCTCTGAGTTCAAATTCAAGACATCAATAATTAAATCTTTCTCCATTTGTGGTTCTGCAAGTAGATGCTCAACCTCCAAAGCTTCATCCTCCAAGGAAGGAACAAAAGTTCCATCTCCTTCAACCTGCAACACATTACAAATGGGAAAAATGCTATACCTTAAAAGATAACCATGTTATGTGCATATAGGTCAACTTCCAATTGCTAGCTAGCTAGTTGAACAGACTAGAAATAACAATGACAAGGCCAAGACAAATGGTGTTTGCGCATTATTTAAGAATAAGGGGCTAAGCTCTGATGGAAAGAAGATATATTGTAGGTTTTCAAATAAATTTTACTTGATTCGTTATTCAAATATGACCCAGCATTGGATTTCAGAAGTAAGAGATACCAAGTTTTTTCTGGAAAAACAAAAAGAAAAAAAAATTATATGATCCTCAATATCATAATTTGTCATAAAGATACCTAAAAGATATAACTAGTGAGATAAATAAAATTAACTTGTTGCTTGCCTAGTAAGAACTAGGGTTAATAGGAATGTATGATAGCAGGAAGTTGAAATGACATCTGATAAAGTCCAGTTTCTTAATTGATACTCCACCAATTCCTATGAATTATATACTACATAGTATAATGCATGTCTATTTGTTGAAACATGAAAAGAAACATTTATTCTAACAAGCACATGCATTATTCATTTACTTTTTGTTTACAAAATAATTAATTGAAGATTTACATCATGAAATCCATTGCCATTATACAGCATATGGAGTAAGAAGTAAACCCACTGAGCAAGGAAACATAGTAAATCTGATGTTAACCTCAATCATGACCAACACGTGCTCTTCCACAAGCATGAAGAAGAGAGGATGCTTTTGAATCCCATATTGATCCATAGATTCTTCATATTACTTGTTTCTTTCATGTTTCCACTACGAAAAATGTATCATGTGCATGATGAATTGATAGGCTTCAATTATTTCCCCCATTATTCATATGAAATCAACTCCATACAGTATATCATTTTTTTTTTTGTGATGAATGATCTCCTTTATTACAGAAACTTCAGAAAGACATGTGCACCATAGTCTACCATGTTTAGTTGATGTAAATATCAAGCTTAAGTTCTTCACTTATATGTGATAGACCATCTTGAAAGGTTCATGATGAATATCCATTCTCTGACATCCTTTAGTGTTGTTTATGATTGGAAAATCTAAGATTTTCCGTGGAATTTACTTTTTGCTCCTTTACTACCAATATTCCCAGTCTAGGCAGTTTGTATTGCAGAATCATTTTAAATGTATTCCTTGTACCTGATAAAGGGCCAAACCAACCTGGGTTAAATAGGCTGAAAGCTGACCCAAATCAACACGAAATTTGGGTTAGTTTGCCCAACATTTATTGAACTAAGGTTGAGGTTGGTTTGAAAAATACCCTACTGGTTTCAGGATAGGATCTGCAAGGCCTGAGCAAATCAATGAACTAAAACAAAAATCCAACCAACTCTCATTGCAAGAAGGCAAAAAAAACAAAAAAATCCAGTCCTGATTGGATTGGAAAAAGCTTTTAGGAATATCTTCAGGTCTGATATTTCCCTCAAGTTGCTTGTCTGATAGCCAACCTGTGCAGTGTCCACTCTTATGTAATCTGCTGATCCCAACCCTACAAAATGGAAGAGATCGGTGTTTGGAAATAGAGTACCATAATGGCATGCAGACTGGTGAAATTTGAACAAACTGTAAAATTAATAGTGCACTCTGAAGTCGAGCTCTCTTGCACTAGCTGTGTAAACTGCGTGTGTCCATTTCTTCTGGTAGGGTAGCAAGAATGTTCAAGTCATCACCATCTTCATTCATTCACATGTTTCGATGTGACAGTGCTTTCTTGGAATTGACCATTAAACAAGCATTTGTTTCTTTTGATTTAGCTTCTTGCACACACAAATCTCTTCATCCGAAAGTCAGCACGGCCTGAAGTAGTTGTTAAGGTTGGGAACCCAATCTTTCTTTTCCTTTTTCTTCTCTCTTTTTTCCATTTTTTTTTTTTTTTTTTTTTTTTTTTTTTGGGAGGGGGCGCGGGGTTTCCGCTCTGGCCTTTAATTAACCAAACACAGAAACACAGGCTGGTGAACGAATCCAAACGAAGAACCAAGGAGATGATGCAGGTAGCAGAACATCATCCATCTCCATGGGCCTTTCAGCTTCAAAACTTGCTCATTAAAACAATTAATATAAGATCCTTCACATAATTCTTTAAATCAAATGAATAGGATTTGAATATCAAATACAAGCGGTTGTCTGGTGGCAAAGAGGTCTCCATTTACATCATGCCCTCATTTTAATGGCCAGTATCAAAATTGTTTGTTGATTTAATCATTAGAGACCATTTTGGAACATGTAGGAGGAAGTCAAAGGAAAGAAGACAAGTCAAAACTAGTCGAATATTTCACTCAAACACCAGACTGAGGCAGAAGCACTTGACAACCTGCTAATAATTAGCAAGCCTGAGGCTAGGAGATCAAACATTTGAGTCACTCATTTAACTTCCCTTCCATTTCCAGAAGAGAGGATATGAGAAAAGAAGAGTATCAAATTCCATTTTCACCTCTATAGAACAGTTAGTGGCATTAGGAAAGGGTTTTCCGGGGTTTCAGGTTTAGCTATCGTAATTGGGAGCAGGTGCAGGAGCAGGCACAGGTCTCGATGCAAGGAAGCAGATCTTTTAAACTTAAAGAAAATGATTAGGTAACCAGGGAGGATTGGGTTACAAAGCAGGTACTTTACCTACGCATAGGTTCCTGCTGCTAGGGATCTAGGACAAAAACTGTTGCTGACTTATAGAACCCAGATAACATGAGATTAGTTAGTGGAAAAAGCAAGCCAAGTTTGCACGAGTCTTTTGTCCATATGAAATCCATTATTCAGAGTACATCAGGCAGCAATAAGTACATCTGACTATGCAATCTTATTATGACAGGAAGTTAACTTGTCTTAGTCCTGATTCTTGACATTACCTTGCATCAAGTTGTATATCAACATCTGAGACTAGTAGTCTCTTTTAAATCTGCTGCTTGAATTTAACAAAAGGTTGGATGATGATAAGATGCCTTCAAAATTTGGATAAGCCAAGAAAGTGGTAGGATCAATATAATTAGCTTGAAAATGATTTTACAGTGATACTTAAATTTCAAATACAATTTAACGCAAAAGTGGAGTACTGAAGGAGGAATGCATGGAATAACACTTTCTTTTGATCTTACATATGTTCTTATGGTTGTTTCGCAAATGGATTGATTATAATGCAGTATGCATTAATATGACACTCAAGGATCTTACCAATAAAAACATGAATGAACTAGGATAAGCATGTTCTTATTGTTTATTTTATCAGTTAATTGAATGTTCAGTCAGGTGGTTAGTCAATTTATTTTTTTCCTGCTCAATATTTGGCTTGATTTATGTTTGATGTTCAGGACACTTTTAATGTTTGGGTTTGAATACTTTCAAATTATTTTCACATTAGGCATGGGGCAAGCATCCTGGCCTCTTGCCTGGCACCTCAGAAATTTGACATCAGGAGACACTAAGAAAGCATGCATAAGCATAAAAGTTGCAAGAACAACTCAAAGCTACAGCCAACAGAAAATCATAAGGTCATACACAATTGTATATAAGTACATAGGGATACTTATAAAGGATAATAATTTTATGAATAGAACTTGTTGAAAAATAAATAAAGAACATCATGACTATCAGTGAACATTTGATATGGTCAACAGGAAGATGACCTGAGTTTCCTAGCCACACACTCCTTCAACACCTCAGAAACAGCACCAGAGATGATAAAATTTTAAATGAGGAACAGGCTTATGCTAAGAGCCATAAAGACCTAACTTTCATACATCCACATCTTAAGCTTTTGTGGTAGATTTCTTACAGATGGGTCTTTTCTGCTTTAAATGAAATTTATTTTCAACCCTAAAATTACAATCTATCCCACAAGATTCAAAAGCGAAATGGCCACAACAAAGTGGTTATACAATTATTATGCTCTAAAAAGGAGATATTTGCAGAGCATAAATTATAGTTTTTTCTAGATCAAATCGTTTTCTAATCATTACATTCCCTAAAGGAAACTGCATTCTGGAATGAAATTAGAAAGTTGTTTCTAACATGTGAAATCAATCAGCATAAAGGGGCTGTGAAAAGGAGTGGGGCAGAGTTGTGACTTCAAGAAAACCAATGATATTAGGAAAACTAGGGTGGACGATAAGTTATATTACAGAAAACAGAGATACGCTTGAGGGGTACATAGTGGTCTGCAAGTGCAACAAATATCAAGCAAGATTTTACATCTTGACGTTGCCATACTGGATACTGAAGCTATATTGACACAGATATCATCCAGCTCAGCAAACTGCAAGTAATATAGGGAGAATACCATGTCCATAGCATACCGTTACATGAATGGCATAGCAGCATACCACAAGATTGAAAACATTCTACCCAAGGAAGCCTAATAAGGCCAAGGGCTTTGATGACGAAGCAAGGACAATGTAAAGGGGAATACATGAGAAAATATGGATGATGGTTGATATGGCCATTAATGCAGTTCTTCAAAGGCATGAATGGACAACCACGATTCATAATGCCAACTCCAAAGAGCAAGACAAAAATTGACTAATGATTATCTTAATGATTTTGGATAGCTTTCAAGAACAAAGTCATAAATCACAATATACTAGAATTCTTTCCCCTTGAGAATTTCATGAAATATTTCATGATCAACCTCTAATCTACTAATCAGTATTACGGTGGTTTTTATCATGAAACTTTATCTAAAAGAAGAACAAAAGCAGGTAGGGAACATATTAATTGATAAGTGGTTAGTTACTTAACTATCATAACAAGAAAAGTTTCAGACAAACTAACAAAGATAATTTACAGCTAAGAAGAGATTGGCAATCTTCTTGCATTAGAGTTAGATTTGGTGGACCATTTGTAACACAAGATGTAGTTACTTCAGCCAATATGAAAAGAAGAAATGTGTATTTAAGTTTGATTTATGAATAATAAATTTGACAGGGCAGAAAAGGGAGTTAACAATATCTCAAAAGTTTTTTTGATGTAAAATTATAAGTGCAAGCGATTTGTATTTTTTTTTCATCTTGTAGCTTTTGATCTTGGGACAGAGGATACAACAGATAGAAATAGAAAAATACTCTAAGCATAAAATATTTTCATGTTCAACAAACACACGAAGGTAACAAACAAAAACTTTAAAGCACCCATTCCCTCAATCAACGGATGCAAATAAAAAACAAACAACAATTTCTATAGAATATTTGACCAACAAAAAGTAAATAATATTAAGAGATACAGAGAGAAAGACGCGGCAGGTAATTTCAATAAGACAGTACTACAAAATAAAATTTCAGAATATGGCCAAGAAATTGTTTGCTTAATCACAGATAATTGTCTGCTTAAACAGATAATTGTCTATACCTGAACAAGCTTGAATGTCAACTGGTCCACCCCTGTGTTTGGTTCCACCCAATTATCTTTCTCACCACATTTCACGGTCCCTTCCTTGTGTCCATCATGCCCAACGTCCAACATATCAACAAGTTTGGCAAATGCTCAACACATCAATGCTGTAAAGAGACCACCTTGAGTAACACAAGCTACCTATCATTAGATTACCCTCTTCATGAATAAGAAGCAAAAAAAAAAAAAAAGAGAGTTATTGCATTTGAAAAAACAGTTTGGGTTTAAGAATCTACAGCTGAATTTTGTTTCATTTAGTAAGAAAAAAAATAAAATACCAAAATATATGCCCATGTCATTGTAGAATGTGAAACCTTAACTTTTATGCATTAACACCACTAAGGCAGCCAGTGTAACGTTTAGAGTTGATCTGTTACAACTCTAAACATTACCATGACTCAGAAATAAAATGGTGCCGCACCTATGACTAACCTGAATCTTGATATTACCAGATCCAACCTGACATGACCCTTATTAGTAGGCTTGGGTTTAAATATACACCATACCTACATTTAGGGTCAAGCTTGGATCTCCCAATTTCCCCAAATGCATCATGAATTAAAATGGATTGGGTAGCTTCTCAACCTCACAATACCTGACACAGCCCCCCTAGAATTTATATAATAGAAACTTTCATGCTTAGTTAAACCACATTAATGAGTGCTATTAAGCTGAGATGGTTATAATGTACTAGCATTTGATTCACAGATGCATGTGAGAGGCATATATTGTTGAGTATATATCGGATGTGATATCAATCAAGACTGTTTGAAATAAAATTGATAAATGATTCCTTGAGTATTTCTTTTCTCTCTCTTAGTTAATATAAAATGAATATGAAAGGTGTATTTATTAAAAAATTCGGAAATATAGCAGGGAATGGTGGCAGCCACTTGAGATGTGCATGGAGACCAAGCTGATATGAAGATGGATGCAAACAGTAAACGGATAGAGACACACAAGTTCCACAGAGATGATAAATAGGAGAGAAAGGAATCTAATAAATTTTCTAAAATAGTGGGTTATAATGCACGAAGCAAATTTTATAGCATATAATTTTGTTTGTCCTATTAAAGTACCCCATCACTGCCCCATATATACCAGCTTGGACTCAATTCTAGACTAACCCAACCCATTTTCCTGGTTGGACCATCAAACATAATCGTATCATTATCAGACAACCAGATCTGACACAACATAAAAATGCATTGAGTCAGATTCAGATATTGGACCCAAGTTTAATGGGCTTGGATCTAGGTCGAGCAAATTCCCACTTAACCCAGTGGCAGCCCTACCTTTCTGTCATGCCCCAACCCACTGATTGGTCTGAACACATGACATGGCCACATAACTTTTAGTTGTAACCCTAGAAATTATGCAAGGCCGTGTGATGCATTCAGCTCAATTAGCAAGCTGGGGCATGACAGAAAATATTCCAAAAAAATAAAATTAGACCTTGCATAGTTTCTAGGGTAAAACTTAGGAGTTATGTGGCTATGTGGCCATGTCATGCAATCAGACTACGAGGCGGGTTAGGGCGTGACACCTTCCATGAACAAAATCATGTAGGATATACTCCTCTCCCACATCAAACATGAGTTCTATAAGCCTCTGCTGAATCAACCAATTCAGGTATGACAGGCAATGGTTAGGTAGTGTAGCATGAATCCAAAGATCCATCGGATGAATGCTGAAAATTTTCACAGTTTATAAGAAACCACAAGAGAACTAGTAGCTTTTCATATAAATATATAATTTTACAGAACCTGCCGGCCTTTTTAATGACCTCATTCTCCTGTAGAAGTTGACAATTTGAGAGGCAATTACATCAAATAGGAGAATTTAGCGAAGGCACAGTCATCCTTTCACAACAGACCTTGAAATATATTTTAAAAGGAGACCATAAACACAATCTCCCACTCCAGCACAGCATACTTAGAGTGAAAGTAAGTTTTAGAAAATTACAACGATATAATGAATTTGCTACCAAACCATACATCACTTACATCAATCAGTAGACCCTCAAACAATTAACAATGCATCACTCACATTATTACTCAGCGCACCTACACCTTTTACTGTTATCTCTTACAGTCTAATTAGTAATAAATTCTTATATCACTTTCAAACCCTCAACTCACGACAAAAAAAAGCAGCAGAACACACGACAATCGAACAGTACCTATCACTCCACAAATGAAAAAGATAAAAATTTCCCCACGTTGTTCCAATCTCACAAACCGACTTTAAGCACTCAAGTTACCAAATTCTTTGCCACACAAACTCACAATAAACCAAAGAAAAACAAAGATTCCAAAATAGAAAAAAGAAAACCCAATCACATCAAGAAACTCAAGAGAACAACAAAAAGCCCATCACAAAAACCGTTCCAGCTCAGAAAGTAACAATCGCCAACGACATTCTCCAAGAAAAGATCAAAAAAAATGAGAGAAAAACGGAGAGAGAACAAAGAAAGCTCACCTCGAGTAGAAAGAGTTCGAAACGGAGACCGAGAAGCGCCAAAGGAGCGAGAGAGATGGGGGAGACGGACGGACGGACGGACGGACGGCCGCGGAGGGGTAGAGAGACAGAGAGAGAGAGAGAGAGGGGTAGAAAAAGTTGAGCTTAGCTTTGCTTCGCCCTGCTTTGCTTCGTCTCGGGGGCTCCGGACTCGAGGCGGGTGAGGGAAAGCTGGATTGGAATCTGGGGGCTGGGGTCCGGAGGGACGGAGGACGAGTGGAGGACGTGGACGGTTGTCGCTTTCTCGGACTTCGCAGAGGGAACGGCGGTTATACGGTCTGACCAGAGTCGCCGTTAGATGTGACGTGTGGGGGACGGAGAAAGCGGCGGGGCGGTTTCCGAGGCGGTGGTCCCGCGGAGCAGTGTAACAAACATAAACCAGCGAATAAGAAGTATCGGGATCAGACGGCATACCGTAGAATCGGACGGTAGTGCTGATAGGACTAGGTTATGGGCTTAGGTTATCTAAATCCGTGGGCCAAGGCATCCGAGATTTGGCTACCTTTGGGTTGGTGGTATATTTTCTTTTCTTTTTTTTCTTTTTTCTTTTTTTTTTTTTTTTGTTTTTTTTTTTTGAAGTTGTTGAGAGGCTGTCTGGATTGACGCAGACCATCTAAAGTTGCACTGGATTAGGCCCAAAAGCATGTGGCCCTGGTTGCTTTAAACCTCGGTCCTACTCCGCGTACTCTGCTTCGGGATTTCATTCTCGTAGTATGTTCTCCTTGATTGCTTTAAATCCGTGAGTGCATTGACCTCTGATTCTTCGTCAAACAAGCAGCAACTTTGAAGAAATAGCTGCTTCCTTGAAAAATATAATAATAATAATAATAATATAGAAAAGATTAGAATCAGAGGATGTTCAGATGAACGAGCGGAGCGGAAGCCAGCAAAGCAAGAGGAAGATCAACAGATGTTCGAGCAAATTCCACGAGATGATTCTCCATCAGTAAATGAGCCTTCTTCAATAGTACCTAAGAGGCAGAAGGGTGGAGTTTTCGTCAAAGTTTGATGGTTGGAACCAAAGGAAAAAGAAAATAGAGGGAGCAAGAATCCGTTCCTGCGCAAAAGTAACCAGATTTTTCTGTAGGAAAATCTTTGATGAATAAAGTCTTTGAGTAAGAGCTCAACATCTTGCATAAACATTTCAATATTTCAATAGAGAGATTAAGGATTTATTTGGTTCAATATTGAAATCAGAATTGAATTTCGTTAAAATTAGAATTAAAATTATTTATTCCTTCTACTTATTTGCTTCACACAAAAATTAAAATCAAAATCAAATTAATTCCTCTTATTGTCATTTGGTTCATCCAAACTTAAGAATCAAAACCAGTCCAAATTTCTAATTTTCCTTCAAGAATCAAAAACTTTAAAATTTACTTTTTTAAAAAAAATTGATATATATTCAATTTAATATTTGTTTCATAAATAAATAAACTTAAAAATTAATAAATTAAAGAAGATCATAATAAAATAAACATAACAACATCTTTGAGATATAAGAGCTCTCGAGTGCCAAAGAAGAGAAAAAAAACACCAGGATTTTTATGTTGGAGTTTAATTTAGATTTTATTTATTTTTAATATACAATTATAGTATATACTCAACAAAAAAATTTATTTGTTCTGATGCCATAGAGGAGAAGAAGTGGGGTAAGATGAGAAAAAAAGAGAAGGGTGGGTGCAAAAGAAGGATGAGATCGATTGCACACGATAAGGATGAGAACAATTACGATACCGAGAATCGTAAGTAAGAGTTCAGATTGTAAATCCTTTCTAAAACATAACTTTAATTTCAAATGGATTTGAAATCGGATTCCAATTTCATCTAAACAAATAGTAGAATCAGTATTAATGATTCTTGTTCCCTTTTAAAGAATTATTTTTGAGAACTAAACCGCCCCTAAGTTATTGAGCTTTGAACTCAAGGAGGCAAAAAGTAAATAAAAACTTACCTTAATTGGCCATCTTTTAGCTAGGCTTGGACTTCTTCACAAAAGCTTTGAAGGAGGAATGGTGTCTTGTAAGAAACTTAAAAGTACTTCATTAGTGCTAATCACTTTATATTTCATTTCAAATATGAGGAGGATCTTATTAAAGTTAATACCAAAGGTGACGACTGGGGGCCAAATGTTTACTTTAGAACCGTAAAGACTGAATTTTAAAGCATATAATACCTTAATCTCAAAATGCTGCAATATGGGTGGGGATTAAAAAAACTACCAGTGGAGTTCTAATCAAAGACACATTCTAGGAATTGCTTCAATGGTGAGCAAACCCCTTTAGATAGACAATCTAATAAAAAATTTGAAGTTGCGAAACTTTACAATGGTATACATTCCGATCAATTTGAATCCCAAAGATCCTATCTAGCAGGCCTTTACAATGGTATACATTCAGATCAATATAATCCCTCTTTTTTGCTATGAATGTGGAAGGATTGGACGTAGGACAAATGCATATGGATTTACTACACAAATTAAAAAGGTGCCTACTATAGAACAAGATCTACCTTTAAAAGCCTCTACTAGTCTGTTTATGAAGTTTTGAGGTGAATAGATGTATGAAGCATGGTTGGCTATTAGATGACAACAAACCTTTTCCATTAGAAACAATGAGGGTGTATGCATACTCACAAAATATATAAATATAAATAAATAAATAAATAAATAAATAATATATACACACATACGTACATGTACGTTAGACCATTTCAAAAATAATAAACAGCCCTCAATTTAAAATAATTCAGAATACAAAGTTACATAAGCATTTAAAAGAAAAGGTTTATTTCTTTATTAGATGATATAATTTTTGTTCTATGCTTTTCCTTTAACCTTTTTATTGGGCCCCTTTTTCTTGTGTTATACACTCCTTTGCTTGTATTTCAAAAGAGCCGTATGACTTCAATTTGCTTTGTAAAAGTTCATTTTTACGGAAGAATGATATGATGCAGGCACCAGATTGAGACAGAGGTTTCAGGGTTCCTTATGAATCTCTGATTTATGAGAGTCCTTTTCTTTATTCTTAGAGTCCTTGTCGAGTCCAGTTGTGTTAGTTAGCCTGGTTTATTATTGGAATCCAGGAGTTGGTCAAGTGTCAAGTGTTATTTTCTTTCATTAAGTCCTGTAATAAGTCAAGAGAAGGTTCACCTTGAAGACCCAAGAGAAGATCTAAGAGAAGACCGATCAACCATGCAATGATACATGTCTTGAATCATTCCGGAACACATGACATTACCAGAGCAGAGCAAGGAACCGACCCACATCAATTTAGGAAGGAAACGAGGCACCAACATCCTTCTTCCTCATTTCTTCATGCCACCCACCCTTATACGAAAGCTTTTAGGCACCCATTGCCTTCCACACTTATCATGTGATCCCCTAGCA
Source organism: Metroxylon sagu (assembly GCA_017589505.3). Classification (NCBI taxonomy): domain Eukaryota; kingdom Viridiplantae; phylum Streptophyta; class Magnoliopsida; order Arecales; family Arecaceae; genus Metroxylon; species Metroxylon sagu. The sequence continues at coordinate 1,064,121 of JACVBY030000536.1, read as the reverse complement.
AACATCTATGGAAGAAATTGGCTGCCCCTCTCTAATTGAAAGATCTTTATACGCTCCAGATGGAAGAAGGTTGCCGCCTAGTCAAAGATGGCAGAAGAAATCAAGGGGCGCCCATTCTTTCCCTTTCTCAAGTGGTCCCCCTCCTCTATAAGCTTGGAAATTGTAGCCACTCTCCTTTGTTGGCCGTTCCAGATAAAGCATGCAGAGATCCCTGCCTCCTCAAGAAGAATCACATGCCATACATTACAATCCATGACAATTATATACTTAAAATGAATGATTTAACTTGTATTGATATGAAAGGATTATAAAAAGACCTTTCTCTTATAAATGAAAAGCAATTAATGAGAAAATTCTGAAGTTCTTTTCCATTGCTGTGAAGGCTCTGGTACTCCGGGAAGGAGTGGGTGTGAAGCCCTTAGTGTTTCCTTTTATCTTCTCTAACCTCCCTCAAACCCAAACCCTAGCCATCCCTCCCTCCAGAAATCCTAAAACAACCCTGCCGCCAACCACAGGCCCCCATCTCCTCTTGCTGTTTTCTCAGATATTCACGAGCCGAAGAGGAAGTCGTCTTTGCCCCGGAACCATACTTCGAAGATCCTCTTCGGTAGACAGCTTTTTCATCCAGGACTTTCAACCTGTCAGAGCGATCTTCCTGTTTCAATCTTCGAGTGATCACTGTTGGTATACGAAATCCTTTCTCTAATTCTTTTTCTCTGATTTAGTGAATGTTGAGAGCATGTCCTAACCGAGGGTTTCCTAATCTTCACTTTCCTGGTTTCGTTAATATTCTAACAGTTCTAGTTCCAATGTATGCTTCCATCTATCTTGCATAATATAGCTTAACTAGTTTTTTATCTTTCTGGGTAATTAGCCATCTCATATATATATATATATATATAATTTCATTGCATTTATGTCTCATCCACGTTCTGCATTAGTTTTGGTATCAGAGCAGGTTGTTAGGACTTGTTCTTGCATCATATTAGGAAAGTAGTTTTGCATGGGTGCTGAAAATTTCAGCTTGCTAAAATTCCTGCACACCTCCCATATTTGCTTATTTTCCTTGCATATAAAAAAAAATTCAAAAAAAAAAGAGCATATCTTGGTCTCTACTGTGCTCATTTAGGGATAGTCCAAAGGGAAAGGCTAGAGGTAGTACCCTGGGCTATTTGATCCAACGGACGTTTGGTAGGGATATCAGGGACGTACTAATAAGGGAGGCTACCGGTAGTACCTTGGTACGTTTGACCAACTACCTACGTTCCGGGAGTACCGTAGGCTACCAAGAGGGCTGTGCATAGCCGTCGCGAGAAAGACTGACTTAAGGCAAGGCCTTAAGTGACACACATAGGCGAAAAATAAAAAATAAAAATATTTTAATTACTGCTATTAATTAGTTTCATAATTAAAAATTTTATAAAAAAATTCTGTATTGCTACATCCTTTTGGTTAGAGACCCGACTTGTTAACTTAATTCTTTAATGTTCCATCATTTCTGCATTAAATTGACTTAAGGGCGCCGCTATCTCAGATCAGGTGGGGATTTCATCACCCTTCCTGAGCCCAGAAAACCATCAACCTGCATACGGGCCCAAACCTCCCAAATTTAAAATCCAGTAGACATAATTGAGCATTAGGGACACCCACGGTTGGGTTCACATATTTTGTCGAAACTGGTGTGAGTCTTTCTCCATTTACGACTGGAACCTGGTGTCTAAGGCTGGAGGTCAAATGTCAAATGACTTAAGCGGAGTGACGGGGTTACTTTAATTAGGCCCCTGCGTTAAGCAGGAAGAACCTCCCCCCCTCCCACCTGCTACCTGGCCAGTTACAGGGTACTTGGTGATTGATTAGCATTTAGTTGACACACTTTATTTGAGCTCTAGGTCTAGGAGCCAGTAGTCGTTCTTTTTTCTTTTTGTGTGCTTACCTGCATGCCAACTCGGTCCGGAGCCCATACCAACCCAGTCAGAGTCAGTCCCCATCTGATCCACCCATGGACAATGACATTGGAGCTATGCTTAGGACCATTACTAAATGATTGACCCAATTGGATGATCAAGTGAGCTCCCCAAAAGAAAGTCGTAAGATCAGGACTGAGCCTAAGTTAGACCCTCGTCTACCTACCCCACATTCTGACCCTAGGAGAACCTATCATTATGATTTTACCCCTGAGTATCACCCTAGAAGCTCATACCCATACTTAGTGGACTCAGAGGAAAGATCCATTAGGAGCACCCGGCCCTATGCACCCACTTTTGGTGGTGATCTAGAGCTAGAGGATTACATTGATTGGGAAAGGAGGATGGATAAATATTTCGATCGGAAAGAAATGTCAGAAGAAGGGAAGGTAAAATTTGCTAGGCTTAAACTAATCCGATATGCTAGGATATATTGGGAAAATGTTGAGTACGCATATCGTCAAATGAGGGAGATGCCCATTAGAACATGGAGAGCCATGAAGATTAGACTTAGGAAGAAATACCTACCCATGTCCTATAGGCATAAGGAGCCCATCACCCATCAGGCCACACTTAATAGAACTAATATCCCTAAAAATAAGTCAAGTCCTAATCTAGGCTCATTTAGCCAATCCATCCCTATTGTCTCATATGTTCACTAGAATCCACCCTCCCTACCACCCCATTTATTCCCATGAGTCGACCCACTCCTATTCCTCCACTTGCCCTACCCATTCCTACTATCCGACCCATTTCTATCTATCAGTTTGCCCAACCCATTCCTACCACCATAGTTGAACATAGGGAGGAAAAGCTAGACATGGCCAGCCTAGGCATAGTTGTTCAGGATCCTACTCAAATTGACAATCTAGAAAACTCTGAACCTATTGACTGGGATGAGAAGAGAGATCAAGAACCCTTTATAGGTTGTATCGAGGAGGTATATGAGGCTAACGCAAGTTTAGTTGATGAATACGAAGAGGATAAGGAAGAACCCATTGAAGGCTTTAAGGATGAAGAGGTTGAACCCAATAATCATTTAGAGGTCGATAGTCCTGAGTCCCTTAGTCATGTAGAGGTAGACATTTGTGAGTCCATTAGTCCATTATGAGAAGAAGCCACTAAGCCTATTAATGAATATAAGGAAAAGGAGATTAAGCTTGAGCCCAGTGACACGTTAGAGGAAGAAGAAACTACATCTATTGGAGAGATAGAAAGAGAAGTCTATAAAACTGAATCTGATCTAAGGGTTGAGTCTAAAGAAATTGATACCATCCTAGTTGAACATGAACCATTGCTTGTAGCTAAAGAGATTATGGAGGAGCAAAATGGTCAACTTGAGAAAGCTGAATTCCAAAAGCTAAGCCCCATAGAGCAACCCTTAGAAATAGTGGAATTCATGAAGAATTTAGAGCAAGAGATTTATGTAATTTTTGCTGAGGGTTTAGAACAAAACATCAGTAAGGGGGTCGTCAATTTGGACTAGAAAAATTTACGATCACATTTAAGAGCTAGTAGTAGAGATTTTAGGAGAATTTTATAAAGTGTTTCCAAAAAGAATATCTAGTCACCTTCCACTACTTAGGGATATCCTACACCTCTTAGATCTAGTCCCAGTTCGGTTTGCCACATACTTTTAGAAGACCCTATGGAACCTCTTAAGAATCCATGCCATCCACCAACCCAGGGTCAAACCTAGAGAGTCTGTAGTCTGATAGGTTTAGGTCCAGAAAGTCCAATAAAATTCCTTTCCATAGGAATGCCTTAGTAAGTCTGCATTTCAGTTAAGTGTCAATCCAAGTCTTAGTAATAAGAACTTTTGTCACATTCTACTGAGTTCACCTACCCATTCAACTTGTCCAACCATACACAAGTCTCAGAGTCAATTGCATAGCACATGCATCATGACATTAGCATTCACTTGAATATTGATAATAAGTTGGCTAATCCCCAAAATCGAGTTAAGGAAAAACTATGTCATGTTAGAAAGTTACATGCTCGTGGAGCTGGTCCCTTTAGAATGTTACAGAAGGTAGGAACCAATGCCTGTGTGTTAAAGTTACCTCTATGGTTAGACATTTGCTCTATTTTCACTACCTCAGACTTAGTAGAATATAGGGACCCAGCAGTGATACCCAGCGAGTTTTTGGACCTGACCGTTCCTTTGAGAGTGAGCCCTCACCTGAGTGTCCACCCACAAATTAGCCCGAGAGGAAAGGCAGGATTGAGCAGATTCTGGATGACCAAGCTGTCACAACCCACAATAAAGGTTACCAAAGATATTTGGTTCGTTGGCAAGGTTGGCTGGAATCAAAGGACTCGTGGATTACCCGGGAAGATCTGCAACACATAGACCCAGACCTCCTAGAGAAGTACCAAACTTAAACTGATCCTTACTCGACGGGGTTGAGTTCCTCCTAGCCCGGAAAAATTGGTGCAAGCACCAGATTGAGACAGAGGTTTCAGGGTTCCTTATAAATCTTTGATTTATGAGAGTCCTTTTCTTTATTCTTAGAGTTCTTGTCGAGTCCAGTTGTGTTAGTTAGCTTGGTTCATTGTTGGAATCCAGGAGTTGGTCAAGTGTTATTTTCTTTCATTGAGTCTTATAATAAGTCAAGAGAAGGTTCACCTTGAAGACCCAAGAGAAGATCCAAAAGAAGATCGATCAACCATGCAATGACACATGTCTTTGACCATTCCGGAACACATGGCATCACCAGAGCAGAGCAAGGAGCTGGCCCACATTAATTTAGGAAGGAATTTAGGTGCCAACATCCTCCTTCCTCATTTTTTCATGCCATCCACCCTTATACGAAAGTTTTTGGGCGCCCATTGCCTTCCACACTTATCATGTGGTCCCCTGACAAATATCTATGGAAGAAATTGGCTGCCCCTCTCTAATTGAAAATCTTCATGCGCTCCAGATGGAAAAAGGTTGCCGCCCAATCAAAGATGGCAGGAGAAATCAAGGGGCACCCATTCTTTCCTTCTCTCAAGTGGTCCCCCTCTATAAGCTTGAAAATTACAGCCACTCTCCTTTTTTGGCCGTCCCAGATAAAGCATACAGAGATTCCTGCCTCCTCAAGAAGAATCACATGCCATACATTACAATCCATGACAATTATGTACTTAAAATGAATGATTTAACTTGTATTGATATGAAAGGGTTATAAAAAGACCTTTTTCTTGTAAATGAAAAGCAATTAATGAGAAAATTCTGAAGTTCTTTTTCATTGCTGTGAAGGCTCTGGTACTTCAGGAAGGAGTGGGTGTGAAGCCCTTAGTATTTTCTTTCATCTTCTCTAACCTTCCTCAAACCCAAACCCTAGCCGTCCCCCCTCCAAAAACCCTAAAACAACCATGCCGCCAACCACAAACCCCCATCTCCTCTTGCTGTTTTCTCAGAGATTCATGAGCCGAAGAGGAAGTCATTTTTGCCCCTGAACTATACTTCGAAGATCCTCTCTGGTAGACAGCTTCTTCATCCAGGACTTTCAACCTGTCAGAGCGATCTTTCTGTTTCAATCTTTGAGTGATCATTGTTGGTATACGAAATCCTTTCTCTAATTCTTTTTCTCTGATTTAGTGAATGTTGAGAGCATGTCCTAACTGAGGGTTTCCTAACCTTCACTTTTCTGGTTTCGTTAATATTCTAACAATTCTAGTTCCAATGTATTCTTCCACCTGTCTTGTATAGTATAGCTTAACTAGTTTTTGATCTTTTTGGGTAATTAGCCATCTCATTATATATATATATATATATATATATATATATATATATATATATATATATATATATATATATATATATATATTATTTTATTGCATTTATGTCTCATCCACGTTCTGCATCATGATAGGGATTATGGATCAATTCATAGATTTAATTCTTTAAATTAGGAAGAAATGGAGGATTTGCTTTATCATTTCTATGAGTATAATATTTTGATTATGTTTGTTGGAGTTATTAAGTAAACAAAGTTTACCATGTAATATTTCGAGTTCAAGTAACATGCTACAATATGTAAATTAAATAACAATTGATTTAAAAATCACTCCAAAATTTAAACTTTTCGTTCAAAAATTGAATATAAAAGACAATACCACAAATGTCCCATAAACATCTGCTTGTGTTCCTTCTCTCTGCACCACTTAATATGACACTAATCTTACAAAAAATTATTCACATGGGTAATAGATATTGGAACTCAGAATCATAAGGCATTATATCCACGATGTCAGATATTTTTCCATTACTTTTTCCTTTCAAACACTCGACCATGGATTTCCTCAAAGACCAGGATGTTGGAAGCTGGTTGCATATCCAATCCACCAATGAGTCAAGGTCCGCAGCAAAGTCTTGCATGTTGGAGAATAAGAGATTTGAGATCATCAGCCTTTTTGTGGTGGTCACCACTAAGGAGGCCTGTAGGTACTCCAACTTGGATTTTTCCAACTCATTTAAGACACTGTCAGCTGTGTATATTTTCACCTGCACATAAATTCCCAATCTATTATTGGCATGCTTTAGAAAGCAAGGATTATTTTGGGCTAGTTGCTATGCCGCAAAGCTTGTTAATTTGTTGTTATCATTCATTACTTGATAAGCTTTAGTTAGCATAGAATCATTGTGAAGCATATTATGAGGTACGATACAAGTGAGATGTACTGCATCGTTAAAGGCCATTAAAGATATGTTTGATTTTTAAGAGCAGTTATATTTTTTATTTTTATTTTTATAAAAAATAAAAAATATTTGTAAAAATATATTTAGTAAATGAAAATGATAATAATTTTTTTAAAAATACAACTTTAAAATGATAAAAAATTGAAAACAATGTAAAGATGTTTTTATTATTTTTTATTAAAAAAAAGAAAGTAAAAAATAAAGAAGTTGTTTGATATCACTTTTATTTCCTATCTTTCATTTTTAAAAATAGAAATATAAAATCCATTGTAAAAATATATATTTGGTTATATTATTTTTACTTTTTTATTTTTAAAAGCAACTTCTTTTGCAGTTTAAGACAACTTCTTGAAAAATTAATATATATATATATTACTAATATATAATAATAATATATATTGCTAATAATATAATAATATATATTAATACATTATAATTATATAATATTAATTATTATAATATACAACATATTATTAATAAGTATAATTATTAATATAATTATATATTACAATATCAATAATAATATATTATTATATTAATATCTAATTAATATTAATTACTAAAACATGAAATATCATATATTATAATATAGTATATATAGTATAAATATATCATATATATTTCTAATATTATTAATCTTATATTATAATATGTAATTTATATATAAGATGTCATAATATATTATATTATATATTATACATTATAATATATATTATTTGATAATATAATATATTATATTATATTATTGTACCATAGAAGTTGGTGATATTTTCTTTTATTTTTTTATTTACTGTTTTAAAAGGCATTATTTATAATGAAAACACTAAGCAGAAAATAATTTTTATTTTTACTCACCAAATAGATTTTTTAAACATTAGGCAACAAAAATGAAATTATTTTCAGAAAATAAAAATGAAAAATAAAAATGAAAAATGCTTTTGGAAACCAAATGCAGCTTAAGCGTTTCATCAAAATATGTTCTAAATAAAAGATGGCTCTAATTAAAGTATTCATGTTATAAGGTGGTTTTTCATAGATATTACTAATGTCATGGTTAATCTCACTATTAAGTATTAATGATGGGAGAAAATATGCTTACAGCTGGAGAAGATTTACTCCCACAACATAATGCAAATATAATATTAGGTTCTGAGTGCTCCAATCCATAAATATTCCACATGGCTTCTTCTTTATCATCCTTCTCTCCTTTCCAATGGTCCTATTCAAAAAACTCATGCACACATTGTACATTACTTTTCTAAAAATAGATGAGATTTTACTTAAAGGTTCTTTCATCTTCCATGCATGTAATAAAATGATAAGCTTAATATCAGCTATGAAAAATTAAACTTAAAACACTGACCTCTTTCATGCTTGATGGTCGTTTTAGAATAAAATGCTCTATTGTTAAAGCATTAAGTTTGTTGCCTCCTATATTAAGCACAGCCTAGATAGCAAAAATAATTTTTAATAACAATTATTTTAAAATTTATACTAATCAAATGAAATATAGTGACGTATGCTTTGAATACCTTATTTTTCAAATCAAGTACCTTCTCTGGATTTGAAGGCAAACCATGTTCCAAGAATCCCTAAAAAGGCCATAAACATGCATTATAGGTTAGATAATGCTTTGATAAAGATGTTTAACTAATATTTAGATTAGGTTAAAAATGGTTGTAACCATGCTATACATGCATGACACAGGTGTTGTATATGTTGATCCAAAATGCTAGTTTTTGATAGTGGGTCAAAAATCTCAAGTCCACCTCTCGGAGACTGTTCAATAACACCCTAAGAAATAAGTTAAAAAAATTAGAATTTCTATCATAACAAAAAAAAAAGAATATATGAAATAAATTATTATGTAATGCCAACTCTAGCCCTACAACAACTAACTAAGGCTTAGTTTTATAAGAATCTATATAAAAAAAGATACAAAATGATAAATGATAATTCTCAATAAGTGCTAATTTAAATCATTTAACATTATAAGTCATGATGATAGTTACCTTAGTTGGTTCAATAAAGGAAGAGAATTTGATATGTCCTTTAAATCCAAAGAACTTAATGTGAATTTAACAAGATTCTTATAAGGACCAATATCTCTTGAAATAGAACCTTCAATCTCAAAAATTCCATAGGGATCTTGCTGCCTTTTCTCCCTTTGAGCGGTAATGCTTGCTTTCAAATTCATACTACCATTAATTCTAAAACTTCCAGATCTTAAAAATGAAATGTTGGACCTCGATAAATTGCTTGATTTTTCTAGCTCCACAGCTCGAGAAGTTCTTATTAACCTTAAGAAAATGCAGATCAAACACTTCATAATTTTTTCAGATAATTTGTTTGGCTGGTACTTTTGACACTCCTTATCTGATGACTTTGCAATGGAAAAAGGTTCTTGTAAGAACTTGAACAACGTATCTGTATCAACACTTGATGCCTGAAAAATGAATTAAAATAAAAATTAGTAATAAAAAAGGATAAAAAAATAATTTGCAATAAGTCATAACATAATAAAAAAAATATGTTTGGATATATGTATATCTTCCTTTTATCCTCTTCTTATTTAAAAGATATTTACATCGTAATTGAACATAATACTGTGAACTGAGAGAAATTGGACTTACTCTAATTGTTGGATGTCTTGGAGGCAACTTAGGCATAAATGCCTTCTCGATCGCTCCATGTTTCACCGAAACCTTTTCTTTTAGTTCCATCACCTTCTGATTTCCCTTTTTGTCAATCTTAACCATACTTTTGGCGTCTCCATCATTAGTGAAACCATGGATTAAATAGTCCCCTTTTATTGCCTGGTTTATGAAGAACATAGGTTTGGTTTCCATTGCAACCTTCTCTTGTGTTACTTTGGTATTTAAAGCTCGAGCGGGAGACATTGGTGGATGGCCAAGATATGAAACTGTACTAGCATTTATTTGCTCATAATGACTAGATATTGAAGTCTCTTTTATTTGAGCTTCTTGTTCATTGCTTAAACCTTGTTGGATTTTGTTCACTTCATTTTCAAGACGAGCTATCTCTTCTTCCACCATTACAAATTCAGCTAGAAGTTCTTTTGCCTGTGTAATTTATGTATGAAATGATTAGCAGCTAGTTAATTTGAAAAATTAACCTTTCTAAAGATAGAAAGAAAAGCAATATGCATAAGACAACAAGCATGTTCTAAGTTAAAGTAGATCCTATAATATATTGTAATATGATATATTTTAAGTTAGCACATATAATTCACTTACTTGATATAATTGCCAAAACTATGAAATTCATAACTCTACTTAGATAATTATGTATGGCATAATTATTATAAAAATTTATTTTTTTCTCAAAATTGAAATTATGTCATGCTTTGGATAATTGTGGACGGTTTTCAGAGGTTTAGAAAATTCAAAATATAGTAAGTTATATAATATTAATGCAAAATTGATATAAAGGTTGTCAACTCTAATTCTTGGAGTATATAAGTTGTTAAGATATTTAATAATTTAGTTCATTATACTACTTATTACTAGGCATACCATACCTAGGTATTGATACAGCATTAATGTTTGACATAATACAAGGGCTAAACTAACTTGGCTTTATGTCATAAGCATCACATTATTTAGTTTCGAGCTATAACATAGCTAGGTACGAGGAAAAAGATCTCTTGACTCTATATAGGTGTGAAGTATGTACTATATTATATTAGACATATTATATCATATCAATAAAGTGCCAATCCAACATCCAATATTGGAGTATTAATCCTTGTTTAGTAACATATTAAACATTTGTTTTCAAGACACTTTAAGAGCAAAAGGCACCAAAATGTTATTATACTCTTTAGCAATATCAACTTCACGAGAAAAGAAAATACACAAGAAAAACAAAAATATCCCTTCCACTGCAAAAATATTTTCTATAATTAATTTGTGAAAAACTGTACCATTAGCTTCCAACATAAATCACAGCTGCCTCCTATTATAATTTAAATAAATCTTTTGTTTGACTCATTTAAATAATTATAGCCTTTGCAAAGATAATTATCAATTGTTTATAAAAAAAATAAAGTGCATATGTTGGAGGAAGTATATTGGTCCCAAAAATTTACTTGATATATATATATATATATTTTGCTACGAAATCATATAATAAAAGTTAGAAAGTGGTTTGATGCATGGTTGACAAATGAATAAGGTACATTTACTAATACTTAATGATACCAAATGGGTAGAAAGTATTATAATTTTAGGATTTATGGTATGGCTTGGCTTCAACTTTGGCAACTTAAAAATTGGCAAACTAAAAAAAAAAAAAAATGTATAATTTGAAACTAAAGATAAAATTAAGGCCACATAATAACTTATTGACTAAGCATTATGATTACGATAATTGTATAAGTTGGAGCCTAGTTATTATAACTATCAAGATTTTAAATTTTATAGTATAGTGGTATCCTGATATCTCCACAAAATGGCATACTTCGCGATCCCATCCCGTCTTGACAGCTGCTCTCGTCTAGTGTCTTGAAAGGTACTTTATCTCTCATTCTTTTTTTTATTTCTTTCTTATTTTATTTATTTTTCTTCATTTTTTTCTTTATTTGTTTATTTTTTCCTTTTTTTCTTCTCTAATCCTTTCTTTCTTTCCTCCTCCTCTTCTGTCTTTCTTTCCCTTATATCTTTTTTATCTCCCTTCTCTCTTTTTTTCTTTCTTTTTTCTTCCTCTTTTCTTTTTTATATTTTCTTTTATTCTTCTTCCATCCTTTTTTTTTCCTTGTTTTTCCCATATTCTTTTTCTTTATAGATGGATTGTAGAGTTCTACCTCTATTTTCACACAATAAAACCATTGTGATGCCTCATTTTCTACTAAAGGTTGATATCTTGATGATTACAGTTTAAACAATAAAACTATGCATAACTAATATTTTAGAAGGCTCAAGATTCGGTACCGTTGAACTCTTGATGCATTACTATTAGAAACTTCTTTTTCTAAAAATTGATTGCTATCTTTTTTTTTTCTTTTTCTTTTTCTTATTTTTTGGGAGGGGGGGGAGTGTTTTAGGTTGCTAACCAACTTCCTAAATTAATAAGATAAATTTGGTTAAATTTTAGGAGGATCTAGAAGTTCCTAAATCACTGAATCAAAACTAAGATTAAATTTATAATTTTTTTAAAGTTTTAATTAGTAGGGAGTTTTCTATACAAATCGCTCTTTTTTTATTTTTGAGAAATAAATGGCTTCTTTTCTATTATAAAGAATATCTTTCATATCTAATGCCACAACAATATTTGTTGATTATAATTATTTTTGATTTGCTTTGCAGACTCATGATTGGTCAGAAATATTTCCTATGATGCAAGTTTTGAATTATCTATTTGGATTCTAGATTTGCCTCACTCTTCTAAGATAGATGAGTAGTTTAAAAAATAAAAATACCTTTTTTGGAAGAAAGCTTGGAATATGAAGGATGGGTCTTGCAGCTTTAGGGAGCAGAGCGCGTTCTAAAATTTCATGCACTTTCTCCTCATCATTCAACATTTTTTGAAGTTGAGTCACCTACAAATACATCATTTAAAAAAAAATCATGACTCCAAAGCAAACATAAACCCCATCTAAAGGTCTAGATGTAACATCCTATGTGACTGCGAACTTAATCCTACTTTTCCAACAAATCTATGGTATGAAATCCAGGTCCATACAAAAATGTCCTAATTTATCTTTCTTATTTTCATATTTGGATAATATCAATCATTGGTCCCTAACAAGAAAGTTTCTTGCTTCTTAATCCTCAAAAAAAAAAAAAAAAAAAAAAAAAAAAAAAGAATGAGAAAGAGAAAAAAAAATAAAAGAATGAAAGAAATTAAGAAAGCAATCAAGCAAGCAAGCTTCTGATTTGGAGACTACATATCCTAATTGCCACTAGTGTGATGTGATTTGGTTTTCTCTTGGACACATAATTTAATGATCCTAGGGTGTTCCTTACATTGGTCCCACCAAAATGAGACTGAGGCGAATGTGGGATACACTGGCCTTTTATAAACTAAATCGATTGCCTTCTACTAGTAATACAAGTTCCCTTCATGATAATTGAGTTGTAGTTGAATTACACTAATTTGTTTCCAATCTGGAACCAATCCAAAATAAACTTAATTATGTCATACTTAAAACTATGTGGATTGGCTTGGAGCCAAAAAAAAAAAAAAAAAGGGGGGGGGGGGGGCTATTTTAAATATAGATCATCAAATAACCCAATCTAAATCCAAGCTAACCCAATAAAATTCAGTATTTTCAATTTGAATTCAAGAAGCCAGTTTACTTATAACAAGAACTTTCTATGTAATTAATCTCTACATTTTAACCATTCACAATTTTCACATGGCCTTTGCAGGTTAAAACCACCATCACTTTATATCAATGTAATGATTTATGTATGGTTCTCAATCAATCTTACATGCAATATGTTGTTGGTGGTATCTATATTTTATATATTATTTAATTTTTATTTTATGGCTCATTCTCAAGTTTGTACCTGAATTTTTTTTAGCCTGATTTTGCTCAAAAATATTTAATCCGATCCAAACCAAATTGAAAGAAAATATATTAGACTGGGATTCAAATATTAATTTGATATAATTAAAAAATATATTAGACTTGGATTCAACTCCTCGCCTTGGGTCCAACTCAACTCACTGGCATCCACAGGTCACGGGGGGAGAATTAAGGCATACTTTTCAAAAAGGTGCGTGCTAGGGCGCGTTAAATGCTCTGTTTCTCCCACCCGACCCCACATTGAAAGAAATGACCAACCACCTTAATTTCCTGGGTCTAGTGGTTAGGGCCACTTGAATCCCATTTGCGACCAATATTGCGATGATGTTGCTTTCCCAGCAATCAAATTTAGCATTGTGTCCCATTCACAGCCATCAAACTCAGGGGGATGCGAGGTGGGATTCACAAGTTTGACAAAAGACCAGAGTAGTAGGTGAGATAGCAGCAGTTTGTTTCTCAACGTCAAGCGCAATCTCTTCAGGTCTACTTTTCGATTCTAACATTAATATCTCTATGCCATCGGCCTACATGCACAATGACCAACCTGAAATTAAAGTCAAAAAAGCTACTAAAAGTGAAAACTTTGATGGAAGTTATGGAGAGCATCTCACCTCTTGTTCAAGTTCTTGCCTCCTCTGTTTCACACTCATGTCCTTCTTTCTCTGTATTTCCCAAAGAAAAGAGAAGGGAAAAAAAAAAAAACAATCATGTAAATCACCAAAACTACTATGATCAATAATATCAAAAGAAAGCATTCTGAACCGCAATTGAAACAGATTGCATTTATATTCATGTGACAGGAAACAAACTCATCGAGTTTCAGTAGTACATCACCCCAATAATTTGTTGAAACACAACAAACAAAGCAATAAATAAAACACCGTAATGCCCACCTTTAATGCATTATATATATCAAAACCAACAAACATTCTTCGAAAAAACAATAACCAATTCCAGAGCAGCTACACAGCATGGTACAAGTCAGACGCAAATGCATATCATATTAAACTTTCTCGTTCCTTTTCTTCCTTTTCTCCGTTTTTACCCATCGGTCCATCTTTTGACATCCAAAATATAACAAGATGCGTGCAAGAGATGCAGACATGGAGGAACTAGATTTGATCATCAGATGCAGAGCAAGAAGTATAATCTAGTAAATCAAATCTAAGTTGGCCACGGCGCAGCAACGAGCTTACCGTTCGGGGAGTGGCGGGAGACTTGGCCGGGCCGTGATTGCCGTGCGCCATGAGAGACGAAGGGAAGATCCGGCTCCTCCTCTGCCCAAAGCAGCACGGGGAGCAGTCGCTAAAAAGGCCCGGGTTGGCGTCGGTGTTGGTGGAGGAATTCTGGTGGGAGGGGGAATGGAGCCTTGGGGAATAAGAAAGTACGTTGGACTTGGGTGCCAGGAGAGGATGGGAGGGAGCTTTCACAGAGGTTGGTTTCGGGTAAGGGGTCGAATAACCGCCACACTCGACCACGGGGCATCACGGGGGGACAGCGAAGGGAGATCTTTCCTTCGCTTCCAATCGTAGCTGTGTGGGGTTTTCGCTTATAATATGTATGATTGCTTAGTGGTTATGCTAATATTTTATGAGCTATATAAGATGAGTGGTTCTTTTTGGTAAGGTATTACGTGCAAAAGGATACATTGGATATGGCAAGGGTGGAGGTGGAGGTGGAGGTGGAGGTGGAGGTGGAGGGCTCCCAGACGTGTAGATTTGGATATCGCGGAATTTTGTGAAGCAGAATTTTAACTTCCAGTCCTTCATTTGACCATCAAATTATATAATATAGTGTCCCTAAACCTAACATATTATACTTGTTTTGTGCGAATGTTGTTTCGACTAGAGTCACTGGCTTTGTATACTTCTATTGGATTCTATATGCAGCATTAAATGTGTGCATAATTGAGAATAGAGTTCTCAATGAACATGGGTTGATAGGTGGACCTTGGTTCATCCTGGTGGCAACATCACTCCACATAGCAATTAAAATTCAGGATAGTGCATGACGTGACGCTGATTCGCGAGAAATTATTACAATAAAATTTGGTAGATGTTTCCTGTTGGCTGCGAGGCACCAAGTGTGACATGGGATGGAGTCATTCTGAGCTTTTATTGTGCGTGTGTGAGACGGCAGGGGATCAACAGTGTGGGACAGGTACAGCCTCTGGCACTGGCTTGGGCGAGGTGCAAACAGTTCTTGGTGGGGTGGGTGCGCGACTTGGAAGCCTACAAACTCAGAGGTTAGCGAGATGATGGCCACGTTGGCCAATGTGTCGGCTGGTCGATTCCCTTCGCTACGAAAGTCTTGAGGCCTGGAAATCGTCGAGCAGTGGAACCGGACGCTTTAGCGGTGGCACGAAGATCCTCTCGACAGCCACCCGAATGGGGCTCGGCTATCGGGAGAGAAGTTGCAGAGAGACAATAGTCAAAGTAAAAATTTATTTTTCTTATTATATCTATTTGAATCCCTGCCAAATCTGATTTAAATAAATCCGCACGGAGGTGATGGTAACAATGAAAGACATGACTTTCTAATTTTTGAAAATAGCCAAAAGTAAAAATTATTTACTTTCATTTTACAAAAAATAAAAATATTTTTTTTTTAAAAAAGAAAATAAAATAATAGCACAATATATATTTTTTTTATCTCGATTTTTTTTCATTTTGTTTTTAAAAATAATAAAAAAAAAGTTTCTATCGTCCATCCATGCCTATCCGTCCGCTCCCCTGTCTTGATGGTGGCGGTTCTGATATTCTCTGCTAGAGAATTACCAAATACGGTCTCTTACGACAGCACATTCAGAAAGGCCTATCTTAGGGGGAAAGCACCGGTTAGCCTACCATTCATCGCAACCACCAGTCTCAGAAGATATAAAGCACTCAACTATTAGGAGAGTAGGCAACTAGCTCTATGTTCAACATAGTCGGCATCTTCTCGGGTGGAACCGTAGAGAAGCAAGGCTTCAAAATGCGTTAATAGATTTGCCATTTGAGATTGACCAAATAAATATAGCGATGCCTTCACGCTGTAGAGCTTCAGATGGTGCCTTGCAAGTATTCCACTCATTATGAAACCCGTACTTGGTAAATAATATGCACCGCCACATTGAAGGAAGGGAAAGGAGCGGCAGTCCGAAGGACCTGCCCTTGGGAGTTCATAGAAGTGCGCATTCTTCGTAATTTTGGTTGCAGAAGATTCGTTCAAAGTCTTCTGCAAATATTTGGTGGCCATCCAAATTCTGCCTCTCTTCACAATTCACCAGAGGTGTTATTTTAAAGGAAAATGTCTCGCCTAAATATTTTTTGGCCT
The DNA here is from genome assembly GCA_017589505.3 of Metroxylon sagu. Classification (NCBI taxonomy): domain Eukaryota; kingdom Viridiplantae; phylum Streptophyta; class Magnoliopsida; order Arecales; family Arecaceae; genus Metroxylon; species Metroxylon sagu. Next base: position 1,047,602 of record JACVBY030000536.1, on the reverse strand, counting down.
AACAAAATATTTGAGCTAGGAGATTTATTGGAGATCCCTCTACCTACGGTTGCAGAGGATGTCGGGGATATAATTTCCACAGAGAGTTTATTATTATGAAAAAGTTGGGCTACACAATTAGGTCCAGATATCAGTAGTCTTTCAATTTTGAGACCGTCTCTCAGCCATAAGGAGAGCAGCAAAGCAAACAACCAAAACCTGACTTAAAACAGCATGGTAAGTCGGAAACATCCTGATAGGTCATGCCATGCTCAAGCTTACACGAATGATAAATAAGCTAAGCTCAAGTAATAGAGACAATCACGTGCTCATAAATTTAATGTAATTGAATACTACTACAACAACAGCTGCAACAAAATATTAATCCCAAACTAAATTTAATGTAATTGAATATAAATCTATAAATTTACCTATATGAAATTTATTCAGACTACAAAGAGTTTTCCACGTTCAGCCCGCGATGAATTCAGGCCTGCAACTTGGAAACCAGGCCAGACCAGGCCTGAAGCCTGTGGACCGAAGCCCACACTCTGAACCATAACCAGTCCCAAAAGGCATTCCCGAAAACTTCAGACTTGACAAGGACACGCAGACTATAGCAAGCAGATACGCAGATAATAGCAAGGATTAAAAAAAGCTTGTAATTTGGACGTTTCATAGGAGAATGCATAGAAGAAAAACAAGATTAAAGCAGCATGACATGGACAAAAAGGTAGTTCTGGTATAAATTAACGTCATATTTAAAAGTGATTGTGCTGATCCAGATACCAAAAAGAACGTTGAATTTGACATCCCTCAGAGGTGGAACTTAGGCTAAGAGGATGAAACCTTTTTTTTCTTCCCTTTTTTGGTAACAAAAGATGAACCCATTTATCTGTCAGCCTTTCAATCAATCCAAATCCAAGCTACCCAAGCGTAAACTCCACCATAAAATGATGGGAAATCAAAACTGCAAGAAAGATTTTCAAGTGTCAAAGTTGTTATTCAGGTTAAGACTCTAGGTTCCAACAAAAGGATGCTGCTGAAAACCAATAGAAACATCAACAGTAGCTGCAGAGACTAGTACCCATCAAGCTTGGGTGGTCTGATCGTTTGTGGGGTCCCTAGATGCCAGACCTCGAATCTTGACATCATAGTACACTTCTTCAACTCTTCTCAAGTCATACTTCATGCCTGCCATGATAAAGTTGCGTTAGAAAGTTGGATAAGCACATACCATTCAAATAACAGAAATTTAGCTTCTACCAGAAAAACCAAAAATATTAACTTCTGAAATGGAGCCACAAAATGTATGCATGCAAGTTTCTGTTAAATGAGCATATTTATCACTACTGGTTCAAGCGTACAAGAAAACACATGGGAACCTACTATCAAATTTTTTACGCAAAAAGTCATTTCGAAGGTTTAGCATCCTAAATGCAGCATGGAGATCAGTCAAGAACTTCAACACCTTTCTGGGACAATCATAATCCCCAGCAGTGACTTGATTTACCACATACCTGGGCTGGAAAGGCATGAACTGTGTCAGTAACTCATTCCGTTATAGTCATACTAATAGTAAATAAACAAATGCTATAGCTGGCATACAATGTCTTACCATTTCATTGGACATGAAACACAGTCCTGCAAAAGAAAAAGAAAGAGAAACATGACTTTGCTTAGTATTCTATAGCAAAGCCTCCAACACAATGGGCAGATTTGTTCTTTTCCATCTAGAAATTACAGACAGATCACAGTAACATACATAAGGGATACCAGATGACAAAACATTTACATTTAAATATACACCCAAATCAAGCTACAGCACTATCAACAATGTACCCGAAGAAGCACAAATTTGTTTGAGCAGTTCTAGGAAATTATCAGATATTATTTGAAGAGAACCAGAAGGTCATAAGCTCCAAGATAACCACTACTAAGAAAATAATTACCAAGGAAGAAAGATTGCAAAGAGTTTCTTAGAATGGAAATAGAAGGTCATGTGAGAGATGGCACAAGTAGTTTTCAAGCTTGATTTAAAGAATCCAATTGATGAAGCAGCTGGTCCAGGGAAAAAAGAACATATCCAATGGGTCACAAAAAACCAGATCTGGATGAATATTCTTCCACTAACTATTGTTTGCCTAGTTTCCAATTTTTCAGAAAGAAAGTCAACAGCATTTTCATATACACAAACACAAGCATTTTACTTGATGGAATACAAAAAATCATGGTTACTGGGAATTTCTTCCATGAGCTGTGCATGTTTCAGGATGAACATGGTTCACACTAGTTCTCTAAAACATATCTGAAGTCAATACATGGTTCAGAGAATATATTCTTGAGGAAAAAAAGTTACTAAACTAATAAAGAATTTTATTGAAACATTAATTCCTACTTCTGTTTATTTCCTTTTTTATTAAGCCTAGAAAGGGCTAAATACTTCTCTCATTGTTTTCGCAATGGAAGGGGAAATTAAATAAAAATTGACCTCATATATACTTGAATATTATTTACTAGGACAGATATCAGTATACTTTATACTCATGTATGGGGTTAACATGTTTCAAGCCTTAGAAACAGACAAACAGAACTTGTGTTGTGGTTTTGTGTAGTTTTTGTTCTCTCTCTATGATTCAGACTGGTGATACAAGTTCAGCAATCTGATACTTTCAGTATGAAAGAAAGAAAAAAGATAATGATTTTATATGGATGACCATAATAATTATATGATCATTAGATAACTAAGACTTCTTTTTTCGACTATTTGGGCTTGATTTTATTATTCTTTAGCAATGAAAGATTTTCAACCTTTATAATAATTTCCATCCCAGTTTTCTGAGGATCTCTATACTGATATTGGCTTTCCAACAATCTACTATGAGTTCACTAAATGTGCCAATGCTGCCATACTCAATTCTCCTCTGTTTTTCGCAAGTACTACACATTAGAGGTCCCTATGTCATGAAACCTTCTTGATGCCAACACCATCTCGTCGGCATCTCATAGGCAGGGGTTGGTTGCATGGCTGCACATAAGCACCTCTCTACTTCAACCACCCTGCCTTGGTCCTATTTAATAGGTTATTATCAGCCACTCTATTCTTAAGTTTAATGGATAAAGTTTGGTGCCTAGATTTCATTTAACCCAAATAAAATAGAATTCTTTTCCTTTTTTGCTGACCTAGAATAGAATTTCAGATTTTATTTTTCTTCCATATTTTATTCTATAGCTTGAAAGATAATAGCCTTCAAATTATCCTCATTCCATCAATAAACAAACCATCCACAAATAATATAAGCCTGGATAACTCTCCATAATTGGCAATTAGTTAATAATAAACCATAAGAGAAACACCATACTAGGGGTTGCCATAAGCTGGGTGGTCCGTGGGCTGGCTAGAGATCGGCCCTGAAAATTTCAAGACCTTGGTCAGGCCGGGGCTGGGCCATAAGAGATTTTCATAGGGCTGAGCTTGGGCTATCAATACTTGGCCCAAGTTTGGGGCTCGATGCCTTGGACTGCCCTTTTTAACTTTGGCCCAACCCAATACCTCCAGCTGCCCTTTTTATCCTCCTCAGCCTGTCCCATGCCCACCCTTACTCCATACATCTATACCTCCACCATATAAACCAACATAGTACAATTATCCTGAATATTGCTAGCACTCCGTACCCTACCTTCAAAAAAAAAAATCACACTATAAACTTTTGGTACACTTATCCTATAGCAAAACTAAACGCCTCAGTCTTAGTAATCTATAATATACTTTCTCCAAATGATAAAAGCCATGGTAGGTCCTTTATCTTTTATTTGGAAGTTTATATGACCTTCAAGTTCCTACAGAAGAAAGTAGTCTGAAAAGTTTACCTTCCAAAACACAAAGAAGAACTCAAAATGCAATCTTTCATTCCTTCTTTGTTTGGTTATCCTCTTCCAAAGTGCCATTATGCAACTTGCATGTAGAAAGATAACTAAATATGGCTGTTTTTTAAACGTTCCTCCCATTTTTACAGATTGATGATACCGTGACAGTTTTATCAACCTTGATCTTTCTTATTTTCAAGGTTGGATTTTAAGACTATTTAAACAAATCATAGCAGTCCCAGCTAGGATATTCAATTTCTCAGTTGGCAATAATATCTAGTTCCAAAGCCTTACCTTTTGCATCCCCTTTCAAAGTAGTTTTATCCTTTAATTATCTAGATCCAACAACCAAATCTACGAATCCTAGCAATATATGCTTATTCTAAATATTCCCTCTAGCTTAGTCTATAATCAGAAATTTTTCTAATAACTTGCCAGTCATTCCTTGCTTATGCCAACATTCATGAAAAATCAATTATCTTCACCATCAATCCATTAATCTGACCTATACCTCCACTATTCTTTCCCTCAACTTAGCTAATTTGCAAAGTCCTACATGCCTCTTCTACGCAAGCCATTAAATAGCATATTGAGATCTCTATAATTTTCATCATTGTGAGATTTGCCTTTCCAAGCCTATACCTTTGTCTCATGTCATTCCTGCTTCATCCCCACTTAAACATAAATATTCCACTAAGTGTCTTTAAGCTTGTACCTTTTACCTTTATATTATTCTAGAGTTCACAAAATTTCTAATTTTAACTTCTTGTTTCAGCAATTTGTGACTAAAACATATTACATGCTCCCCATACAAAGCCCTTACAAAGATCACTATCTTATTCCTAAGCATAACTGTTTCATCCTCTTATGGCGGCTCCTATAAGCATCAAGATTAAGTTGTCTATTGGGCCACACTTTCTTAAGCTGTGGCATTACAATCCTACAAATTATGCTCTGTCATGGTAAAAAATGCTGCTTGAAGAAACAGATAATTGCAAATATTATACTGAAAATATTACTGCGAAAATATGCAAACCAGTCAATGAAATAAAATATATAGTTTTGGAACTTAGAAGTTCAGGCAGCCTCTTATTGAAAGAGGTTGTTTGCCTTTTAAGAGTGGCACATGCAAACTGCTTGCCGCTGAAAGCAGTTCCCAATTGGCTTTGACTTTTCAACCGAGACTGAGCATAACACATGGTTAATGGTGGGTGAAACCTCCCAGCGTGCTCCATTTGATATTGTCAGTTTTTTTGGGAGAACAGATCCATAACTCATGTAGGTAACATATGACTCAAAAGAAAAGGAAAAAAGAAAAAGCAAAATCACAATTTACAACTGACCTATATTTCTTTCAACACAATGCCAGTATGTTTCCAGCAAAGAGAGAATGTACCAGAAAGTTTCGCATAGTGGTAAACTAGAGAAAAAACAGAATAAAAAAGTAGAATAGGTGGTTCACTATATATATGTGTGTGTACGCGCGCGCGCGCATGTGCGCTCCACCTGTGCTGGAGAACTGCATAACAGAACATTATAGTGCAGATAATTTAGCTAGCACGTAAAAGTGCACTACAAAAAGCATTCATGTTAATCATAGAGGTATTTCATGTAGGTAGATGAAAAATAAAAGGGATTCTAAACAATTGGTTTTCAGAAAGAGATGAAGAGACTCCTCAACTGCAGAAGCAACATTACAGCAGTGATAAATTAATGTTTCAAAGTCAATTGCATCATTCATATGAAATGGCCCACAAGTAAACAAAAAGTGAATTCCTTCCAGCTAAAAGGTATTTTGTTTTCCAAAAGCCTCAGTTTCAGTAACCAAACATTTTTATGGGAAATGAAATGCACCGATGAGGTAATCTTCAATGTCCAGACCAAACTCTGAAGCATTCACTGCACAGAATAAAGATAAGATCAGTAAATCATTCTAATGAGTTCACTTTCTGGATTCTTCTAGAAAATTCTCAAAATAATGACATATTGAGGATGTCAATGTTTAGAGACTGGACACAGAATGTCATGCTGTCAAGCTGCTTTACACAACAGTAACAAAAAGAAGAAATGGACTGCATTTCAGATGGGGAGTGATCATTATTTTTCTTTTAAAAAAAGGGAAGAGAGGGGAGGGGATAACCCCATCCGCCCACCAAGGTGTAGGTGGGATCTGATCCTAGGTCATTGGGTACCACAGCCTAATGACATCACCAACTGTACTTGCCCGCACCGACATGTTAAAATAGACAAAACACAATTTCATCTCAAAATCATTACATCAAACCCATATCACTTATCTTTTTGTATAAAGCCATGGTAATTTCTGCACTACTAGGAGTCAAATACATGCAATTACACATGCACGCAGAGAGAAACAACAACAACAGAGCCTTAACCCCAAACTAGTTGAAGTTAGCTACATGAATCCTTTTTCTTCATTCAGCTCTATTCCGAGTTATATTTTTTGTAAAATACAAAAATTTTAAGTCTTTCTTTATCACTTCCTTCCATGTGATTTTCGGTTTACCTCTACCTTTTTTTTTCTTTACATATATCAAGTTACTCTTTCGCACAGGTACATCTTTAGGTTTACGTTGCACATGTCCAAACCATCATCGTCCTTCCCTTAATTTATCCTCGATTGGAACTACTTCTATCTTTTTACGAATGGTTTCATTTCTTATTCTATCTTTTCTTGTATCACTACACATCCATTTTAATATTCTTATTTCCGCCACATTCTTCTTATATACATATATTTTTCTAACCATCCAACATTGCATGAGATAAAGCATAGATGGTTTTATGATGGTCCTATAAAACTTTTTCTTTAACTTGGCAAATACTCTACAATCGTATGATATTCCAATTGCACTTCTTCATTTTATCCAATCTGCTTTAATTTTATGGATAACATTATCCTCAATCTCTTCTTCTTTATGAATAATCAATCCTAAATATCGAAAACGATCATTTTTAATAACTTTATGATCCCAAATTTGTACTTTACATTCATCTTCATTTCTAATTATATTAAAATTGCATTCCATGCATTCTGTCTTTATCTTACTAACTTAAAACCTTTAAATTCTAATGCATTTTACTATAATTCTAACTTACGATTAGCTATAAGCTTAGTTGCATCTACTAATAATATATCATATGCAAATAGCATGCACCATAAAATATCATCCTGAATATATTTAGTAAGCTCAACTATAATTAAAGTAAAAAGATAAGGAATAAAAGCAGATCCCTACTGTAAGTCTACTGTAATAAAAAATTCGCTAGTATTACTACCGATAATTCTTACTTTAATAACTGTCCCATTATACATAGCTTTTATTATGTTAATATACCTAATAGGTACTCATTTCTTTTCTACCACCCACAATATGATTTTTCTAGGGATCCTATCATAAGCTTTCTCTAAATCAATAAAGACCATATAAAAATCTTGTTTCTTTACTTTATTCATCTCCATTAACCTTCTAAAAAGGAAAATAGCTTCTATGATTGACCTTCTTAGCATAAAATTAAATTGATTATCTGATATTTTTATAGTACATCTCAACTTATGTTCAATTACTCTCTTCCAAAGTTTCATAGTATGACTCATGATTTTGATGCCATAATAATTAGAGCAGTTTTGAACATTTTCTTTATTCTTATAAATCAGTACTATAATGCTCTTTCTTCATTCATTAGGCATCTTTTTATTTTCTAAAATTCTATTAAATAAATTTGTCACCCACTTTACTCAAGCATCACCTAAATATTTCCAAAATTTTTATAAAAATTTTATCAGGTCCCACAGCTTTTTCTATTTTTATTTTTTTTATAGTCTTATTTACTTTAAATGTCCTAATTCTATGAATATATATCATAACTTTATTCTTAATGGAGCTAATAGGGCGTCCTAACTTATCTACATCATTTTTATTTAATAATTTATTAAAATAGCTTCTTCATCTTTCTTTGATATCTTTTTTCTTAACCAAAACTTTTTGATTATCATCTTTAATACATTTAACCTAAAACATATCTCTAGTTTTTCTATTTCTTACTCTTGCAATTCTATATACATCTTTCTTTTCATCTTTAGTTTCTATTTCTGCACTTTATATTTTATCCTGTCTAGAAATTTGTTATTTGCTATCATTATTGTTAAAGATATTGGGATTAGCCTGCTCCATGATTACCATTAGTAAAAGTGGGGTATGCATCTCAAACCTATGCTGTACTACTAATACTGATTTGTAGAAGTCGAATAGTTCTAGGTAAATTTTTGTTGATATAATATTAGTCCATCTTGTTGCATAGATTATTGACACAATTTGGGCAATTTTATATTATGGGTGTTCACTCCCTGCATCACAGAAGAACAAAATAAAGAAGTTCCTTAATGAAATATGATGCATGCTTAAGAAGGATCCCAAGCATTCATAAGAACAGACTATATTCAAAGGATAAAGACCTTTATATTTTATGTAAAAATCTGGGAATGAGGATTGCGCAGGTTGGCTGTTAATGGAATAGCAGTCTAGACTAGATATCGTATGAATATGGTACAAAGTTGCAAGTAAATGTGATGCAGCAAACTCCCCTTCAGCCTAAGATCATACTGGCGTAATAAAAATGATTTATACATAAATGAATGGGCCAGTTCATAAGTCAAAAAGTCAATTTAATTAACATCTGCAGTGACAGTCCAATTGTTGTATTCACCTAATAGTTTGTTATTTTGATTTATTAACCATTTGATCATACCATCAATGCCTAATTAAAAACTGCCTGACATCTGTAACATTGGTCCTGATCTTGATAATATTATTACTAGCGACTTAATTCAGAAAATTATACAACTTTTGTAAGTAGTCATGGTCCAATGAGAGCTAATGACTTGTTGGAAGATAAATGTAACCCAGCTATCACATATATAAGGAAAAACAAATGCAGCCACTAAACAATACCTTTTCCTATGCCTTATTCAAAATTTTGTTGAGATTGGCATCAAAATTAAAAGAAAGAAAGCCTAAGAGCAACAGTATCTTTAACAACCATAGCATAAGTATAGTAAGTAGAATCATTTTCACTCAAATTCATTCAAAAATGAGAACAAAAGAAAGAAAGAGAGGGAGAGAAGCCTTGCATCCGAATTTTTTCTCAGCTTCTTCGTGCGTGAGAAGACTTCCTGTCTCCAACCAATGCAGAAAAGCAAGCAGCGAAACCACCGTCTGTGTCTCGCCCCTCCAGTCCCCATGATACCTAAACCCCAAATCACTCCGATAAGAAACACCATCCAAAGAGAGCAGAGCAACGAACACAAACCAAGAAGAACCGCACCGACCTATAATACTGCCCAGGGCATTCTCGGAGGATCTCAGCAAGCCGACCAAAGAGGTCCTTGAGCACCCCAATCTGAACCTTTGACTTCTCCAAAACCTCTGAAACCACAAAAAGGCCCACAAATAAGCGACAAAAGCCCAAACCACAGACCCAACCAAAACCCTAGCACCGAAAATAAGATCTCCACCCCCCTCCCCCCCCGAAAAAAAGTATAAAATTCTTCAGTTCCTGGGACCTGGGGCGGGGAGGGACTGGTGGACGAGGAGGAGGCTCGACTGCATGAGCCGGATGACGCCCTCCATCTCCATCACCACCCCACGGATCCGCTCGCGGACGCTCCCCGACTCATCGAGCTGGACCCGGAAATCCTCGAACTGCTTCTCCATCGAAGACGAGGAGGACGACGAATCGAGGGTGGCGGCGGCGGTGGTGGAGGACGAGGGAGATGCGGAGGAGGAGGGCGGCGCCGGGGGGTTCACCATCGCCGACGAGAAGGGAGAGCTTCGGAGGAGGAGAAGAGGGGAGAGGCCGGGAATATTAGGGCACGGACGGAAGGCGGCGGGGGCGGTGGAGAAGGAGAAAGAGGACAGGAGCGCGGGAATGGCGATTCGAATCGCCGCTCTCATCGCAGCGGCTTTGTCCGGAGGCAGGTTCGCATTTCGGTACGTGTTGGATGGGTGAGAATTGAGGATGGCCGGGGTGTCGCCCAACTGGTTTTTGACTGAAAAGGGACGCTGGTTACTTAAAACTATAAAATTCCACCGCCCAGTAATGCGATCTGATATGAAATGAATATTTTGCTTATGATTTTGATTGTGATTTTTCCTATCATTATCTTACAGCAATGGTTTTTTTTCTCCTATTCAATAAGTATTGGATTGTTATTTTCTTTTTATTTTAAGATAAATTATATTAATCTAGAAGAGAGCTAATATTAGCTCTCACCAAAGTGGAGGAGCTGAATTTGTGGCCTTGCTGTGGTAGTTGTCCAAAGCATCCCCAGATAACTTACTGCAAATGAAAAACAACCGAGAAAAACGATTTACAGGAAGAAAAATTGCAACCACCTAGAGATATCGCAGAGATCATCGTCTAGTTGTCTCAGAATAATTTATTCTAAAAAGGATAATATATATTATTTCTAAATTTTAAGTAGAATAAATTTTTTAAAAAAGTATGTTATTATTATTATTATTTTAGCCTTTTTTTCTTTCCTTCCAGTTTTCATCTACCCAATCTTATTAGGTCGATAATTTGTGCAAATATATGAGTTATGTGGTGAGAGGTAACCTCATAGTCTGCACATTGATTTGATTTGCACGAAATTAAAATTATGAAAATTGAAAATCTAAGGAGAATTGTCAAACTAGCAAATGATGATGTTAGCCCTTTGCTTACCATGGTAGGCTAAAGTCCATCCTCTCCTCTGGGCTTGACAGAGGGATGGTGATTGATGGACAATGAGAATAATTAGCATAAAGAATTTTTAAGCTATGATTTTGGATGATTAATCAATGCTTTCGGACATCTTGTAAACGCATCAACAAAAGTTAATTTTAAGTCGATAGGAAGCTCAATCAAAGAGCAGGCATTTAGGAACAGGACTTGAAAAAGGTGTTGGCACTTTATGTCTGCCTAATTTGCTAGATTGAAATATGTGATTTTTTTTTTCTCTATTTAAAGGTAATCGAAATAAATAATAATGGATTATAGTGATGCTTCATCTTTATAAGCATAGTGCTGATAGACTGGAGGGAGTTATCAAAGGTAATTTGCCTTGCAATCTTGTTAAATAATAGTGGCAATATAAGGAGAAATTTGATCTCATGCTTGAAGCCTGATAAAAATAATAGGTAACTTAGTCTTCATTGAGTTGATATTTTATTATTTAAGTTTACAAAAGTGAGTTTTCAAACTTAGTCACCTTATGATTTAAGAATATTACATTTCTAATATTCTATTACATTGAGTCAACTAAAATCTCTCTTCTGTTACAATCTATATAATAAAGCATTAAAAATATAGACACTGTTAAAAATATGAACTAAACTATAATAATTACAAGTTCAACAGCCAAAAGTATATATTTGCCTCTTCTTTTTTTCCCATACTTTTTACTTCATGTTACTCCTTTGTATTTGAATTTGCCAATTAAGATCTTAAATGGATAAATAGACAAAAGTCCGCCTGAGCTTCTCACTGGCATCTCAAGTTAAACAACAGGCAAATCTCAAACATCCGTGGCTTAAAGAATCTCAGACTTAAAAGTTACGTGGAGATTTTTCTCAACAAAAATATATGGAGTAAAATTCACAAATGTGATTGGATTGGAGAAGAAACATAATCTTTTAACAAGATTTTGTACTGCTGTTTCTGTATAAATATGGGTTCCCTGTATTTGTCAAGCTCTTTTCATTTTTCCCTTCCTTTCTAAATGAGAAATTAATTGATGACAGAAAAAATCAGTCATGTAAAGAAATATAGGGGCTGCCACCTTGCACCTGAAACTTCTCTCTCTCTCTCTCTCTCTCTCTCTCTCTCTATCTCTCTCTGGTGCTAATCATCAAACCTAAATCATATGGCTATGCTCCACTAAATAAACTTTTGAAACTGTATAATTCCATAGGCAATAAAGATACAAGCTCACTTTTTTCTCTAAAATGAGAGCAACGTCTCAGCAATAATGGTGAACTCGGGCTAGCCCTTCTGGTCCCATGCCTCCGTTTCACAACCAGAGATCCTGGGATCGACTACATCCTCCAAAATTTTAACCTATATACCCACCTTTTTTTCTCCCAAAGAAAAAGAAAAAGAAAAAGACAGCAATAATAATGCTGACAAACAAATAAATATATTTACAAAACCATATGCATCTCTTCAATGGTTTTTCTTCTAATCAAATTGCTACCAACAAAATAATTCTGATGTTGCTTTCTTGAGGAGACCATTTCCATTCAACCCAAAGACAAAACCTCAACGTTTGCCCGATTATTTTCCATCTGCATTTCCCTAATGAAACTTAATAGGGCAAAAAAAAAAAAAAAATCTCAGAACCGATTTGACTCATGCGCACAAACAGAACTGGAGAAAGAAATGAAACTTACTAGCTTTATTTCCTCAGTAATATTACCATACCCAAGAAGGCAATAATGCGAAAAAATACGCCGTAAGAAATGAGGATGAATATACAAAGACCCAAATCATTGATCTTATAACTGCTTTCCAGGAGCATACCACACCTGGTTATCAGCCACACACCAGAATACCTGTATGCAAGAAAAAAAGTCCAAAAAGAGGTGCATCAGTTAGGCATCACAGGCTTTTAGCTGAACAAATTCAATTTTCATTATGTTAATGGCATATAAAGCACAACCATGCCATAACAGATGTCTGCAGTGCCTGCACCTTGCAAACAGTATGTACCTAAACTCATTCCATATAACATTTATCTGATAGTGTTTTATCTGCTGGAGCAACTTAACTAATACATTCAATGTTACATGTAAAAAATAAATAAATGAATAAATAAATAATCTGTTCTTGTTTTGGATGTTTTACAGTCAGATTATCTTTTTTTTTTTTTTTTTTTTTCACTTTCAACATATAAACAAGTCACCATGCTGTGGATTTGTGTGAATTCAGATTTTTAATTCTGTCCATTAAAATAATATATTCTTACTGGCTTAAGCCACATTAGTAACTTGTTCCTTCCCAGCTTGGCTACACACAGTTGATGTGGTCAATCTGTGAATTCCACTGTATGAGAAAATATTCTACTATCATATCGAGAGCATTTTTGGATGGCCAATTGTCTTGTGACATATTGTCTTAATGCCTAAAAAGTGAAAACAGCTATTGGACTTGAAAATATGAGAAAATTGGTCAGCAAAAAAAAAAAAAAAGGAATAACCACGTAACTATAATTTAATGTGCAGTTGTCTTTTTCTTCATCATGCTGCATGAAATTTAAAATTGGTTGATCAGCAGCATTATTTCTACATATGTCTATGTCCTTATTGTTAGAACTGAAAATTTCCCCCTTTTTCCCTCAAAGAATGTTTATCCATAGGTTCATGCCGGTGCAATCTCCAGATACTATGCTTATATGAAAAAAAGAGTAGGTTCATGCCAGTGCAATATACAGATATTATGCATATAAGGAAAAAAAGAAAAAAAGAAAAAAAGAAAAAAACTAATAGATGTGCTTGATCATGACTAAACTAATCTGGTACTCTGAGCATAGCACTAACATAAGGAAAATATAGTCAGCATGGACCTCTTTGCATTGGCAATCAGGAATGCTTCCAATGCCCACTTTGGGTAGCAAAATTCAGATAGGATCCTTGAAAATTTCTGCTTTGTTGCTATCAAAGTCAAAACAACAGGAACTAGAGCAGACCACTGCACATCAATGTTACCTTGGAGTTAGAGAAAAAGAAAAGAGGAAAGATATAATATAAAAAAGAGTTTCTGGTAACTTCTTGAACACACCAGTTGGGCTGGACCTGGTTGGGAGCAGATGGCAAAAGTATAACCCATGCCAGTTACACAGTACACAAGTGCAGCCATAATTGCATGGTTATCTGCAATGCTTGACCTTGGATTGTTGAAGAAATAAAACATTGAAAGAAATAGTATGGGCTTGATGATTGTATTGAAATGGTCAATGGTATCTTTTGAGAGGAAATAAGCTAGTGAACTCATGCCTGATGCTCTTTCTCTCCAATATAGCAACTTTTCATGTGAAAATGACCTTAGAGCTCCAATCTTGCACAGGAGAGCTGCAACAGAACACATACATGAACTAAGTAAAATTTTAGACTTAAACTCTATCTTTGCTAATGTTGACGACCCAAGAGAGGCATTTAGATGCTCACAATGCCCATTAAATTTTACATTCCGAGGACTTAATAGTGGACCTGATCTAAATACTTTCAGCCAGCAATCAATTTATAGCTCATTCATGGGAGAAGAAAAAAGAAATGTTATAATGGCAGACAAAGTAACAGATAGTGAGATGCATTGAAGTATTTGTTTAAAAACTAGATCCTAGAATATTGATTTTAACCCTTCTTTTGAAATTCCCATGAAACTCAAAAAAGTTTCATTTTCATCAAAAACCATTCCAAAATGAGGGTTACTGCCAGAGCTTCAGCCAAAGCTTATGTGGCTAAATTCATTGCACATATATGCCATCTATGCCCTTGTTCTATCATTTCTTCCCATCCCTTAGTCTTTTTCTCCAGATAAAACTTAGACTGTGGGTTTTAAGGTTTATGGGTCAATATATTTGTGGCATGGATCATGAAGTCCTGATTTTCTAATTATTTTGGCATTCTAACTAGGCATATGTTTGTGAACAACCAACCAAACAATGTTGCATTACGTTATGATATTGTACTGCCATGCAATCAGAAGCATAGTGAGGTACTCCTCCTATCACAAAGCATGGTATAAATAATTATTTGGAATTTGTGGTTCTCAAAAAATATGATGTTTCAAGAATAATAGTAAACACATATCCAACTTACAAACAGCAATCACAGTGAACGTGTAACCTTGCACCCCAAATGATTAATCTTTCACTTTAGCAAGTGTTCCTATACAGACTCCAGCAAAACTCAGGATCAGATAATCAACAACTTGCATTCTAGCGCCACGCAAGCGTTGCTTCAAGACTCTGTAAGTGAAGAAGATATTCTTCTTAGATAGACAAAACAATATCCAAGATTCCATGATAATGTCAAAATGCTCTCTAACATTCTTAACACGCACATTTTATTTGTAAAATATGAAGAACCATAACATAGGTCTAAAAAGAACTTCAACTAAAGAAATTACCTTCCCAAGTAGTACTTGTACTGCAGCAAAATACCAGGAGTCCTTCTGTTAGATAAATCTTTTATTTTTAAGAAGTTGTATGGCTTATGATCTTGCTTTAGGTCTGGGGCACCATTGGTATTACCCAAAACCTCGACAACAACAGATTGACCATCCTTAGCAGAGTTCGTTCCACCACTTCTAGCTGATGTATCAACTCCGCCAAGAATATGTTGCATATCTGGTGGTATTTCGTATCCACTATGCAACATCCATCTGACTGGCAACTGTTTACAAGTAACACCCATACTTTTGCTTGGCTTTGTTATGCATTCTAAAATGTCAATGTAGTAGTCTGGAGGATTCACTCTCTCAGGAACATTGACCCCTAGCTTTGAGAAGTACTCTTCAACTTTGTCCACTGCTCCATGATATACAGTTAGACCTCCATTTGCCAAAAGTATCAAATCATCGAACATTTTGAACAAAGTATAGCTGAAGCAGAAAATTCATTAACATTAGCCAGAGAATGTTAACTTAATCTGGCAATTATAGAGGAAAGAAATGAATAGTTTTATGACTTTTAAAGGTTATGCTCATTTCATGTTTACATGTTAATTAGTTTTTCACCAGATTAAAATAAAGGAACATATAAATCAAAAATCTTATAGTTATCCTGGCATGCAAGTATCCACCACCCTCTTGTTTCACAAGGCAAACCACCCATCCCAACTGTTGTGACACACAAGACAAGCCACATATTATAGAAATAATTATAGAACTTTTATTTCATGGACCTCATATAGACATATCACCTTTCGGTTCATTATTTGACTTACTGTCTTCCCTCTGAATTCATTATGTACTTTTAAATAAACAGAACATATTAATGGCAATTTGTGCCCTTGAACAAAGATGACGAGAACTTTATAATATAAGTTCAATTGGCTTATGGCTTCAAGGGATTGGAAGGAAACAAACAACAAACACGAAAAATCTCACTGTAAACTAGTCTAGCAAATGGTATGGGCCTTTTCCATATCAATATTTTATTAGCATATTATATATTTTGGTGACAGATCTTGCCAATGTCAATATTTTATATTTCATAGACGCTATATACTTCTATGATACCAATACAATACAAGCCTTATTCAGGAAATATGAAAGCAATTATTGAAAGGAAAATAGAGTGATCTATAGAAGAATATAATTTAGAAATCCACATTCTCATGAATTTTGAAACAACCTGGGTTGGTGAACCACCATGCAGATGTTTACCCCTTCAAGTGCCTCATGACGAAGAGCTCTCAAAAGCAGCTGAGAAGAGGAACTGTCCAAACCGGATGTAGGTTCATCTAGTATCAACAAAGATGGTTCGATGACCATTTCCAGCCCAACATTTACTCGTTTCCTCTGTCCTCCAGAAATTCCATGCTTCTCTACTGTTCCAACCAAGGAATCTCGCACTGCTTGCAGCCCCAAGCACTCAATAACTCTTTCCACATCTAGAACCTTATCTGCTTTTGGCATGTCAGTGGAAAGCCTACATCAAAAGGATAAAAGGGGGTAACCCACTCTAACTCTAGTAGATAAGAAAATTAGGACACAATGGAAGGACAAACATGATATTCTGAATCACCAGATAATCAAATGACAAAAAGATAGAAATTTAAGCTATGAATGGAAAAAGATATCATGGATGACATTTATGTTGTGGGTGATTTTTAAGGCTTCATGAAACAAATGAAATACTTGATTAGCATGAATGACAGTACAAACAGAAAAATGGATTGAAGTATTAAGTCTAGTTTAATGTAACTAAAAAAACCTCTAAAGACAGCTTCCGCACCAATGTCAGTGGGAGTAGAGAGTTTAGGCCATAGATATAAGTGCCAGTGCCAATCAGTTTGCAGGCATATGTGCTGCCAGGATGAATTTTTTTTTTAAAAAAAAAATCTTAATACCCTTTTGATTTAGGAATATCTTAAAAATAATTTATGGGTGTCATGCTGACCATTCCAAATATCCATACTGACCTGGCATGGTACCTGCGAGCTGGCACAGAGCTGACCATTCCAAATTTAGGTTAAGTAGACAGTCACTTACATCAAATATCAATCCTGGGTTCTTTATCGGAAGGAAATAAAAATACAGGTGATTGACTTGGAAATAGAAAATAATGATAGAAAGAATCCTCAATGTCATTAGATGTTCAGAAATTAAAATATGGGGTTGTCAATGTACTTCAGATGCATTCAATAAAAGAACTGAGCTAAGACAAACATAGTCTACAAGTACATTATTTGCATCTGTCTGGAAAATAGCACAAACTGCTAGTCTGTGTCCAGCACATGTTTTTAGTCAAATGGACAATCTTTTTTATGGTTCAGAAACAATTGCCAGATCTTATAAAATTTATACCTAAATTAGGTATATGCTCCTCAAGGAGCTGATAATGCTTGAAAGAAACAAGAGCTGGGATATGGCCAACATGTTAATACTCGAAAGATACAACATTTATAAGTAAGTTTCTCTTTTCTTTCTTAGGAAACATTATCTAAGAAATGATACTATTCAAAATAACAAGATTATATGCAACTTATTAAATAGCAAGCAATAAGTATTGTACCTCCCCAAAAGGTTATTAAAACATGCATGCTTAAAAGAAGAGCCCGATCACCTTCAATATGAAGAAGGGTTCTTTTTATAACACTGTTTTGTTGTTTCTCAAACAAATGTGAAAATGCTCTTTAGCATTATCAGAATTAAAACAAGTTTTCTTATTGAGTTTGTTCTCCCTTGTGGAACAATTGAAAGACTGAAAAACTATTGAATCATACCTTCTCAAATAATCCCATGCCGTTTGAAAATAATCATTAATGAAACAACAACTTCAAGAAACTTAGAAATATTTTAACTCCCAGATGGTTCCCAAACGACCAAATATATCAAGCAAAAATGAGCCAATATCTGTCTAAACAAGGATAGAGAAAACAGCAAAGGTTGTTAACTTCCCAAGTGGAGCACACAATCAAGATGTGATAAAAACCTTAACCATAGAATAAGAAACTTGAGACTCCAAAGAGAAGGAGGTCCCCACAGGAAATACCACTAAAAATTTACTGCAAACATTATGCTCTAAGGAACTCTGGGACATAAGTAATAGAGGACAAAGCTACTCCGCTGGACATGAGCGGCTCTCTCTGGTCAGACTACTGCTTGCAGAGACTCAAACAGGCTGGATAGGTGGCAACTGAGTCAGAATACATGTCGGAGCGTCCTTCTAGCAACTGAATGGAGTGGCATGGAGATGGCAAGGATGGGGTTTTCGTCTAAAGAGACACACAACGTGGGTGATGCTATTTGGAGCGACCAGCCAGACCTCTATGGTCGAGAGGCCATGCACAATCCACCTAAATTCTCTGCTTCGCAATGACGCCAATTAGATTGGGATTTCCATAAGAGAGGCTATCTGTAACGCCCCAAGCTCACCCCCGCTAGCCCAATTAACTTCTAACGGATCGAAATCATGTGGCCCAAAAACTCAAGTGAAAGTTAATGGGTAGCAAATGGATGCTACATCTCTTTTCCATCCAATGTGGGACTAAACTTTGGGGTATCATAACCTCCCCACCTTATAATGCGACGTCCTCGTCGCACGCCACAACCTAACCACAATCTATCCGATTCGGGTTATTGGTGGTGCCCACCAACTTCCACACACTCGGATCTGCTCTGATACAATTTGTAACGCTCCAAGCCTACCCTCGCTAGCCCAATTAACTTTTAGCGGACCGAAATCATGTGGCCCAAAAACTCAAGTGAAAGTTAATGGGTAGCAAGTGGATTTGGAAATATGGGAAGTCACCTGTTTGCCAACCCTTCATTTTTAGACATATAATGCTGCTGAAATGGTGGGGTACATAAATTTTGAAATCCTTCTTTGATGTTTCAATCGTTGGATTGGAATGGATTCCAATCCAATCCTATCCTATGTCTAATCCAATCCTATCCCATCCACCATACCAAACATGGCCTAAAAGTGGGGCCTAGGTGTCCTTATGATGTTGAACTAACCTTTCCACCATGGAACACCACAAAAGCATGACCTGCATGTCCCAAGCTACACTCTTAAATTCAATGCATTGCACTTATTCATAGAAACAAAAAGAACAAAAAAAAAAACCTCAAATTATGTGTTGCACATTCTTTTCATTATTCAATTATTCCTGCCTCATGAAAAGAAAAATTTAAGGAAAAGACAAAACCAAATAAACCAAGATACCATTACCCTGTCCACTCCTAGTAGGAATATTCCAACCTTCCAAGTCCCAAGATACCTTTCTTCCATCATTCCTCCTTTTCACTGTTCCCATCCAAACCCATTGCTAAACCTTAATTGTTAGGATATTGGAAGTAACACTATTGGAGGTCACTTGGCAAGGTTCAAAAGGTTAAAGACAAGTAACTATTCTAGGTCTCATCATTTAAACCTCCTTATTGTTAATCATTATGATGACTTAATGACATATAATAAATCTGAGCTGTTGGGATTTGAGATGTTCATACACAATATGCCCTTTTTAGCTTATTGATTTATAATATTTATTATTTGTAAATTATCAGTTAAACGCTCAAACATGATTTTCTTTTCCAAAACACATGGATATACGACATGTACTCATATGTGCAGATAATTTTTTCAGCATAATAAAATCAAATTTAGTTTATAATTTTTAATTTGTATCATCAGTCTCTGCAATAATTATGATATCTTTATTTGGAACTTAGGAAGTTGACTCCTCAAATTCGGCAACAGCTCTTCTCATTTTTCTGATACTAAAATTTACAATAGGAATATAGTTGCATTTTTTTTAAAAAAATAAAATTTTTAATTTTACCAAATATGTTTGCAAACCCTCCATAAGAAAAAAATCCTGACTCTGCCCTTAAATGTGATAACACTTGCATTACCTAATATGCCAGCTTACATAACAAAGAAAAAACCAATATATAGTTCTAAATTTTCCTCATAAGCTAGTTATACTATTGCTGTTTAGGACAACTAAGTTTCTCAAGGTATGCCTGTTATGAGTAGTTGTAGCCTGTTTTTCTCATCTTGAATTTCCATGAAGGTCATGGCATCTTACTGTTGTATGATTAGTTAACCCACATCAATGACACAAATTCCATAGCTTCTATTATAGCATCCCCCTCATTCATGCCTTCCGCCAAAGGCACCACTTTCTCCTTGCACACCAAGACCAAGATCTCTATCAAGTTTCCAGGCCAAGGTAAGAAGAGCAGATTTTTTTGTCCAATATTTGCAGATGAGATGGAGTTGGATTGAAGGAATTAAAAGGTAGCATCTAGCTCTCAATCAAAATTCTTCATGCAAGGATTGATAATCTGAATCTAGCCCAGAAAAAGCTTTGCCACTTGAAACTCTTGTTGTTGCTTCTGTTGCTTGACAATTTCTTAAACATTTCTCTTGTGGTAATTGAACAATCTGTGGTTTTGGAACCTTTTCTAACCTCAAAGAAACATTTATTCACAAAACCTTATCATATCTTAGCAGAGTGCCTATGATATGAAGCCTCCCATATCTCCTCAACAAGGTTAGAAAGACATGTCACTGCAAATGAATGAGTCCATGCTATCCTGAAGTTAGTTCATCAGTTCTTTCTGAGAAACTGTGGTAGTATGACACCACCAGGATTTCAACTCTGGAACTGCCCCAAAAGCAATCACTAAGGAGAGCTGTACCAACCAGCTGAACTAACAACACTCGGTTCAACTTCTAAAGCGAGTTCATCAATTCAGTTTCTCCCAACCCATAATAAAAAACTCTGCTACCAGTGAACGGAAGGATCTGCCATCAAATTATTTAACTTCCTTCCAGCACATTATCCTCCCATTAAAGAAAATTTTGCCTATTTGATTGGGCCAAGGTCCTATGAGATAAAACACCTTACCTGCCATGGAGTTTATTCTGCTCCATGGCTTCCACTAGTGAATTCTGGAAAGAATAGATTGCTGGAAGCTATGATTTCTAATCAAGAAAATGGTATACATTTTTTTTTTTTTTTTTTATCTAGTATCTAGCACGGTCAATCTCAAAAGTAAGAAAAAGGAAAAATCTGATAAAGAGACACATCAAATCTTGTTGCAGATCCATTGTTACGTGTTTCTATCCTTCACAATCAACAATAAACGATGACCACATGATCACACAAAGATAGATGTCTTGATAAACTTCAGATATATTGAAGTTTAATGCATATATGTGAAGTCAAACAGATCACAGGAACACAAGCACAAGTGCTGAATTACAGGATGACAAGCAGCCAACACAATTTCCAGAAAACAGAAACTAGAACACAAGCACATGAAACGAGAGCAGACCATGAAGGTTGCCACATTAAGTTCTTGTAATATCTAGTGCAACAAAGTTTAGATCTGGAAATAAAAGAGACAACAACAAAAGCATAGGAGCAAGATGATTGCGCAAAATCCATTAGCCATGCAAACTTTAGTGTCTAGGGCAGAGTCTACTAATCAATCCTGATAGGCTGATACAGTGATTAAAAAGCCTTAGTGGCCATGATTCTAATCCAAATCTATATCCTAAATACAAAGTTGACAAAATATGAATGGTGAAGTAAATTAGGAGCAAACATTGAATGAATGAATTAGGAGGTCTAAAGGTTACTAATATCAAATTTCTAAATATTTAAATATGGTCACGCATATTCAGTCAGGAAGCTAATGCTTTGATATAAGACATTAATATATGCATTGTAAGCATTGAGACAAATCTTACCTGCAATATGCGCTGAACCAAAGATTCTCCTCCACTGTCAAGTTTCCATGGACAATATCATCTTGTGGCACGAAACCAATGATTTTCTTATATGCAAGAACTGGCTCAACCTTTCCATTTATAAGAACTAAACCAGACATCTCATATCCACTTGTTCTTCCAGACACAGCATTAAGAAAGGTGGTTTTTCCTGCACCAGAAGGGCCCATGACAGCAGTAACACGGCCAGGCATAAGTTTTCCTTTCACACTCCTCAGAAGTTGATTGCCCTTCAAAGATAGAGTTAGATCCTTGAAAGCAACCTCAATCAAAGGCCTGCTTCTGGTTTTATTGGCAACAGCCATGCTAATTAGTTGTGGAAAGTCTTTTTTTTGCTGTTGCACAACTTTTTCTCTTTCAATTTGATCATATGCATGCCTAAAGATCTTGCTATGAGCATGCGTTGGTTTACCTCGAGGCATATTATTTCTCAAGTTTTTATCTTCAATTTCCTGACTGAAACTTTCATCATTATGTGAGTACAATTCAAATGAATGCTCCATTTTACTAATGCTATCTGGTGAATGCGCCATCTTACTGAAGTTATCTGGTTCACCGTTGCTTGATGTGGATGCTGCAGATGATGGTGGAGATTGACCAAGAAACATCAGCTCCTCTAGCTGTTCAACAGACATTTGGGAAGAGGGCGGCTGAGATAATTGATTCTTAAGCCCACTTTGAAGTTTCTTTGCACTTTCTTTTATCTTTTTCCACTTTTCACGAGCCTCTACAGTTTCTTTAGCAATCCTTGTAGCTTCTTCCCTAGATTTGGCTTCTTTCCTTTTGTGCATGGTGATAATTTTGCCAGAGCAATTGTATATTATCAATAATAATAAACTCAGTGTAACCTACAGTAACAGAAACAAAAGGCAAATATTTTATGCTCAAACTTTAAGCTAGGATAGATGAATTAATATAAATATTTTCCTAGGATCATTGCACCATGGATTAGGAAGTTGCTATCTATGATATCAAAAGGTATATTGGCCTGTGACCTTTGAAAATGTTTTTGATGCCTATGTATAGCATTGATATAGACACCAGGAAATTGATAGTGACTATTCTTCTTGTAGAAAAATCATAAATATTATATTAAAGGTGCCCCTTCTTCTACAGGTAACAACTGCACATTTTATTATTTTCAAAGATGGGAATTCTGTGTATAACAACTGCTGATGATGTTGGAAAATGAGTTAAAGATGAAGGGTGGTTCCACAAAAATTTAGCACAAATTTGGGCCTCAAGAAATATGTTTTGTCATTGATTAAGGCTTATAATTTGTTTCCTGAGTAGATATGCCATTTTATCTATCAAGCTTAGCCATATCCTTGTTTAAAATCTTTCATACTGAAAAAGAACTTCAGGGAATTACTTTTCAGTGTTATGAACTAAAATCACATAACCAACAAGCTAACCTGAGTTACCCTTCTAGGTATGAAGCCCTGCCCATCTCTGGGACAGAATTTTCGTGGGTAAGAGTTCAGCATCAATTTCTATAGGGTTAAGGCCAGGATTATGTGTGCAAATACACTGCATACAGATGCTTTCATAAATGCATTTGTACATGTATTTGTGCATCTTTTATAATATTTAGCTCAAAAACCACCATCATTATAGTCATAAAACAATATATATATATATAATATTTAACAAAAACAAGCATTTATCAGCGTTTTTCTGAAAAGAAGCATTATCTGCATAGTTTTAGTTCACGAATAAGATAATTCATAATTTGGAACAAAGTATGTATCTGATACTAATAATCCACAATTGGAACAGACACTGACTTGATATGGGTTGGAAGGGCCCATGATTTGAGATTCTGTCCTTCCTCCTCTCTTTTTTCCATATTATGTTGTGTCTTGTATTTAGGTGATATATTGTCACAGGGCCTTTCGTTGGGCTTTTGGCTCAGGAGGTAGGGCAAAGCCCATTGGGAGTCCTCTAAAAGATCCCCTAATCCTAAAGTATGTCTCTAAGGGAACCTAAAATGCTTCTAAACAATCATTGAGAACAACAGTAAAGAGGAAAAAACTCAGTTGTAGTGAATTACCAAGATGCCAGGTCATCCCAAGTATAATAGCCAATACAATTTTAACTCCTACCTCATGTACCATGGTCCCTAAGTGGTCCCAAAACCTTGTATCTCACTAGTCCAATCTGAAGCAACTGGGATGAAGTTGGACTTGCACCAAAAATTCTTCTTTTAGTATGTAGTCTAATTGTCTATATATACATACATACACAATATATACATATGTATATGTGGATGTAGGGATGTATGCATATGCACAAAACTATTCAACCTTATGTTAAGCTTTTCCACCTATTTTCTCCAAGTTCTCCCATAACGTTCGTGTACAAATATGGTAGGAGACATGATATGACCCTTGCATCCATTCATGTTCACTGAACTGGATAATAACCTTGTATGGATACAGATCAACACAGTGTCTGACATGGGTTCAAGATTGTACAATACAGCCAAGATTTCAGACCTTGCTTTTATCATAATCTTCGTCCATTTACCTCAGATTTTCCCTTCCTTTTCCTATAGCAACAAAACTTAAATGACCCCTTCTTGCTCAAGCCCCATCAAATTTTCATTCCACAAAGTACTTTATCCAAATAGGTTCCCATACCGCATCAATGCAAGGCAACAAATCTCCATAAAAAAACAATCTATTTCTACTTTGTTCTCCTTGCTGCATGAAACCTATTAATGGAGTTGCTTTCTCAAATTCATGGGCTAAGTGCATTCATTATGAGCCACAACAAGTTGGAAAAATTAACAAATTCAAGACACCCAGAAGGAGAAAACCATAGTTTTGAGATGACTTAATTTAAACAACACATTATTAATTATTCTTTGCAGCTACAGAGAGTTTTGAATAATTCCATACAACAATAATGTTTGTTTCTGGTTCTGAAATGGTTATCAGGAATGTAACGATATTTATATTATGACACATGACAAATGAATAGGGATGTTTAGCACTAAGAGAAAGTAAAAATTACAAGCGACCTCTCTGATTTTTGAAGAGAAAAAAAATGTACTAATAAAATCAAGCTAAAAAAACACTTACTATTAATATAGCACCAAATAAAGCGATATTTTGATTTTCAGCATTTGGCTTACATGTGCTCTTGAGGTGGCAACCTGAAAGTTCATTATGAGCTTCAATCAAAAGTACTGGCTCAAGAAGCAATGAAAAACAAAAAGAGAATATAGGCTGGCAAAATTTACTGTAAAAGAAAGCAATTGAATCATCTCTATAGGAGACCAGAAAAAATAGAAGTTGAAGCAGCTGCTAAAAATGCATTGCAGTATGTTGTCCATTCATATTTAACAGAATTTTAGCATCTGACATCCTCGGTATTGTCTCAAAGGGCATTAAACCCTTTACCCACACAGGGATTATAACATAAGAAATGTACCAAAAGGTTCATGTATAAGTTAGATCGCTTTCTTGATCAGTATTCATGGAGATTTGGAGGCTTGAGCATCTAGCTATATGCAATATGTGCTGATAGCTTCAAAGTGTCTCATATTTATTCTAATTTCTAAATTCTAGAAGATATTAAATGAAGTATATTTTAATTAACTGTTAATTGATGAAATAAGACATCATATAAGTAAAATTAATTAAAATATCCTAAGTGCTCTTTCTAAGAACTCTGGTTAAATCTTGACAAAATAAATAATAAATATTTAAGTGTGGCATGTCGAAATATGTGTTTTGCAAATTTTTTAATCTAGAAGGATCATCAAATCTGTTGTGGAGCACTCTGGCAACTTTGGATAGGTCTGACAAGGGTTTAGGAGCAAGATCTGCCACACACAAGATTTGATTGTGAAATTCTATTTTTAGAAACTTTAACTTTCTTATCTATGATCCATTTTTTGGCATGCTGGGTGCCAAAACGAAGCTCTCGATGCACACTATGGCAATGCATCCACCTCCAAGAGGTTTGATATATGCATCAATCAAGGACCTAGAATGATATTTGGGCCTCAAAATAGATTGGTCAAAGTAAACATTTTCTTTCTTGAAAAAGATTATAATAGAGCATATCTCTTAATACTAAAAGAATTATGTGAAGTAGTTGAAAATAGTTGATATAGAAGTCAAGATCTAACTCCAAGAGGATGTTAGTATTTTATGATTATCTCTAATAGCCATGTTTGCTTTAGAAAAGTTGTAACCTACTCCAATTAAAAGAGAAATTTGATTCATATTTTGTAAGAATGCACTTTGCTCATATAAATAGAGATCTTGTAATCAAATTTATGGAATTAATGGAAGGAAATGGGACCTATAACCCTACTAGCTACTGCAATTTTCTATTACTCTTTTTAGAAGGTCCAAGTTCAGTGGGTTGAACGAGATCCTCCCTTCTCTCCAATTGAATTATTTTTTGCTTTTAGGAAAGTTAAAATAAGCTTCATTCAATATGTTTTTAGAGCACAAAGCATCGTGTCTTTTTAAATAAATTCACATAGATATGGAGAGGACAGGCAAAAAAATTCCTCATTCCTACGTTTATTAGATAACCAGAGAATTGCATGCTTTGTTTTTTCAAAGATGTATGAGCATTTTAAATCTTTATCACTGTATAAATGTGTCCGAGTTTACTCTAAAAGGACTCCTCCCTACCAAGATTAATTAAACTTCTTGTTGGCTGATCTTGTGATAGGACCAGAACTGGATTCTATCTGGTTCCTCTTTCAATCAGCCAATTGAGCTCAAGCCTTGAAACATGCATCTAAGCATATTTGCCAAGTCATATTATATTGACTAGGTCCTGCCAAGGCCAAAAGCAGGATGATGTTAACGAAACATTTATTCCTCCTCCTCCATTCCATTGCAAAGTGAAGTGTCCAAAATGAACTTCCATCCAGCTAGTCTCCAATTATTCTAGTTGCAAGCACTAAAATAGAGAGTTTGTATAGAAAGCTTCCCATTGAAAATTTCAACATCTAATCTGGATAATTAATCAACAGGATCTGACAATTTTTCTCAACCCAAATATGCAAATCAGTGTACTATATCCTGGGTAGGCTTCTCAATTCCCTAGCATCAAAAGCATAGCATGCTACAGCCAAGATGAGGATGGCGTTCACAGAAAAAGATGAGAACTATCCTCTTCTACATGCTTCATAAGTTGGAGAAGGTACCACTATTTGATTCATACCCACCATACAGCCAACAAAAACTCCGACATAAAGGTGCATAGACATGGCCATATATTTAGCAGCTCACAACAAAAATTGACCCTTCCCTGCTTAGTGGGAGGACAAGATCAACAACACTAGTAGTTTTATTTGCCCAAATAGACTTGTTAGATCTGTTGGAGAATCGTCGATATACTAGGGAAGGGTTCTCTAATCATGAAGCATCCTTGGCACAAGCCTACCTTCTCTAAGAGATGGGTTAAGACTATGATGAAGTACAAGATGCAGCCAACAAGTACAATGACTAGTTGGACCATTCCAAGCTTCGCAGGAGTTAGTGGATTCACAAGCAAAGATTTCAGCAAGTAAATATTTGATTTTATTTCCATCCTGTGAGCAAGCATGCGAATGAATGAGTTTCAGAGGTTTTCATCAGATTTTCTTTAAATTTTTCATGAGAGACAATATCAAATTTTAGTTGGGTTTCTATGTTTGCCCTTAAATTTTTGAGCATATTTCTTTATTATGGAGTTCTATTTCTAGTATAAGTTTGAGCCAGGTTTAGTGGTTGAATTATGGTTAGAGATTATGGTCAATATATACTTCTAGTACATTGTATGGTGGTCATTTTTTTGATATATTAATAAAATAATTTTTGGACAGAACTTCCTTCATCGAATGAAGGTTCTTCAATTCAGATTGTTTTCAATTTGTGCATTGTGTTTGATCTGTGAGTTTGATTCCTAGTGATCAAACCATTCTTCACTCTTCATATTGGGTCAAATTGGGAACAACATCCTGCAATCAGCAAGCAACGACCACTTGGGGAAGGAAGATGGAAGAACCATGGTGACCATCTTTGCATCAAGAGAATGAGAGAAGAAAACTCTAGCAATTAAGGTGAAGGAAGAGGAAGTCCTTCTCACCTCTAGCAACTATAAGAACTCCTTTCTTTGTTGTCTTATTCTCTTGTTTATAACTTCTAATACAATAATAGAGTTACACTTCTTGTCAAATAGAATGAAGTTTCTACTAAGGGCATAGAGTGTCTTCTTATAAACACAAATTTGTTGCATTGAGTTATCATATCCGTATGTCTAATCATATTTAATTATTTCCATATGAGTACCTTAAACTAGTTTGACCATCGTTAACTACGGAACAATAGCTTAATATATATGGTGTCTTTTACAACAATTTTCAGTCCATACATCCAATCAGAACATAGGAATGAATGGATGGTTTCCTGGAAATGTCACTATTGGAGAGGCATCCTCAAGAACACATGTGAAGGGTTTCAATTACAAAAGCAAAACTAATAATAGAAAGGTAATCTTCAAAAGAAGTTTGCCTATAAATTAGACACTTGTATATGTGCAACAATCCTCTAAATAAACAGATCAAAGATGTTCTTAGCCATCATCTTGTCAGACATATTTACTGAAAATGTCAGTAAAGAACTTACAGTTAAAACATGTTTCTACTTTCTACTTTTGGAGGTACTACAATGTTTTTACATGGCCAATTCTATGGCAACCTTTGGTTTAGCTAGCCAGCCTTGCCTTAACTAGTTTAATTAAATAACCTTTGTAACATTAAATGAATGTATCATTTGCTATTGGTTTGCATTTTCATTTCAAAAAAGTATTCAGAAAAGCCAACTAAATAAATAGCCATAAATTACAATATTGTTCTTTCTAGATACAGCAGTAAATGAACCTAATGACCAAAAAATACAAACCTACAAAAATAATAATTTATGCAAGCATGTAAACAAAAAGGCTCTCCAAGATACCTAGAAACAGCTACTCAATCAGTTGAACAATCAAAGACTTACTTTTTTCAAAAGTAGAACCTTTCCTGCAATAATGTCTGGAAAAATGTAACATGTAGCCAGTTAGAGAATAATAATTGCAAATCCTCAAGGGAAGAAACAACAAATCTCAAGGTCTTCAGTCAATATTTTTTTAAAAAAATAATGTACATTATCTTCGTTAATTCTATTGCAAGACTATACTTGCCACAAATGAATATAGGATAAAATTAAACAAAATAGACATGTTGGATAAAAATAATACCCACTGCTGCAGGGAAATTTCTCAACAGTACTTGGACAATAGTATCCTTCTGGGCAAAAGATTGCACCAGTTCTTGGAACATCAGCCCACATATCTGCACCACCACAAGTATGATTTGGCATTCCTGGAGATAGCTGATAATTGTATCTGCATAGTATTTTGAGCGATAAATGAGACATGCTATATTTTACGAAAAAATCAACAGACAATGTTAAAAAGAATCAATTAAGAAGAAAATCAACTTACGGTTCACAAACCCCAGTAGCCTCGTTTAGTGTTGCAAGTGGGCAGTAGGCACCTAAGGGACAAGCTTCATTTGACAAAAACAGAAAGTCGTTAAAAAAAGGAACTTCTGCTGCAATCAGTGATATATGGTGAAAGGTGTTTGAACGCCTCAATAATCCTCAAGCAAAATGAAATTGTAACAGTGGTGCATTCAAACAAAAGATTATCATTGGAGATTAGATTTTCTTTTGGAGGATAGATTCTTCATTTTTATTTTGTTGTACATGAGCTATCAAGATATTAACATGCAACATTGCTGCTCCAAATCTGAAGAGCACACTATGCAATGGTTGCTTGTTAGATGTCTGTAAAAACAGCAGGAATAAATTTCACTAACTTCATTAAATTATTTAATTGCTGTTTGATTTTTCACACATAACAATAACAGAGATATACAGGTGATTAGTTTGATAAAATAATATTAGAGGTCTTTCTCTTTTGTCCAAGTTAGTATAAAATCAGCCCTGCCTCCATGGACTCTTGGAAAATTACTTTTTTTTAAAAAAATAAAATAAAATAATAGCTGGAGATGTTATCAAATAATTGAGCCATTTGTAATGACAAAATGTCAACTTAAAACAAGCTGTCTCATGTCCATAAACAGTTTAATTTATTCATTGGAAATTGATTTGGCTGTTTAGAAATATAAGTGCCCCTACATGCCAAGTTTGGTCTAAATATTCTGAATATCTTTAGATGGTTCACGGTCAGAACTGATCAGAGGTGTCATACTTCTTGTTTTTGTTCAGTAAGGTGCCTCATGTCACATATGTTCCATATCAGGAATCACCCTATTGTTGTTCACAAGCCTGGTGGCTAAACTGTAGTTGAAGTTGTGTTACGTTGAAAAACTGGATTTCTGAAGGAAATGAGCATTTTAGAAAGGGTATTTCGCAAACTAATCGCTAAAATCATTCATATTTTCATATTAATTCTTGTCTTTTTAGCATTTACATGTCAATCCCTCAATCTTGTATCTTATTGCTTGTAAGTCCTTTAGGTTAAGTTAAGTATATGAGGATGTAATATTCTATTTTTATTCTCCTAACCATGTTAATTTCATATATTCTGAATATTTTTGCCCCTCACTCTCAAATTTAATCCACCTCCTAATTGTGCCCCTCTACTACCAGTCCCCTTAGCAGCAAGTTTCAAGCAAAAGAGCACAAAGCAAGCAAGAAAAGGCCAAGTTCTTAGGCTCATGGATCGAGACTAGTCAAAGATCACTCCAAAAGATAGAACCATGGATTAAGACACTTACGTATCATGCAAGTAAGACCTCGTGGACAGAAGAAGCCTGGACAACATGGACGACATTTAAGAGTTCTAGAAGGAAAATCTTTGACATCATGGAGACTGACATTGTAGTCAGGGCTGAGACTACATGACCATCCATCCAGAAACCCATGATGTTATATTGCAGTTCTTGTTAGGTCTCATGTTAAATTCAGCTCCATTTTCATAGAAACTTCCAAAACTGCTGAAGTAATACTCTAATTCTGCTGACATGCATAAGCGTAGTGTGAGATCCCCTGTTGAATCAATTTAATCCAGGATGATATAAATCAGGTATACTTGTTTTATCTCAACATAATTACTAATTAAGCATAGGAAAGCTTGCAATAAAAGATATTTATTTCTTTAAGAATTTATTTAAAAAAAAAAACTGTTAGGAAAGCATCCTTAAGCCAACTTACTGACATGTAAATGAAGAATGCAAAAGCAAAAAAATTACAACATCTTTTCACATGCCATAATATCTCTGAGACACAGCACAAATAGCAATAACATTACAACAAAAAAAGTGATTCCCTCCAAACTTAAGGTATATCAAACATGAAAATTTAGGAGAGAAAAGAAAACAAAAAACTTGACACTTCAATTTTAATAGTAATGCTATCTCCAAGGCGCAATACAGACAGCAACATATGACATTAAAGATGGATTTCTTTCAAACTACAATTATACCAACTGTAGATAAGTCATATCCCATCTATTAGGGATGAGCACTAGCATGATTAAAATATCACTGGAACATATAATTCACTGATATTTTACTGTCACCTCTTCGGTTTGAGTAGTTAAAGACTTTAGGCAGAAAAATGACAGGTTAAATGGTGAGGATATCTTCGAGTCCATTAATTTTATAATGGCAGGTTATGCTTCGAGGACATCTTATTGGAGCTTTAGTCAAACAGGTGAAGTAATCACCCAAAAAGGTTGTTTGAGGTCTATCTACTTTTATTTCTTTAATAGCAGAAGGAAACAAGAATCACACATGCCCATACACATATTCAGATGTATACTTATGTATCTTCATGCATATCATGCAAACTTTTATGTGCATGTACATGAATATTGTTGGTCTCTTAGATGTTCAGGTCAGGATTTTCTCATGAGAATAGCCCTACTGGATAGGAAATAGTTTGAGGCATTGCTTAAGTTCAAAGTCATACCCTTCTTGGTGAAATAACTTGTGACTATTTATGTCTCCCACATGCATGTGAGTTTAGGTTTGATCAGTTCACATACCAGGCATGTACTCATGCATGTGCATGAAATGGATTGATATGGGAACCATAGTTTGGTAAATCAAGGCAAAATACATAGAATATAATTCTAGTAAAAATAGAAACAGAGATGATGGAGGATCATGAAATTTGCAAGGGTGTTTGAGGTGTTGCTTAAGTTCAAAGTCATACCCTTCTTGGTGAAATAACTTGTGACTATTTGTGTCTCCCACATGCATGTGAGTTTAGGTTTGATCAGTTCACATACCAGGTATGTACTCTTGCATGTGCATGAAATGGATTGAGATAGGAACCATAGTTTGGTAAATCAAGGCAAAATATATAGAATATAATTTTAGTAAAACTAGAAACAAAGATGAAGGAGGATCACGAAATTTGCAAGGGTGATTGTTTTCTATATTTAGGATTGATTATTTATATCAAAGAGAAGATTAAGGAGGATGTTATCCATAGGATTAAAATAAGTTAGATAAAATAAAAAAAATGCAATTGGAATATTATGTGATCATAAAATGCTCATCAAATTAATATTAAATACAAAATAGACACTAATCTAAATGCCTAACTATAGTTAAAAATTTTTAGCAAGCATAAGAGATAGAAGAAATTGAATCAATATCAACCCCAACCAATGTCAAATAGAATTACGGAAAAGACCCAATCTAGTCTTTGTGGATTAATCTAAGAGCTTGCATTATTCAATTCAAGATCTAGCACCCATGGGCTCTAATTAGGAGCAATATAAATGATTATACATAGGAACAATGGAAGCTAAAGCCATTACCAAACAAAGTAATGAAAATGAACCATAATTAGGCGCATGTACACACTCATAAAGGAGGTCACCTATCTAAAGAAAACTACATATTTTAAGTGCACCAAATTGGGCTAGCACACCAAAGAACATAAATAATTTGACTTGGCATCTGAAGTAATTATGGCTAAATAATTATCTTTCCTATAAGTATTTATCAAGTCTCTCTTTAATGACTTTATGATTTTAAAATTGTAGGTGAGACTCTGAAACTCATTTATGTGAAAAAAAAGGGAAGAAATGCTGAAAAATGAAAAGAACGAAATGAAGGAAAGTCGAGGAAAAGGAAAGAAAGAAAAGAAGGAAAAAAAAAAAGGTAAAAAAAATAAATAAATGAAATAAAGGAAAGTTGAGGGAAAAACAAAAGAAAGGAAAGAGGGAAAGAAATGATAAAAAAGACAAGGAGAAGAAAGAAATAAAGGAAAAAAGATAATAAGAAAGAGAAAAGAAGGAAGAAGAAAAGAAAAGAAAGAAATGAATTTAGATAATAAATTAAGGAAGAAAAAATAAAATGAAGAGCGTTGATGATTATTCAAAGTTCGACGAACGATGGGAACAGCCTTCTCACAGGATTTAAAGCGTTGAATAAAACCAATCAAAAATTTTATAAATAATGAAAAAAAATATCAGAAATGAAAAACTCAAAAAAAAAAAAAAAATATACCTTGCGTTTCTTCTATACATTTCTTTAGCCATACCGAATGAGCCGGGAAGTTGAATGCCGATTTCCAATCCGTGTTCCTGAAAGACACATTCTAGACCTTAAAAACAACCATCAAAACTCAAGCTGGATGCGATTTGACCAAGAAAAACCAGATGCCGGCGACATACAGGTCGTCGACGCAGTATCTCAATTTCTCGCCGGCGTCGCCGACGAAGTCGTTGAAGAGGTTCCCAACGCGGTAGTAGAGGACGTCCGTGTCGTAAGGAGACGTCGCCGGGTCGCAGTTTCCGCCGTCGCAGTCGCCGTCATAGCGGCACCGTCCGACCGGGAGGCGGCCCAGCAGGATTATGGTGAGGATAATGAGGCCCCGAGGAATGCGTGGGACCCGCCTCGCCGGCATTTGACGGAAGGCGAGTGGGAGAGAGGCCCTTTGGATGGAGTGACCTTAGCTGACAGGTGGTGGAGGGGCTGCGGGTGGGGGTTCAGAGCTCACGGTCGGCGCGCGTGGAAGCAAGAGGTGCGGGTGTGGGGAACGGGCGAAGCGGAGGCGAAAGAATTTAAATGCTCGTGGGAGCATGACCCTGTTGACGTCGACAGTGTCGATAATAATATCTTTCGCAGGACGCTGTTGAAATGTTTGTCTTTATATCTGACCAAAATGTATCTAAATATGAGGTCATCGAACAAACGTGGCAAGCCACGTCACAACTTGTTATCAAATAAAAATCAAATACCATCTAATCTAATATTTGAATAAATAATTTGATAGCTAGATTTTTATTTCGTTGGGTAATATATCATGGACCTGCTAGTTAATATTAAATCAAAATATCAGTCAAGATTTCTTCAAAAGATTTTCAAAATTTTAAAATATATATATATATATTTTGTTTTACCATGATTTTAGAAATCATGCATTTCTGTAATAATTTTTAAGGTATCCTCCTAAGAACACAAAAATATTTGTTTTTATTTTTTTTCTCATATTTTAATATATATTTTTTATAATCAGTCATTAATTATATTGACTGTGCCCGACTTCTTCTTTCATGCCTCTGCCTCTGGTAAAACGATTTAAATTTATTAAATAATTAATATTCAAACATAAAAGTAACGAAAGATGAAAGAAAAAAGAGAAAATATATTTGATTGATATTAATTGCGATACCTCACGAAGGAAAGAAATAACTCACTCCATGTGCTTCGTAGAGGAGAATGAGTCACTCATTTACTTATAGGCAAGAGTTGACTCTCATTCTTATATAATGAATAATCAACTCGCCTTACAAATAAGTTAAATCTTTCCTACCGTCACTCTCTGGATTAGACCATTACTTTATGGCTAGTTCTTAGAGGAAGCATTAAAATTATTCTAAAATTTATATTTTTAAAATAAATATTATCAAACAACACTTAGATTAAAAAAATGGATCATCAATATTCTTTTATGAATTACAAAATAGCTTTGATATATGTTACCTATATTTTTTTTTATAATAAATTTTTTAGATAAATTACTAATATTTATCCATATTTTTCATAATGCACTTTATGCTTCCAAGCCTACTTGGCATGTTGATTAATTCTATCTTTTTTATGATTAATTTTTTCATACTAAAACATGCTTTGATCTACTTTTAACTATAATTATTAGAATCAGATCAAATATCAATGCAGTTGAGGGTTTGAGATAATGGGCCAATGGTCTAACCAATGGATCAATGGTTGAAGTGCATGAATAATTAAAATATAATTAAAATTTTAAAAAATATGAACTGTAATGATAATATAAATAATTTCTATATAAAACTCAATATTTTTGTTATGGTGTCAAGTCACAAACTCATTCTTTGAGGTTGAGATTATGGCATAGTCACATATCCCCTTATGATATAAACCTAAAGAGTATGTGAGGCTTCAAATTTAAAACCACACTTAATAACAGTAGATAAATCGATAATATACAAAACATTTCACAGATTACATGGTTCCAATATATTGGGTATCGGATACAAAATTTCTTAAAAGTCCCAAATCAATCTAATGAAGCTAGGCATTGTATCACTCTAAAAAAAAGTTAAAACGATAAAATAGGCTAATAGCTCCACAAGAATCATCCACACATCCATAGCAGCATGAATAAGAATAATATAATATCTTTTAACAATATAACAACTATTGGAATATAGAGAACCATTATCAAGAATTTAAATGCCATGTATTAGTATTAAAATATTTATTTAACAAATTCTAATGCAATTAAATAATAATTTCTATAGCAAATAAAAATCCAATATGCATCTCACAAATCACCAGATTAGCATTTTCATCTAATAATAATTTCAATTATTTGTTAACTTTATTATGATTATTGATGTGAGTTGGATTCAATAAGGTGGTATCTTGACATTGGACTAAACTTGGCCATAATCTTAATTTGTGATGGGCCAACCATTAGAATCATAATTATCATATTTCATTACGAGCATATCCTATCGGTGATTATGTACAAAGATTCTTAACTCGAAATCATAGGTACATAATACGTAAAAATATTTACAATCATATAGGCTATTATGTACAGAAATTCTTAACTCAACTAGTAGCAAAGATATATCTAACATGCCAATTTAGTTTGCAGGTATACCTAATGCATCTAGTTAATTTTTAAATTGAGGATTGGTATAACAAAATCTATAAATCGGCTTCATTGTTGATTTAAATAACAAATGGTTAATTTTTTAATTTCTTAAATTCAAAAATTTATTATCAACTAAAACTCTGATAATAGATTTTTTGTGGCCTAATACAATGATTCAAGAAAAGTGCGGGACTAAAAATTTGACCTTGGTTAGTAAGTTAAGGAGAGATACTACACTAATCCTTTATAGGTACAAACTACTACCTACCTAGAAGATTAATTAATTAATCGAGTTAAAGAAATAACTTGAGGGGAGAGAAGTGTAAGGAATAATTCAAGGAGAGAGAAGATTAGGTGCTTGGGTTCATAGCCAATGTTAACATGTGATAGAGAACATCAAACAAAGGAGAGAGAGATAAAAGGGAGGATCGACTCTCCTTTTGCCGAGCGACACACCCAAGAGACAAAGAAGGAGGAGAGAGGGGGGAGAGAGATAAGAAAGAGAGAGGATCAACTCCTCTCTGCTTAAGAAAATAATATTACAGTGAACCTATAAGATGAAACATTTTGAGATGTAACCCTTCTATAATGATAGCACATCAATTTGCAATTAAATTCCTCCAAATGTCACCATCCAATTCCATTGCCATATAGTTATCCATCATGTTTTAAATAATTATCATGATAGTTTAATAAAAATGTTTGCAAACAATAAGTGCACTTTATATTTATTCAATGCAAAAATATAAAAATTCTAGGGATTCACACAATGTTAGTAGGCACAATTTTTTGCATATATTTAGTTATAGTAGTAAATAGGGATTCTAGGGAGTAAATAAAGGCATTATGTTGCACTTAGATCGTTGAAGAGTTATTCATTTGTTCATTAATCGTGCTCTCTATTTATTCTACTTTTTTTTTATAAATATCAATATGTTGCAGTTTATATTGATGTACATATTAATGGTTTTTGATAGGGATAATTACACTAGGAGCGCATCAACTTATTTGAAATTTTTAATAGAATTCTTTTATTTTTCTTTTTAATAGAGTATATCAATTGATAATAATTTTTTAATTAGGTATATTTTTGAAAACTATCAATGAGGCATTAATGGACCATCCGATTTGGTATGTTAGCATAACAAAATAGCAATCCGGCATTAATGTGACGTTGATGCTAGACAAAATGACTGACCTCGTTTGTTCATATAAGAGATAAAAAATAGACAAAAAAAAGGATAAATCAAGGGAATGCAATCGGAATTCTTTCTCACTTATTTACTTAAGGTTTCTTTGGAGTTTCATCTCCTCCTCCAACGAGCATAATGCCGAGGATAAGCCAACGATGAGCAGCGGAATAAATTCTTTCTATAGATTTTATTTATAGCACTTATTTTCTCTATTTCTTTAAATAAGTGCAAAAGATATTTGATGCATTGAAAATATTTTACAGATGGGTAAGTTCGACCCATATTAATTTACAGGTGAGTAAGTTCGACCCATATCAATTTGTTTTGTTCTCCTTATGTTTCCATCACCCTAACCTATCTCTAAGGGTCCGTATGTAACTTTTTTTTTTCTCTTTTTCTTTTTTTTTCTTTATTTTTTAATAAAAAATAAAATCTAAGAAAATATGTTCAACTACCTTGTTTTCATTTTTTTTAAAAGCAAATATCATATTTCTAGAAAAAAAATGGAAGTTTTAATAACTTTTATGTCTTATTTAACTTACACCTCAGTGCAATTGAGCTAATCACATCATCGCCTTCCTCTTTCTCTAAATTTTGATATCCTCTTTTTTTTTTTTTTTATTCTCTAGGATAATTTTAGGATGAA
Organism: Metroxylon sagu; assembly: GCA_017589505.3. Classification (NCBI taxonomy): domain Eukaryota; kingdom Viridiplantae; phylum Streptophyta; class Magnoliopsida; order Arecales; family Arecaceae; genus Metroxylon; species Metroxylon sagu. The sequence goes on along the minus strand of JACVBY030000536.1, from coordinate 1,009,694 downwards.
AACTAATTATAAAAAGTTATAACTACTACTTACCAAATCATGCTTCTGCTAGAAATTTAGAAAAAAAAAAAAGTGAAAACATTATTTTTATTTCTATTTTTTTTAAGAGAAATGATAGCGATGTCAAACTGATCTAAATGTAGCATTTTTTTTGAAAAAAAAAAACTTGTGATCCAACCCATAACCTCACAATTTAAACGCGTGCCAAACACAATCCGACAAATCTTATGACAACATTTGATTTTTTGGAGTAATTTATATCAGGTGGACAAGTCCAAAGATGGCAGCTCCGTGCAAATTCCCATCGCTGCTTAAACAAATGAAGCCGCTAACCACCAGCAACCATCCATTGGTGCGGTTCCGTGCCCAAACCCATCTACGATCATCTCTTTCCTTCTGTTTTATAGCCATCTGGTGCCATCGTAGCACGTTATATATCGTTGCCTCGCAGGCTAAAATTCTGGCAACCTTAGTTTAGAGCCATGTCAGAAGATCTAAGACATTCTTCGCGGTTCGCACAATATATAGTTTATTGGAAAGAAAAATAGAGGGAAGCTTGTGGGGTCTTGCTTCCGTAACTCCTTCGCGCGACACCATCCATGGATGTCTGTTTCCATTCGGACGTGAAGGGAACGTTGATGGGTCCTCGACAAGTTAGGTTTTGTTGTTTGACGTTTGGGAATCCCAGGCTTTAATGGCCTTCCAGACTTGTGAGCCCAAGGGACCACAGGATGGACTCTTTGATTGGGGTCGTTCTCAAGCTGCTCTGCTCTGGCTGTGATGATGTTTGCAGGCATTGAATTTTTTTTTTTTTCTATGTTTTATGAATAAATTTTATCATACTTTTGATTGTATACAGATAATGATATCGTAAATAAAAAAACTTAAAAGCATAATGGATGGATTAAGGAGTTGAAAGCATTGAACAGGACTTTTCAATGGATGTTGTTGAAACTTAGTTTAAAAAAAAAATAAAAAAGCACTTCAATTGTACTTCATAATCTAATTTTTTTTATTTTTTAATAAAAAAAGAGTGAGGGATATGCATCCATACTATATTTATTTAGATTACTTTAAAAAAAATGCAGCGCTGGATATTCAAATCTAGATCCTTTAATTATTTACTGGAGAGTAGAGACTCTTTAGAATCGTTAGTATTCGCCTTCTTTGTCTAAATTGCTATATCTTAAACATCAGTTGGTTAAGGCCTAATATATTAACAAGACTCTCTCTTCCTACACCACTACTTTAGAGGTTTTGGTATTTTAATAGTCACATATCTATTGAGAAATCCTGATACATCTAGCCTTCTCTTAAATTTCTCTAGTTTCTTAAATTGATTAAATTCATGAGTCTATCAGTGAAATATGTTTTATAAAATTTGGACCCTACCTAGGTTGGTAAAAAAAGTCATTAAATGTGCTGATTGGTTAAGCCGGTAAAATTTTTCCTAACTGATGCAAGAAAATTTGGGCTATAGAACTGAAAGCATTTTATTGCATGGTAGATAGCTTCAGCATTTCACAAATGTCTTTGTGCTAGTTGGCATGGTGTTTTATTTAGTATATTGCGCATAAAACTTGAGGTTATGGTTGTCCTAAAATTATTTTTTATGGTGCTGTTTGATTCTGTCTAAGGCTAATTTCTTGGTTTTTTATGAGATTTGCTTCTGTTTTTTATACCTTCTATGTAAGGTCAACTACATCAATGCCTTTTAATTCTCCTCTGAGACTGGAAGGCAGATCATTTGCCCCAAGGATTATGAAAGGACCATGGCGTTGCATACACATATAATTTATTAGTGCTCTTAAAAGAAAATTTTCAATAAAATTTTGATTGTATCCATGCATGATGCCTTCTAACTTCTGGTTTCTCAAATCATCTGAGGCAACATATTTTGCTTGTCCCTTTTTTACACATTTATCTTTTTTTTTTTAATCTATTGTGTTTAATAAAATGATCACGTCAAGTTCAATCAAATGATGCAAAAAAATATTACTTTTAATCAATTCTTTTGAAATAAAAATTAAGAACAGCATAACATTTAAGACATGATGTCATCTCATGATTTAACCTCATTGAATGATCTTTTATTAAAAATATTTTATTAGAAAAATATTAATATACAAATCTTTCAGGATTTAAATATTTTTATTATTTATAATCCTTTAATTAGTTTAAAATTTACATTAAAAAAACTTTTTATCTAAATTTTACTTAAAATAATAAATAAGAAAAAATTTATACAATCTAAAAAACCTAAATTTTACGCATGATAGATACGTCTCGCTGAAAAAGATGTGACAATCACATAAAAATATCGAACATCCTTTTCCTTCAAAACGATAATCTTTATTTTCATTATTTTTGAATATCTAAATTTATGGGACCACAAGTCTGAGAATTAAAACTATTAAAAAAATACAAAAATGATTAAATTTGAAAACGTCATTCTGACAGTCTATAATACAATACTTTTAAATAGGTAGTAAAAAATCAAAATTTTTTCTCAATGTTCTTTTCTAATGGAGTAATAAATAAATGTCTTAAAAAATATTTTAGTGGAGCAAACCTTTCCCTTCTCTCTCTAAAAAAAAAAAAAAATTGTAAATAATGGTAAACACATAACGCGGTGCCACATCTCCAATAAGAATAAAATAAGAACAGCGTGAAATGAGATTGCGGTTTTCCATTGTTCTACCTGAAGTCGGTGTGTTTCACACCATGTTTGAGGCTTGATACGTCGATCTGCAATTATTTTATCTGTGAGTCAGCTCCAAATTTTCCACCATCTATTTATCTATCAAATCCTCCTCTTTTCAAATATCTAGTTCTATCGAAGCCAATCCAACTTAGAAAATTTATCAAACGCTCAACTCATTCACACGCGCTCGCCAATGACGACTGTACGCAGGGATACATAAAAAGGAAGCCCTTTTTATTTGAAAAAGTGGGGTACGCTTTAAAATGTAAACTTGATCAATATCCGTGCTGGTTGGTGTTCAATCTTCCGTAATTTTCCGGGCTTCTACTGCTCCCGTTGCCCTTTCGGAAGTCTATTTTTTCGTCTATTCCCTTTCAAGTCGCTGTCCCACCTGTTTCCTCTCCTCTTCTGGGGAAGAGGTGAGCTGTCCATAGTTGGGTGAGCTGAAACCTACTGCCGGCATTGACTTGTATTCTTCTTGTTATCTCGTCATGGGATGCTCGTCGTCTTTTGAACCTTTGGAATTCTCTGAGAGGCCCCTGAGAGATAAGGAGAGTCGTGGGTTCTTGCTCAGATTCACAGCAACGCAAGCTCGAGTTCACAAGAAAGCTCCTTTTTTGAAGTAAGGACTCGTTGGTTTATTCTGTTCTTTTGCCGGTCTTGCCGCACTCTGTTAGAAAGATGGGCTTTTGAAGAGACAATTGTGGATTCTTGTATCGTTTTTAAGAGCGGAGGAGGTTTCCTTGTGCGTTCGTTTCGATTGTTTTTGGAATTTCTACGAATGTATTGGTTTGTTCTCTTCTTCTGCTTGTTTTGTTGAGCTTTGCTACACAGATAGGATTTTGAAGAGAGAATATAGATTTTCGCATCTTTTTTAAAAGAGGTTTATTTATTTCTTTCCTTTGGATGGTTATTGGAATTTTTATGTTGGTAATCAGTAGTAACTTTAAGGAAAAAGATATGAGCAAGCTATAAGGGTCCTCCTTCGTGCTAAATGTTTTATTATAAGATGTTTTGCTCATATAATGTGGCAAGTTAAATGCCAAGTTTCTGAAAAATTGTGTTATTTAGGATTGCGTGGAATTTCTGATGTGGGTTTAGAGGGGAAATGATGGTTATTTTGGATTGTTTCATTACTTACTCTGTCATGGTTTTTGCTTGAGATTTTCAAAGGGCAATTGCAAAGATGGGTTATTTTCTAAACCAAAAGCAAGATTTTTTTCCCTAAGAAAGTGACTTGAATGATTCTTGCATAATTTCTGGGCCAGGTTATACTTCAGTGGCTTAAGTATGTAAGCTTTATTCTTTCCCCCTTTCCAATTTCTTCTGAAATTCTTCCTTCAATGGAATGGTTGTGTCGAAAGGGGTCCCCCCGTCTGAAGAACATAGCTGCTACATGTCTTTTTATAATTAAATTACTTGAAGAAACGGGATTCCCTTGTATTAATCTTGGTATCTGAAACTTGTATGGGAGGGAAATTATGACATCTTCTCTTAAGGAGGTGATATATTTTCACTTTTAGAGGTTGTCTTTTTGGAACATGATTTGAGAGGAAAAATATCGTTGTTGATGATGCTTATTGATATTCTTCTTATATATTTCACTAGTCTTTCCTTGCCTTTCATTAGGAATTACAAAATTTTAGTCACTTATGTTGTCTAGATCTTAGTGTACAACAAAATCTTTTGATGTGAATTTTTGATTGTGTATGAATATCTTAATGATCCTACATAATGTTATCTGTGATGTAATAGAGATGCTTTGATTCTTTGTGATGCAAAAAGTTCCTTGGTTTTGTGATTCTCTTTGTAAATTTCAATCTGCAGAGTAAATAAGGGGTCTTACAGAGTGGGGCTATGAAGTGTTTCCCTTTCTCAAATGGAGAGAAGGGAGAGCCTCAAGCGAGGAAGTCTCCATCTGCTATGTCAAGCAGCACCACATCAACAGATCATGATATGAGGAGGTCAGGGTCTGATTTCAACTTGCTAAGTGTCTCAGACATGAGTGCTGACTCCATAGGGAGGTCTCCATTGCCTAGTTTTTCACAGTGGCCAAGCAATCTCAGGACATTCACTTTTCAAGAACTGAGGAATGCTACCAGGAATTTCAACCGCTCACTAATGATTGGAGAAGGTGGATTTGGATGTGTTTACAGGGGCACAATCAGGAGCTCTGATGAACCAAATACAAGAAAGGATGTTGCCATAAAACAACTCAGTCGCAGAGGGCTGCAGGTGAGTTATTTACCACTTGTTATCTTCTCATCAGTTTTATTTATTAAAGTCACAGTGTTCCTTTCCTTCAAAAAAGTCACTTTGTTACTTATCCTTCGTAGCATTATGTTGCTTATTCTTCATATCACTAAATAGTATTTTTCTGGCAATAAGCAAGAGGGAAAAGTTCTTTGACCGGGTACAGGTTTTACAATGTTATGGATAAAGATCGTTTTTCTCTATTTAGTAATTATCAACCTTTTAGACTAGATTATAGGTATGGAATTCTCTATAACAATATTTCTTAGTCCAACTATTTGTCAGCTAGGTGACAATTATCATTTGCCTTATTGCTTGTATCCATGTACTTTGGTTCTTCATTATAGATATAGGAAATGCTTGGGGTGTCAGCTAATGTGAGAGAAATAAATGGAGGGATGATCTAAGTGCTTGCTGATGAAAGCAAGGATTCCTAATGGAAATAAAATTTTATATTTTTTCAGGTCTAATGAGTTGATTGTCTTTTGCTAGGCATTACTTGAGCTATAGCAGCCTATTTGAAGCAAGGTCTATAAACTCGGTATCGCGTACCATACTGTATATTACCAATTTGGTATGGTATGATCAGTAGTATGGTATAGTATACATCCAGTACTAGACAGCTTTTTGGAGTATCAATTTTATCCTCCCAAACGTCATCACCAAAATATTAAATCAATCCTACACATCCCAAACAACTGATGATAATTTAGGGAACAAAAGTGTTTTCCTTTGGTAGAAGGCATTTATGCATTGATAATTACTTTCCAGTAACTAGTGGAGATCATGTGCTACAGTACCAGAAGGATTTATGCAATATGCGCTGATTGAAATGATAAGGAAATGAAAAGTTGCACTGAATTCAACAGAAAGAGAGCGTCTACTCTTAAGTCACATAATTTGTTTTGTATTCATATTCATTTTACTTTGCTGTTCCAAACATCTAATAATTATCTTTTGAAAGTTGAGGGCTTGAAAAGTTAACAGGTGGTTGATGACAATCAAGGCCTATATGTTGCTGGTCACATAAGAGCATAAAAAAGGAAAAGAAAATCAGGGGATTGTACCAAAATATCTGTTATATTTGTTCCACATTTGGAGAATGCACTATTACAGGTCATGACCCATCAATCGTTATCCCTAATGAGACATACTACTATACCAAATGGACAAGGATAAAAAACCGAGGAAGATTTAAGGGTCACAAATCATGTCAATGGGCTATAAATGGTTTGGATCAACTTCAAAGTATAATAATGAATGGGTCAATCCGAACCTAATCCTTTATTAATCGGATTAGAAATCTAAATCCAAATCCAACCGTGTATCACGCGGGTTACACAACACGACTTGTGTACCCCATTCAATAATTGGGTCATGTTTGGGTTGATACGAATGCATGACTTATGTGACCTGTATAGCTTGTGTAACCCATGTAACTTGTGTAATCTGTATGACATGTTTAATACCAATTCACTTATAAAGTAATTATATATTTAAAATCATAACTAAAGCACAAACAAAAATTTTCATTCAAGAGAAACAAAAGAGATATAAACATAAAATCCTTACATAAGGAAATAATCATCATCATAAAATAATAATAAATTAAAGGATAATATTAACTTGGATAAATAGGTCTGATGGGTTATGTTCGGGTTGGTAGGTCGGGTTACATAAATTGACCTATTTAATAATCTGATCAATTTTAGGTTAATGGATCCATCCCGAAACTGACTTATTTATTAATTGTGTCTAACATATCAATCTGATTTTGACCTGAATCCGTTTATTCTCAAGTTAAACCCACTAATTTTATGTCAGGTTCGGTCGTATTCATAGGTTATGTCCAAAATTGCTATCCTTGGGAGGATTATGTTGGACAAGAAGAACACTGACGTTGATATAAAAGGAACAGATGCAAAAGAAAAAGGAGTAAATGCAGAAGAAAAATATACCTCGCTGATATTATCAGAAGAAGAAAGAAGTGCAACCGATCCACCATACAATCACATAGTTTCTTTAATTGTTCAACCAAGCTATTATAAACATAAGCTTGCATTTTATTTAAGCTAATAGTGCAACAATGTAACCCAAGTGTTTTCATATCTTAGATCTCAGGAATGATAAAAAAATGAGCCGTACCCTTCATACTGTACTAGTGATCCTAAAATCATGATGTGAGAATCAACTGATGGTTAATCATAATTGGTTAACTTAAACTGGATATGAAGTTTCCTTTTCTCACCAAGTTAGTGCATATTGTTCTTCATATGGTTGAGATATCAGTTGTTTTGACCTTGGACAAGAGACCCATGTGCTTCGTCGTATCATCTTTATAGAAATTTTAGGAGAGAATTGGCCAGACCTTGTGTAAATGAAAACTTGATCACATATTGATGGGCCTTGATCGAGTGCAAACTCTTTGGCAACAATCCACAGATTATGATAATGTTTCTATTTGTCTTCTTTGCCAAATCTTGCCTATGTTGGACAAGTTGTTCCTTATTGTCAATGTTGTTTTTCTCACCTGTCTTAGAATGTCATTCCACCTTTGGATCCTATCTACAAGTCAGAATATTTTATCATTACATTTCATCATCAAGCCTGTAAAATGAAAACTAGCTTCAATAACTGATTTGGTTTTATGACAGGAAGCTCAACAATGTGGGTATTATTTTTTTCCTTGGGCAATTTTTGGAGATTATTTAATGAAAGGAGAAACACTGAAACATGTTTTCCCCATGCTGCAGACAAACATATGATATAGTAAAACAAGCTTGATTTATTCGGTATCAAGGAAATAAGGTGTTCTCTAAGGGTTGTATAGAGATCTAAAGGACATTTTCAAATAAAAAAACAGAAACAAGCATTAGAAATATTTGCAGCAAGTCAAGTGTCTTCCTTAGTACTGTGGTGGGCTGATGCCAATAGTTAAACTAGAGTGTTTATTGCTTTTCACTTGTTATTAATGAACCAATAAATTTTATACATTAGAAGCTGTCATGGTGTATGCAATCCAGAGATGATACAGTAGAAGTTGATGTGGTGAAAATCTCTGTTAACACTGGAATTTCAGAGAAAGCTTTATAAGGATAAATAACCTAAATATGATAGAAACAAAAAGCAAATTGAATGTGAATAAAGTATGACTAAAAAGAGTGATGTCCCAATCAAAATTTGTTCCTAGAGATACCATGATGTGATAAAAATTGTTATTTTGATAAGTTGTGCTTAAAAACAGAGAGTTAAAATGATATGTTTAATATAATTACAGGGAGAATGAAGCGTGGGCATGTTTCCTGCTGGTTGTATGATGGCCAAATATCTTTCTTCATTCAACTGTCCTTTGAGATTTCATTCTCAACACATCTTTTCTGTTTGAATGTTCAGTTCTTGATGGTTTATCTAAACACTTGCCCCTACTAAGACAAGCTTCCTCACTCTGAAGTGGCTGGAAGAATAACCATATATGTAAATTTACACTCCACAATCTTAGTCCCTTAATAAGGCCCAATAAAATGTACTCGGGTAAAGGACATCTACCAAGTGGTATAGACTATTAATAGAACCAAGTTACTGTATAGATTTGTTTACTCCTGTACTGAAAACAAAACCCAGAAATATTTCCTCTTTATCCTTGCACTTAGATTGATTTGTGCAAGTAAGTTTCTTTCATTCAATTGTAGTTGTTTGAAGAAAGTTATTCACCAACCATATCGTCTTGTGACCCGTACATTCCTCTGGCAAAAGTTTAGACATCCATGCTATTCAAGAATGTTCAGATAGTCTGGCAACATTTCTGATTTCTTATTCCATATGTTAGTTTCGCGTGAGTTATATCATAAATGCCTCACTAGCTGAGCTTGCTAGTTTTTCTTCACTTCTTTTCTGAATGAATGATTTTTCTGTTAGCTTGTGAATTTATGCATAAGTTTGGTGTTTTGATCAACTAGAAAGAAAGTAATTTGAACACATTTGAATCCTAATATTGTTGTTAGGGACACAAGGAATGGTTGACTGAAGTAAATGTTCTTGGGGTGGTTGAACATCCAAATCTTGTCAAACTTATTGGTTACTGTGCTGAAGATGATGAAAGAGGAATGCAGCGTCTTCTTGTATATGAATTTATGCCTAATAGGAGTGTGGAGAATCATTTGTCAACTCGATGTATTGCACCTCTTTCGTGGGCCATGAGACTAAGGATAGCTCTTGATGCTGCTCGTGGCTTGACGTACTTGCATGAAGAAACAGATTTCCAGGTATTTTGTTTTCCTTTTGGTCAAGTTTTATGTTTACCTATATCATAGGCATTGCTTTTTATTTTATCAAGAAATTTAAGATCTCTTGTATAGGGGTGTAACTGAGCTGAGATGGTTCAAACCTGGTATGATCAAGCTTGCCTGAAATTATTTTTGAGCCTGAAATTTGAGATTGAGCCTGATTGTTCTATCATTTTATTGAACCTAAGAATGGAGCCAAAGATGGACTTAATTGATCAGCATGATAACCTCCTAGCTTATATTAATCTTGAAGCCTTGAATCTAGCTTTATTCAAGCTTGAACTAGCATGTAACTTTTTTAAATTATTAAATAATTAAATTTTAAAAAATAACATTTAATTCACAAAACATAAATTTAGAAAAATTATTAAGTAAACTAAGAAATAAGGGTGGCAATTGGGTCCAGTTGGGTCAGATACAGGTCAAGTTAGTTATGGGATCGGGTCATGGGTCACAATTTTGTAATTTAAACCCGACCTTTTTGTTAAATGAGTCAAAAATCCAAACTCGAACCTGCCCTTTTTATTAAATGGGTAAATGAGTTAAGCGACTCTTAAACATGTGAAGTCGATTTTAACTAGGTCGAGTAGGTCCTAAATGGGTTAAACTAGTCGGGTCATGACCCAACTCAATTATTAAATAGGTCAAAACTCTAGACCTAAACCTGACTATTTAATAAATGTGTCTAGGTGGGTCAACTCATTTATACTTGGACCCATTCAGGTCAAATCTGAACCTACTTAAAACAGGTTGATTGTGGGTCAGGTTGGTGGGTTTGGTCTTAAATTGCCACCCCTACTAAGAAATATATTATCATTCCATATAAATAAAATAACACCACCACCATATAGTGTGAATCAAGTTCAAGCTTGGTTCAATAAAATTTGAACCAAGCTTGATTCTAGCTTGAATTCAAGTAAGGCTCCTATAGAGCTTGAGCTCCTCAGATCAATCGACTGCTCTCTCTTAGTCAATACTTTAGTCTTTTGTAGAATATGCTTATTCATTTTCAAGCTGCTTGAAGCAAATTCAGACAAAAAAGAAAAAAATCTATAGGTCACACCAAATTACCAATTCTAGATTCCATACTTATATTATCATATGTTTTAATCCAATTATTTTTCTCATGGTATTCTAGATTTGATTTGGGATACATATGTGGGAACCATATTTGATGAGAACATTTGGAATGACTGATAAAATAATAAAAAAAAGAAACCATTGCAACCATCTGATATAGCATACAATTACCCTAGTCTGGTGCATGGAGCGTGCACTGGCCAATCATAGTCTAGTTAAAATGTTGGATGATGTCACAAACTCTCCTAATCATGCTATATATGTTCTGATACATTGCTGCATCTTCACATATTTGTCTGTTTTGCATCAAGTAGATGAGTTTCATCTTTTATTTATTATTTGGCTTGTTCATTCAAATGAGACAGTAACATTTCTAGAAGTAAGATCTCTAAATTGCATGAGCGACTTATTGCTGGCCATCTATTAACATAAAATTTACACAGAATAAGTAGAATGCAAGTGTGGGTGCTAGAGTTGGTGCTGCACCCTAAGGGAAAAATTTGGGCTACCAAAAGCCTACCACCTATTTAAAAAATATATGAACCAAACTGAGTACATTAATTCCATTATGTCTTCTTTTATCCATCACTCTTTAACTCCTTTATAAGAGATCTTGATTCCACATGCTTTCTTCCATTTTGAAGCTTTCATCATCATCATGGGTCATGCTCTTTTTTTCTTTTAATTTATAAATGTTAACATATATTCTCTTATTGGATGTTTTATACAATGATGTCATACATATGGTCAAATGGAATCAAAATTAGAAAGCTTTAGTGGCAATACTGTACCAAACCAATATAATTAGTTGGAGCTTATTATCTATTTATTTATAAATTCTTGATTTTTTAAAGCATCCGAAGTACTTCTGGTAAATGTTATTGCAGGATATGTGCGCTTGTACTACTGTTGCATCTGCAATGGTGTTTAGCCAGGACTTAAGATCCTTTGTTACCAGATGTTGGTTTGATCATTTCCTGAGTCCAAGTGATACGAATTGAATTTATTGTGGTAACAGTCAAACAATAGTTTGCTAGGTCTTGGGCATCTTAAATGGTACACCTTCATAAGAGAACTTTGTAGCACTTAAGACAGGGCATTGATGTACAGATATCATGGGCAATCAAATTGACCCTAATAGCAGCTTCTTTTTTCCCCCTACTGTTTTCAAGATGATTCAAAACAACATTCTAAAAATAGTTGATAAATATCTTCATTCTTCAAGAATGCAGTTGGGGATAGCGCTAACAAACAATTAAATGCTAGAGCAGGGAAAAATGTTCATTTGGTTACTTGAATGTCAGAGTTAAAAACATATGCTTTTGTTTTAGCTATCATTCCCGGCATATAGACTGCCACCAGTTCTCAATTAATTAAAAGAAAAAAAAGAAATCATGGTTTTTTTGATTTTTAGTTGCTTACCTCAAGCTTACTTTATTGCTAATGATTATCATGCCAATCCCTACAAAAGTTTTTATATTCTGAAAGTAATCTGTCTGCACAGATAATTTTTCGAGATTTGAAAACATCCAACATTCTCTTGGATGAGCATTGGAATGCAAAATTGTCGGACTTTGGCCTGGCTAGACAAGGACCAGCAGAAGGACTAAGTCATGTTTCAACAGCAGTAAGTACAATACAATGCTTTAGATACCTCAGCATTATCGCATAACTTGCCAGTATCAGTCTCTGTTAATAGCATTAAGCACTTCCTTCTAGCTGCCTGAATATGCTTATTATCAGAATATTAGTGTTCACATGTGAAATTTCATGGGCAATGTTGGAAACATGTTGAAAAGTTGGATAGCAAATTCTTGATTCAGGTCATCTAGATGGTCAGATGCCTAGAATCCTAATTGTCATCTAGGTGTTGGATGGACTATTATCAATCAATTTTATAAGTATCAGAAATTTACCTACATAATGAAATAAATTAATTCAAAGAAATAATATGTAATAATTTTTGTTAAGTGATGGGTTTTGTGTCTACGATGTATTTGCTCGGTTTTGTTTTACTTAAGTATTTTGATTTTCTAACGTATGTTAAGAAAAATATAGATTATAATGTCTATTTTAACCAGTATGTGCTTAGTCTTGTTTTACTTAGGTATTGTCAAATCAAGTTGTCTCTTGCTTCCTTTTTTTCATGGCTTCTTTCCATGTCTCTGAATCCTTATAGGGTTGCTCTCCAGCTGCATGAGCTTTAACCCTAGAACCAATAAGGGTAGTCTCTTGATCCACTAATTGGTCTTCTTACATTTAATAGAAGAATTCTTTCTTGCCTATAGTTGTCTTGGCCAGAAATTTAACAACTCAAGGTTGATATTAGGTCAAGAGTGGCTTGTAAAACATTCTCAAACTTTAGTGGATCATACCATGATTTATAAAATTGACACAAAAAAGGTTGGTATCTTTGTTTGTGTTAGATATAGTAATATTTGACATTTTTGCATGATTACTGGGACGCTAGGTGGTCTATGAGCGAAACACCTTCCCAGGTTTATGCATAAATAGTTCTACTTCAGTGAGCTGCTTCTAAGTGATGGGCCCCTCAAGGCATCTGCCTGGACTGTTGTGGCATCTCAGGGATGTGATTTTGGTTACCATAGTCAAGATAGTATTGTTTTACATTTACCAAGTCAAAGGGGAAACTAAAAACATTATCTTGCAAATTGACAGAAGGGTAAAAAGAGCAGCCAGGATAGTAAGGATGCCAAGGGGCCAGATCCAGGCAAAGCATATCCAAAATTTGAATGGCTTACCCAATGATGCAACCTGAGACAATATAAAACCAACCCTATGCATTGTCCTGTTAACCTCCCTCAAGGTAGGGAAATGGCATGTTAATGTAGCCTTGAAATGGGAATAGTGCATTTGACAAATGGTCACTGAATTTGAGAAATTTGGCAAAAAGATTGAAAAACACTTCAGACATGAATCATGAAAATTTGATTAGTAATCAACATCTGGAATGATCAGAATCCAGAAACCAAAAAGTCTGTCAATTAGGATTTCCCACTTCTTTCCTGGTAGTCTCGAACTTAACTATTTTCATACATATTTTTGTGACAAAAGTTGTAATCTGAAAAACTAATAACATAGCAGTTGGATGCCTTTAGCTACGTAGCCTGTGAACCAAGAGAAAGATCTCCTTGGGAAGTTTTCAGTTGTAAGAATTTTAGTAAATGATAATTAAAATTGTTCTTTGATTAGAAGACATGGTAGTATAGTTTTCTTTTTGATATTTTCTGGTTCCATATTCAGTATTAGTTGTGCAACAGGAGAGCCTTCTGGGAATGTGTTATGGTGTTGGTTATTCCATAGTGACTAGAAATTCACTAAATTAATGAGGAACTTATGACGCATGAATCAGGTGTTTATCATGAGATAAAGTATTAGACTAATTCATCATCCAGTATCAAATAAACTAATAAATTTTTATTATCTGGTAGCTAAATATATTCAGGGTAGATAGAGTTGCATTATCTAATAAAGATGCTCTGAGACTAGTCTGATTCCTCTATAATTGAAACCGAACAGATTGTGGGAACCATTGGCTATGCAGCTCCGGAGTACATCCAAACTGGGCGCCTGACTGCCAAGAGCGACATATGGAGCTATGGGGTTGTTCTTTATGAGCTTATCACTGGCCGTCGCCCAATGGATAGGAACCGCCCAAAAGCCGAGCAGAAGCTCTTGGCTTGGATCAAACCATACGTATCTGACATCAGGAAGTTTCACATGATCATAGATCCAAGGCTAGAAGGGAACTATTCTATAAAATCAGCAGCCAAACTTGCAGCTGTGGCAAACAGATGCTTGATACGCCATCCAAAATCAAGACCAAAGATGAGTCAAGTGTTAGAGATGGTTCAAAGTATCATAGAAAATATGGAGACTGGGACTCCACAGCCTCCTCCAAGGAATTCTTTAGAAGAGGCAACTCCTGAAGACAGTACAAAGAGAGGGCTGGACTTGAAGAGAAGGATTAGGGATTTGAAAGCAGAAGGGAGCCGGCTTGTGTGGCAAGGATGGACACTAAAGCTTGTAAGGACGCACTGATAATGATGACGGGGCAATGATAATTTAGTGCATCTGTTATGAAGTTTGTGAGCATAGTTACAGTTAGCAGCAATATATGTTGCAACCTATGTATGGCTGTTATGCTTATGTCTGTTATCCGTCAAATCTATGGCAATAGGATCTCTATATTTCTGAGTCTGTTTGTGATGCGGCAAGAAGAAGATGCTAATGCAACTTGGTCAGTTTTGCGTTGTTATAGGTATCAGATCCCATTCTATTGTGATGATATGTAGCCTAATATGGAAATAAAAATTCCCTGCTTTTACAAGACTGTCTTTGTTTTTTTTACCTTTTACAAGGATAAGAACAAATTACCAGTGGCAGAATGGGAGGTTGCAATGTGGGATTTTTCATGCTCACTCAAGTTTAGTGCATTGTGTGTACTTTATGTTTTCTTGTAATCACAATCTCCTTTAATGCCTTGCTTGTGGCTTCATAAATTCATGATTCCCAATGTAATTGAACCATGTTGTTAGTCCGAATGTAAACTTTTAGATCACTAATTGGTTGATATATGTATGTCAAATTCTCTTATATAAGTTTGATCAGGATTTCAGAATTTTCTTGGCATTTTGGATCAAATGCTTACAATTTTCACCATGTTGTACATGTGCATGGCTGCATGCCAGATCCATTGAACATCTACATTTATTATGACCTTTGTATATTCATCAGTACAAATTAATAAATTTATATTGTTGTATTTTTGAGTATTCTCATGTTCAAAAGCTTCATTCCTGCTACGAATAGCTAAGCACGTTAAGAACACAGCAAATGATGGTGCACATGCCATATACCACTAGGAAAAGTGAGTTATGCCAATCTGTGCGATGCAAGCTGATTATTTTTGTTAGCTTTGACAGACATTCATTGAATCATTTATTAGGATTCCTTGGTTTTACTTTTTCATGGATTACCAAGAACAAGTTTATTTTCCATTTATCTTGTGTTTAGGTTTGAATAGAAAAACTTTTTGAGGAATGCCAGGTTTTGGAATATAATGTTTAGGGGATCTTGTCTGTTGCCAAAAAATATATATTATGATTTTCCAAGACTCAGGTTAAGGGTTTCAGTAACTCTTCATCAATTCAATTATTCGTTACTAAAACAGCAAACATGTTTTCTTTTATTATTATTTGTAGTCCTCTTGCTCGGTTAGCTTAAGCTAACTGTTTTCAGATTGTATTGCTTTGTGTTCTGCTCTCTTGTGGGAGTATTATGATGATAATAAGATTTTGGATTGGGCTTTGCCTTTCTTTTTCTCAATGATACAGCTGCTTTGTGGTCGGTTTCAGTTAAATTAAATGGTTAAGTATGTTGGAAAATTAGTGGCTCGTCCATGGAGCTTGACAAATGAAAAATGTTTTACTTCATGTGCTTGTCCTAATGGATTCTTCTTTCCATTCACTGTATAATCTTTGTTTTGTTTCTTATGGTGCGCTCAGGCTTCTTAAGCTACTTTATGAATTGCATTACTGGAAGGCTTTCTTGCCTTTTCCGTTTAGGGACAGTAAAAGCATCAAGAGCTGCCACACGTGATGCAATAAGAGAACTTACGACTCATGTGAGAGGTGTCACCGGGTCACATCCATCCATATTTCATCTATACTTAGGGGCCATTTGGAATCTTTTAGTTGTAGATGCACCACATGTTTAGTTGTTGTGTTACTCGTATTTATTTGGAATGTTATAATTTAATTTCTTATTTAAGTCAACATATATTTGGTTATAAATAAAATTTAAAAATATGCAAGTTGACATGCAGCTAGATTAACTATAGATCAATCTACCAGAAGTTAATTCAAAGTTTCGAAACATATAAACAATCACATTTAGGTTTATAATATAAGCATTATAATGTGGCTACAAGAATGTAATATAATATAATATAATTATACTATGATGTAATATAATAATTAGATTATAATATAATTTAATAACAATGTTATATGAAAATATGTTTTTTCTTACTATGCCTCCGATTGCACATGGATAGTGTTGTAAATAAAATAAAGTCCAAAGATATAAGGGGGTTGTATAAGAGGCAGAAAGGCATTGAATGAAAGTATCGAACCGATGGGATTGAGGTTGGATTGCAGAGAAAAATTATAAAAAAGTATTCTACCTGAATTCATGAAAATATTGTTATCACTATAATATAAATATATAATATAATATAATATAATATAATAATCTTACATGATTTTATTATATAGTATCCTAATATAATATTTTTTATATTATATTATATCATAATTTTATAATAATACTATCGTAATATATTATAATATTATATTATAATGTTATAATAATTTACAAATTATGAAAAAAATATAAAGTGAGAATAATTTATAAATTAATAATATTATTATAAAATTGATATTAGTATTAATATTATAATATAATAAACTATAATATTATGATATTAATAATAATAAGAATAATACTATTTATAATAATAATAAACTATGAATAATATTATCAATTATAATAACTTATAAATTAAGAATAATTTATAATAGTAGTTTTTTATTAGGAAAAGCAGCACTTCCAAATGGGGGTCTTCTAACTGCAATCTTTCAAACACTATGCACTTTAACAACTTAATTGTAGTGTAACTTATAGTGTCACTTAAGATGTATTGCACTTTGCTTTGCAAGATGACAAACATTTTTTTTTTTTTTTTCTTTTTAAATTTTTGGTTGCACTTGGGATGATACTAGTTTCTTTTTATTTTTCTTTTGTTTGTTTCCCAAGGGACTCGATACTAGAAAACAGTTATCCATGTGTGTGCAACATTAAGCAGTTGAATGTGAATGAACTGCGAGAAGGACATCAGCGGTTCATGATAAACATCTCAGAACAACTCCAAAATATCCATAGAATCGAAGATGTCAGTATCAATTTTTTCATGCCAACTAGAACCGACCTGCTTCATAGTGGAAGCGACTTATATAAGAGGAACGAGATCCTTCTTCCTTTGGAGCGAAGGAACTAGAAAAGATTGCGGCCAAAGTCTGAACTTTCTGACGAAAAAGCGAACCACCTTCAAAAGTCTTCTGCAGAACGCCCACGTTATAGCCCGTGTCTCCATCCTCTCCTTGCACGGTAGCGTGCGAAAAATAACTGGTCGGAACCCACAATGGACGAACTTTCGCCATTGGATATGCCGAGGTTTATTTAGAACCCTTTATGTTGCTCCGTTGAATCATGCTCTACTACTTTTCCGACCGACACCCAAAAAAATTTTTAAAAAAAAAGTCAAAGACGTCTCTCTTGCAAATGTCAACCACGAGATATCTCGATAGCAGAACAAACTTGTTTTTAATTTCATCAGCTGTCGTCCGAGAACTTCCAACAACTAAAATGACGACCACCTCACGAAGCTATTAAATGGTGGCAACCTCACGAAGCTATTGGTCCGAATTGGTTTGGACCCCCACCAAGTCTGATCGCACCCAAACCAATCTGCCCCACTTTACTAGAAGATCTCCAACCGTCCAATCACCATCAGACGGACATGTGGGTCCGAGAACCCCACCTCGAAGCTCTTTGGTGCTGTTTGCTGACGTGGCGGTCAGCTTTGTGGATTCAGATACCTAAACCGGGCCCCACCTAAATTAATTATTATATTTCTACAACGTCATCAAACCGCGTCGGACGCGAATCTCCAGTCGCGGCCTTCAGAGGCATGACAGCCGTACACGCGTCCCAGAAATAACGGCGGAAATCTCTACCGCCTTCCCAACTGACGGCCGACTCACGCGGAAAAGGATGCGGACGTGGCAAGGCCGCGGGTGGTGGACCGGCGGAGGGCGTGGGATTCAAAAAAAGGCCAGCGGCCGCGCCGGTTCCACGCCACGTGGCGTCCGTGATATTCCTCGCTCCCTCCGCTCCCCATCGCGAGAAGCAGGTGGACACAGTCAACCCAGTCAATTGAGGATCACCGCGTGCGTGAAACATTCGGGCCTCGACACGTGGCTTGGTTTTACTGCCTGGTTTGGGTGCGCGGAGTGCGTGGTTCGAGGACCTAAAGGCTCCTCGGCCTCGCGGTTACCCCCCCCCCCTCCTCCTTGCCGTCTCCGTTCCCTCGTTTTGTTTCCTTGTGGCGTCCCGAAATCGTTTCTATTTCCCCTCTCGTTTCAAGAAAGCAGAGCCTCGCTTTCTATCTCTCTCCGTGGCTGCCGAGGTTGCTTGGATTCGAAGTAAGTTGGTGATTCGACTGGAGAGAGCTTTATGGATTCTTTTCTTTGTTTTTTTTGTAATGGAATTGGAATGCCGAATTTGGTTTTTTAAGCGAAATCCGATTGTTTGATGGTTTGAGGTTTACTGGAAGACGGTGTCTTGTTGATTTTTCTTCTTTAAGGATTATACGTGTAGTTTCTTTGGGTCGAATTCTTTTATATTTTGCTTTTCGTTTCAGTTTTCCCTGATTTGATGGGATCTATTTGCGGGCTATTATCTCGAATTGATTCATATTTTAGGTTTCTGATGCGGTTCTTGCTTTTTAGTTTTGATTTGTAGCTTCAAGATCCTTTTTTTTTTTTTTGAAAAGATGGCGATAAAATTGATTAATTTGATCGACTTTAATGTGAATCATTCTAGAATTGATAGATGTCGAGTTTCTTACCCCAAACGAGTAATATAAATCTTGGAACTTGTTTTATCTCGTCTTCTAATGGTTTTCATCAGTGCAGATAAATTGAAACCTTTGCAGGAATTAGTTTCTGTTTGTACACACTAATTTTTCAATTGAGTTCAGTTTTGAAAAAAAACGTCTGAGATGGTGCCGCAGATTTCTGTGCTAATGAAATAGAATTGGCAAGTGATGTGTTAATGATCTCCTGATGGTAATCCTGCTTCCTTCAGAATAAGGGTGAACTAAACTAGACCCTTTCATGTAGAAATTAGATTTTTTATTTAAGTTTGATTAATGATGCATGTGATGTAAGATGAGGCTTCTTGAGTTTGAATATCTTAATTTTTTTTCCTGCTTCTTAGAGGCCTTTTTGTTCATTATATGACTTAGAATGTCAGAGTTAATCTGACATTTCTTCTTAGAAGTTAGAATCAGTGGATCCATCTGAGGCTCTAAGCTAGTTCAGTGGGTTGATTACTTTGAAGAAAAGTCTGACAAATGAAAATCTTGGACAGCAGGACTGGAAGTTCGACTTTAAAATTGTTGCTCTTCCCTTCTGTTCTGTTAACATGCACTGCTTGGGTTTTATGTTGTGTGAACTTTTCATCTTGTCTGTTCTTTTTAGCAAGTTAAAATTGAAAAACTCTTTCTTGCCAGTTTAATCGGTGACTTGGAAATCAGAATGGGTCACTAAAGTTATGGGATACACAAAATGGATAGAGGAGAAGATGGGTTTGATGTTTGTGGATCATGGAAAAGGTTGGTGAGATCCATTATCATGCATGGGAGGAGGCCAAGGCTGTAGTCAGCAGGTTATCATGAACTGGTGAGAGGATGACCAAGGACAGATTTGGATCATGGAGGAGGGTATAGACAGTGATAGGATGAAGATCATGGATGGATGGGGGAGAGTGAACCATGTTGTTGAGCATTATTGAGGAAGTCAAACAATATTATATATATAGGATGACAACAATGTGATTTGAGCATGTAGGGGACCATGATGGTGGAAGATTGGTCATAGATGGACGTAGAATAAAGGCATGATGGTGCCAGATGACATATCAGGCAACAATATGTGGTTCATGAAGGGACTATGTTTGATGGCGGGAGCAGTGGCAGTGATGGCCTTCATTTGAATCCATGACCTAGGGTGATGGTTGCCCTGCCGGATAGGCCTTCTACCTGGTTTCAATTATTGTGCTTGCCACTTGCATGTGGAGTTAAAGCTAACTACCATCAGTCAGAGTGTGACCATTTTGTAATAATTGATCGTTATTATATAAGAAAAAAAATGTTGTACAGACTTCTAGAGTACCATAATAGTTGCCTTGTAAATAATATTTCATCCATTTTGTGGTTTTAAGCTTGTTTTTATGACCAGATGTCAACACAAGTCCTTGAACTTTTCTACTTAATTGGGTTGGATTGTTCCATTTTGATCAAATTAGGGTTAAGCCAAGGGAAAAATATTAAGTGGCTATATGTGCCTAGTTATAGATGAACTTATTGGTTGATATTCCAAAGGATGTAATGTACTTTATCTCTAGATGATGAAATGGTGATTAATGAGAAGAGAATAACATTAAATGTTAAATTGGATTTTTTTTTTTTTTTTTTGTTGGGGGGGGGGGGGCACAAGGGCATAAACATTGTTAGAACTATGTGATGCAATTTCAGTGGAATTGAAAGTGAAAGCAGGGTCCATTCTAATGTTGGTATAGTCATTGTGTTGGATCTATTATTAAAAGAAAAAACATAGAGATTGAAAAAGAGAAGGGGATTTATGTAAAAGAAATATCAATTCATAGCTTTTTTAAGAAGTATTTTTTGCAGTATCAGGGATCAAACATGCCGTGATATTTTTATGCATGGAATGCTCCAGGGATTTCCATCTCTGCTCGTTCTGATCCATCTAGGTTTTCTAGCTTTATTGCACCAAAATAGAGAAATTTAGACAAGGGATAAGATGCATTCAAAGACCGGGGTCTTTGCATATCAAGTTTCTCTTAGTCTATCTTGGGCCAGGCATTTGAGGACACTTTTTTCAGACCGATTCAAGACCATCCCATGATCATCCTAGTACCATTATCAACCCACCCCCAAATTAGGGCAAGCTCTAGTACCAGGATTTAGACACTTGGTCTGTGCTTTATGACAAAATTGGAAAAAAGTTGGGAGGGGGATTGAACTATAAAAAGGGTAGAACAAAATAGTATAAGAAACCAAAAAAATGAAATAAGAATTTGAAAGAAAGGTTAAAAAAGGGAAATTAATCTAGCTTTAGTAATCTTATCATATTGGCCAAGGTCTTATTTTGTATTGGCTATCAAGCCGTCATTGACATGATATATAGAAAATCTTATCCCCTATTATTCAAGCCGATACAAATCAACAAAGCCCCAAATACTGATATATATCAAATCAATTAATTAGCTAATATTTTCCAATTACTATTTGATTTCCTTAAATGGATGTCTCAATTAATATATCTTAAATCAATGCAAAAAATTAATTTCTAATCTTGGATTGAATTCACCATATTGTCCAACATCTCAAAAAGTTCCGGATCTTTCCAGATTTTCGCACCTTCTTTGCCATTGAGATGGACCTAGATCTTTGTTCAGTTTGGTCCTGGACATCCACTAAGATAGCCAATATCTCAGGCTTTTACAGACCTTGGTTTTAGAGAGAATTAATAAAAAGGAGAGATACAGACATTTTTGGAATGAAGGTGAAAGTAATAATGGAATATATTTTAGGGTGTGAGTTTTAGATGGCTGAAAGTTTAGCATGCTCCTAGGGGGAATCCTATCATTTGGTCATTGATTGCATGGTTTGGGTTGGTCATTGTGTGTCCAAAATATTTAGTTAAGGTGCATATACAGAAGTCTTGTAACCAATTAATCTCAAATACATGGTTTCACATACGAATTGCCACACTACATTATTTAGTTGCCTCAGTAGTTAAGCTATCTGATTGATGAACTAATTCCTTTTCATGAATATGATAAAAAAATTTTACTATTTCAGCATTGAGCCGTTGAATTACAAACTGTCTCAAAATTCAGATTTCTTGTTGAAAATTGAAGATGATCATAAGAATTTTATCCAAAGAGGGATTTGGATTAACTTTTCCATAATTGTGAAATTTAGTATATCTCTATAGTTAAATTTTTAGTTGAACCATTATATGCCTGTAAATATTATCTGTGTAAGAAAAGAATGGCATGCTCTTTTCTCTTTTCCCATTTTGTGGTTGGTAATGTCATTATATATTTCAGGTGCTTTATCTCGTGACATGCTCTATTCAAAGGAAGAGTGTTGGTTTAAGTCGGTGTAGTGATTGAAAGGATGCTCTTGCGTATAATATGAACTTTGAAGGAAGAGTACTGGGTAAAAATCTACAGTTTTAGTTGGAGAAGTGATCGAAAGCATTCTTTTATGTGAAGTCCATAATAGGATTCTCATCTGTCTGACACTATTCTGCAAGAAGCTCTTCTCTAAAACTGATGATTATGTATGAGCAAGATCCTGATGTCATTAGGTGGGGTCTCCATCTTCTTCAAGGTGACCCTGCTGCAAATTCTGAGTACTGTGGAACTGCTAATCAAAATGATGTCACTGTTTATAATGGGGATTACACCAGGGAAAATGATTTTAGAGATGATCATACTACTGTAGAGAATGATGAAATTATTGCCCAAGCTCTTCAGGAAGAATTTTCACAAATTGCTGTTGCAGAAGCATTTGGATCTTCACATGTGGCTGAAGAGAAGTTGCAAGCATCTGTCCTCACACAAGATTGGTTTGGTCCAACCTTAAGTGATTTTATTTCAGGTATACATATAGCAGGGACTATCTCTTTTAATACGTGGATTTCTGTTCTTTTTGCTTTTGTTTTGTATTGATCTGTCTGTGTTTATTTAATTTAGTGCCTCTTCACGAAAGAGCAGAAGACATGGACAGTTCATGTTCAAGCCCTGGAGAAAAGTTTTATGATGGCAATGAGTACTCAATAGAGATTACAGATGATTTTTCTACCTTAGATGGTGAAGTAGGCAAGAGACTGAATCACATGGTTCCTGTTCGTGTAAGTTCTACTGTACCCATGGAGTTTATTTTAAAAATTTTCTTGAACTATTACTATAAGAAAAGAAAAAAGAGAGGAAGGATTTTTTGGGCACTTTACCACTGAGACATTTCTACGAGTTGTATAAAATTGAGATCGGTGAGGCGGGAGACTCCTGTAGTCCCTGGTAAATCAGATGTTCATGAATTATCTTCTGAATTGATTGCATTGCTGAGTAAGTGGATAAGCCACCCAATTAAATGCCTAATTGCTCGACATGTTTCATGGTGAATTCACATGAGGCAGTATCCCAACATCCCTTAAAATTTAAAAGATATCTGCTAAAAATTAGCAATTATCCCTTTTAGGCTCAGACAACCAGGCAATATTGAATGCCTTCTGCAGTTTTCCTAGGATAGTGCTTATTGCTTTGTTCGGTTGATATTTCTAGACTCATACAAGTGCAAATTGTTTGCATTTTTTTTTCTAAAAAAAATCATCCTTATGGCTACCTGCGCATGCATATTTTTACATGCGTAAACATGCATTATATTAAGTTATTTAGGCTTTTTTTTTCTCTTGCTTATTATATGAACTAATTTTTGAGTTGGAAAATTACTGAATTTCTCTGGTTATAATTTATAAAAATCTATATGCGTACTAGACAGTTTTGACCAATATTTTTTCTTTAACTATCGTTTATTCTGTAAAGAGACATTTTTTGATAATATTGTTCAATTTATACTGTATTTTTGCAATTCCTAAGAGCTATTTAAAGTTTTGCATGCTGAGCTAGCAATATTCTCTGGTTTTCTTGTGTGCAGCATGTCCCTAAAATTAATGGGGAAATTCCTTCCGTTGATGAAGCCACTACAGATCACCAAAGGCTTCTTGATAGGTATGACCTCCAGCAGTTTGCTCTGCAACGTCTTCAAGAATTGCTTATATCCACTGCTATTAGCTTTTGTGATGAAAATGTCATGCAAAGATTTGAGAGCAGGCTCCCCTACCCCCCCCCTTCAGCTGCCTGACTTTCTCACAAATATTCAGTGTCAATCTTATCAATTGTTAAAGCATACTTCAGATTGTTTGTATCTTCAGTAGATGTTAAAGTGGGGTTAAAAAATTAGGGTGGTGCCAAGGCTTGCTTTGGTGGTTTGTTGGTTTGGTTGGTTAATCTAAGATGACTAGGAATTTGTGGTTTTCAAGAGCATTGGTGTGAAAACTTTGTTCTTATGAATTGAAGGCAATACAGGACCAAAGCATGCTTTCCTATAAGATAAAATAAGAAATAAATGGTGGTACCACAATGAGAATCATTTCAGCAGCTTAGATGACATGTTCAATTCATCAGTTGAATACAGCTTGCTGTTAGTCAGGAGATTGTAGCAGAAATTGATGATTACAACATAATTTAAAAGGGGAAATGAAGGAAACTGTGACCGAGCTGGCCTGACATGACGATAGTGCAAGATGTTTTTGAATCAACTTGACAACATCTCCAGGTTGCTTTAATTCCAGGTTGCCCTAGGTAGATTATTATTTACCTCCTGTATTGGTTTGCTTCCTAAAATATCACCTGACCATCTCATAAAGCTGGCCCTTCAAACTAAAAAGGGCTACTTATTGAATCAGGCCCGCAGCTTTTTAGCATATTTTAACATGGTCGAGAACTCATAATTCTGTAATTTCCTTTATGTTCGTAGAGAAGAATGCCATATGGTAATCAGGTTAATGACTCAGTCATAAGGATTTCAACCGAAGTTTTTGCATCACTTAAAGCAGAATTATGTGTTATTTGGCAATAGAATGTACTTTGACCAGTTATACAAGAAGCAGGCACCTTAAGGCCATTCTTAACTCAAAATTTGTTTCCAGATGTCAGTTTAAATATATTAATTATAGGCAGTCTGGGATGAATACAGTCTTTGACTTAAATATGGAAAATAAGGTACGTTGAAATCATAGAATTTCATAAGTGTATTCATAGTTTTAAGACTAATAACCGGTGTGGTAGTTGGTAATAATATATAGTTCTGCCCTCATTTAATTGCTGATACAAACATAACCATCAAAACCTATCCTATTCAACTACAAGAACTCCTACTAGGATAAAGATAAAAATGATAATTTATTCATGATTTCTATATGAATGAAGAAAATCCAGAGCTCAAGGCTGAAAGCTACATTTTTTTGCTAGTGATTCCAAGAGGTTCCAGTTACAATATAATTTCCTCATTCATCTTTGGTTTTCCCATAAGAATAAATATTTCTCCCATTTAATTCAAAGGATGCCTTGTATAAAACCATAAATACTTGGTCATGTATGCTCACAGTTCTATCAGTCAGCATGATGCTTGCATCTGGATTATGTTGTTACTTGAAGATCTTTTAGATTTTGGATTCTTATTTGGTACATAAGTGATTGTGAAATGATGCTTACATTTGTAGGTTAAAGTTATATGATTTGGTTGAACTTAAAGTTGAAGGAGATGGTAATTGCCAGGTGAGTTGCTTGACAAGCTTTTCATTTGTTGGGTTTATTTATTATATTGTTTAAGATTTCATTTTATACCTGTCTTCTACAAAGATGTGATCTTGTAACTGTGTCATTCGGAGCCTGCCTTAATGATGAAGTTAGCATCTGACTTAATTGGTCTTTCTACTTAAAAGGAATAGGTGTTTAAGGTATTTTTCTGGATTCTCTTGTAATTCAGTCTTATCACATGTACTTGTTGCATGTGGTGTACAGCAACCATATTTTGTTTTCAGACTGGTTATCATAATCATTGTTTAAGCCTTCTCTCATTGAATTACGGCCAATTTGCTATGGAGCAAAATCAAAAGTCAAGAAGGCTACATGTAAGGATTTTCCTAGTTACTCTATAACCTGTTGCCAACTTAACATTTTCCCTTTATGAATGGGTGACAAATTACTTGAAATGGAAAGTTTAGATGAAGGAATGTGCCATGAAACCAAGAAATCCAACTAACAGGTGGTAAGATCTCTTGTGTTGTCTAGACTCATGCAGTCCGGAGCTACCTTTTGTAGTTGCCCTGGACTTCGAAGCAGTCTTAGATATAAAATGTGATACAGGGAATTGTGCTCAATTCTGTTTCAGAATGCATGTTTTATTTGTTTGTGTTAGTAACATGTTCCTTCTAAATTAGCTCTGAAGTTTCATTGGATTGACTGCTCTTGATTCTCTATCTTTCCAGTTCCGAGCATTATCTGATCAATTCTACCGTACTACTGAGCACCACAAGTTTGTGAGACAAGAAGTTGTTAATCAGGTGAGCCCACTCAGGAATGTTCTAACCTTGTATTCCTTCTGATTTTATTTTTATCCTTTTGCAATTTTCTACTCATTGTTTCCTTGTCATGATGATTCCTGTTTTTGGTTTTAATGCTTCATACCATGCGCTAATTAAATTTTTTTTAATTGATCCTCAGCTTAAGTCTCATCCTGAGACCTACGAGGGATATGTTCCAATGGCCTATGATGAGTATCTGAAAAAGATGTCTAAGTATGGTTTCTTTCTTTTAGCTCTTAGCTGACAAATTTTAAGGTTTTATGCTGTATTAGAACGACAATATAAGATAATTCTTATGTTGTTTTCAAAATGTTACACTTATGAAAAACAGGAATGGAGAATGGGGTGACCATGTCACATTACAGGCTGCTGCAGATTCGGTATGCTTAACGTTTTCTTGTGATACTTTATATATATTCTGTATGTTCCTTGAAATTCATTTTCACATAACCATATCGAAGAACATTTTTCATGTGAACGAATCCATCTCCAAGTCTCATACAGTCATCTGATTTGGCTGATTTTCAAAAATATCTAGATCCTCTCCAAGCTTATGTATGTTTTCTGAAATAGGAATTTTTTGGTGCAACCTCCCATTTTTGGGTAGCCAGGAGGGACAAATCCCTTCAACTAGCTCTGTAATTGAATACAACAATTAGAATCTGCAAAGGCAATGTCCCTAAGCTGGGTTGGAAATTGGCTGCTCCCTTGTCTTCCTGATTTGCTGCCCCAGTATTTGCAAGCTAGTCTGCTGGCTGGCTCCCCTCCTGGTAGATATATTTCACTTTAAAGGAAGCGAAAGAACATCCATTATGGCTCATATGTCTGGTAGATTTGGCTTCTAGCTACCAAGCCTGAAAGACCAGCTATTTATGTCATGTATAATGGCCATCTAGTCTCCTAACTAAATCTAAGTTGCATGGAACATTTAAATGGCCAGCCAAAGGCCCTCCTAGTCATCTCTAAGCTGCTAGCAATAGGGATGAGCTCTTGGTGTAGCAGGACACTAGCATAAAGGATCTGCCCCTATGGTTCCAGAGGATGAAGCTAGCTTTTACTAGCACTATTGTCATGGTGACGGGCCTTCTTTGATGTTGACTTTGATTTCATCGGTTTGGCAAGGTAAGCAAGTAAAAGGTAATGTTGGTGTGAAGGGCCCCCACCTTAAGAATTAATCTTCTAGGACTAGTATGTGGGGTTGTATTATAATCTTTTTAGCATTTTTGTAGTGGAAAATTTCTTAGCGAGAAAGATTCCTGAATAGTGAGAAATTTTGCATGCAATCTTGCAACTGACCACATGAACAAAATGGACAGTTGATTAATAAAAAACTAGTGATTTGGATGAGGTCAATTCATCCAGGCTGCCTTTTATACAAGGTTAAAGTAGAACAGGAGCAATTTAGCCTGTGAAACACACTTTTGCAAGCCACTTTATTGAAAGGAATATAGGGAACTTAGAAAAGTGGAGGGTTTCTGGGCCAAAGGAGGGGGTTTGAGGGTCCTTGCTTTCCAAATGCAGTGCCTCCCTTATATGATCCATTCATTGTTAGAATGTTTCATTTTTGGTACATAGAAGAATGTTTCATTTAAATTAATGCTTATTAAAATCCTCTATTATCTGACTTAGAAAAATTAGAAAAAAATCAATATGCT
This sequence comes from Metroxylon sagu, assembly GCA_017589505.3. Lineage (NCBI taxonomy): Eukaryota > Viridiplantae > Streptophyta > Magnoliopsida > Arecales > Arecaceae > Metroxylon > Metroxylon sagu. Next base: position 981,610 of record JACVBY030000536.1, on the reverse strand, counting down.
GCCTGCTATCCCAGCCTCCTGCCATCGATCTAACAAGGCAAATCATGATTAATATTTCTCTAGTTGCAAATTCATCTCTTTGGCAGTGATTTAGTTTTATATTGATATATTTCAATGCAAATTGCATGGATGTTCCATTTCAATGCAAAATCTACCAGGTTATTATTTGGTGAGGTTGAAACTTTTATAACCAGAAAATTCAGAAGAAAATAAAATTTAAACTGAATCATACAAAATACTTCTTATACAGCGTGTATTGGCGAGAATATTGGGTTAAAGGGCTGGATAAGACAAGTATCATGTGCATTTAGTGATAGTATTGTTGGGAACTTGGGATACATATAAAAGACAATTTCTATGTATCTCTAAGTCACTATTTTGAAGTCATGGTATGCTTAAATGTTTACAGGTGTTTGTAAGCATATCCATGATTCAGTAGCACCATACAAGAATTTATCAATTTGCATTGCTTTCCAATATCCTTTTGGTTGTTTCCTGTTTTAGTAAATATTTGTTTCTATAGGAATGTAACTGAACTTAAACTGTTTTTGTGCATGAAAGCTTAAAAGGAAGAGATTATGTCAGATGATGAATGACATTGGTGGAAGGCAGAAGAGTTCTATAATATTAATATGCCATGTTTTACTCATTACACATGGACAATTGAATGAATATTGAAGATCTATATTCTCCATATATATATATATATATATATATATATTGCAGATATCTCATGCATTTTTCTTTTAGAATGTCATCATTCTCTATTTATGCCATCTGGTTGATCGATTTCGGGACAGTTTAATGATTGTGCATATAATTTTGATTCTGCAGTATGGTGTTAAAATATTTATCCTAACATCATTCAAGGATACCTGTTACATTGAGATTCTGCCTAAGGATCAGAAGTCTAAACGAGGTATGTTTTAATTATTGTTTCAAACAATTAAATTACTATTTTTAATTTTGTGTCAGACATGGAAACCTACAGTTTTGGTACACTAATTATTAGATAGGAACAAATTTTGAATTAAAAATATGCAAGTTTGATCTTGGTATATCTCAGGTTATAGTTTTTGGTTAGTTGGATAACCATGTTGCCTTAGATGCGTGTGACAATTTTATTTATCAAATATAAAGAGACTGTATGCTTTTGGATTTCAGGCTTTCTTTTTTTCATGTCAGCCTGTTCACGTCTTGCGAAAATATGGAACTTAGTGCATTCATCATGACAATTTTTCTATTTTACTATGACATAAAACTTATGCATGGATGTATTCTTGGTTCCTTAAAGGTTGTTTAAAGCAATTCCGGTGCAGAGGCTCTAAAAAATGTGTTGTAAGAAATGTTGTGGGTTCCTTGGTAGTTCAACACAAAGCTCTGAAGGGAATTCATGAGCTCATGGTTAGTGTGGTATAAGCATATTTTGTTCTGCCCTGCACTATGTTATATCACATCATTTTAGAACTACACTTTCCCCTCCACATGGAGGGCATGAAGTTTCTAGATTCTGTGGTAATCAAGGGCAGGAGAGGCCAAGGACCAAGTGAGCTCACCAACCAAGTCACTTTTTTCTCCTATTCATAGAATTGGTTGTATATTCTATTTATTTTTATTTTTTAAAAAGAATGTATGAGTTCAAAATATTATGAAGAAATAAATGCCGGAGCTCCAATTGAAATAACATATATACGCATATATGAGAGTAAGTTCATGCTACTGGGAAATGTTGCCTCATGAGGTTATATAAATATTTTTAGCTATCAAGCACTGATGGATGAGGTTTGACAATGGTTTGTTTGTGGGGCTCACTTTTACCATTGTTTATTGAACTGTAGTTGATTACAAGTAGTGACCAACTAATTCTTGCACTTTGGACGACTGGATGCATGCCGAGGGAGTGATTAATTTCTTCTTTTCATCTTCTTATTCCAGTGCAAATCTAACATCTGGTTCTCTTTTTTCGTTTGCAGTCATATTCTTGAGCTTTTGGGCTGAGGTGCACTACAACTCAATATATCCAGAAGGAGGTAAGTCTTGTTTATCCATGCCTTCCTGCTGTGGCATCATTCTTTGTATTTCTACCGACAGATTTATATGGAGCATGTTGGCAAGCAAGTTTTTCACCTTTTGAGCATATAGGAAGCGAATTGCTTGTGATTTCTATACGTAGTTTTGCTGCTTCTTACTTGTGCTTATAGGGAAGGTGTGAGAATGGAGGCATGCTAAAAGCAGTAGAGATTACCACTGGTTGCTTTTTCTCTTAATCCCTTTGAAGTACTCTTAGTTCCTCTCAAGATGAGGTGTACAATTTCCAATACTGTTGTGTTTGAGCTATGAGTTATCGATTTCTAGTTCCTGGCCCATTCTGGTTGCATATACAAGCACTCGTAGTTGGCTTCTTGATGACTGGTCTCTTGAATAACCCAGGCTACCAAAAGTTTCTGGTCTTCCAAGGGTCTGAATGAAATCATATCTAAGTGGTTAGATAGAGCATTAACACCTTGTTTGGTGTGGGATCTTCGTTTAGGACAGCAGTGAAGTCCATGCTGGTGGTCTTGTCGGGTCGTGGTGTTCATAGCCATGCAAAACAATTAAATGTTTCCTGTCTGTTTATTCTGATTACTTTCAATCAATAAGAATTGCTGGCCATCTAATGTGCGTTCTTTGCTGTGCAGAGCTGCCAACATCAGAAAGCAAGAAGAAGAAAAGGTGGTGGCACTTTGGTAACAAGCATTAGGATATAATGCTTCTCATATGGCGGACTTTTGACTTGTTTTGTTTCCCAGGGGAATCCTCTCAGAACAGTTGCCTTGTTCGCTGATGTAGTTGATCAAAGCACATGGCAGGAAAGGAAGGAATATGTTTCGTATGCCGGTCTTCATTAGTCCCATACATAGCTTCTGTACATACTCCTAGGTCAAACTAATGCTATTTGTTACATTTATAGGTAAAAGGAAATTTGATTCATTTCAGTCACCTCATTTTTGTGCTTTATTTATCGCCTTTTGAGGTGCAAAAAAATGAGGATTTTATGGTAAGATGGTGGAACAGTTGCTCCTATTACAACCATGTTGTTTCATCTGCTGATCATTAGTCCCATACATAGTTTCTGTACATACTCCTAGGTCAAACTAATGCTCAATTCAATTCAATTCATTCACTTCATTGTTACGCTTTCTCCATCCTCTTTTGAGGTGCAAATAATGTGGATTTTATGTCAAGATGGTGGTCAGACAGAACAAACCTTTGCTCTCTACACCCCCTATCATCACTGTACTGATTATTAGATGGCATCTTTGAGCTAAGCAAATGTTAAGACCACAGAAGTGATCTCAATGTCAATGGTAAACTCTCTTTCTCGTGTGTTGCCCTCTGCACATGAATCAATACAGTTTCCAATAGAGCCTTCTTCAGGGCAAGCGACTCACTTCGATCCAATGTCTACTTTTATCGTATGGTTCATTTTTTATAATTATTGAATGATTTTTTATTCTTTTCCCTTTGTTTTTTTGGGCCAATATATCACTCCTACCGTCGGAGCACAATTAATTTTACACCATGATTGACTTGAACCACATTCTTGCCATTGTTGGTGATTCCAGTGTTTCTGAAAGCTTCAACTCTGCTGAAGCGCTCGGTGGTGGGTATGGACACGCGTAATCGTGGTGCCAGTCAAAGGGGCAACTAAATATATGTGTGGGGCCGTAAATTAGACATCCCCAATTCCGCAATTCTCATAAAACATACACCAAATCAGAACATTAAGAAAATTAGATAAACAAATCATAAATGTTTAAAGTCTACATTATTATTATTATTATTATTATTATTGTTTTTTATAAGAGACATATTTCCACCAGGACACACAATGGATCACACACTTTTCCAGTCTACTTCCTCCTCTTCGTTTAAACTTAAACCTGATCCAAAATGCTTCCTTTATACGACCAAAACCCAATCGAGAAGAACACAAAACCGAAGAAGAAGAGATATAGAACAAAAGGGACCGACCAAAACCCTAAACCCTGACCTCAGTTGTTGTTGTTGTTGTGATCTTGGTTATCCTCCTCGTCGGCCGTCGAGGGTCTCATCAACATCGCTGTGTAATACGGCATGTGCCGGTACTCCATCCCGGCGGCGGCAGGAGAGAAGCCCAATCCCCCCATCGGAGCGCCGAAGTCCATCGCGTTGATGGCGAAGAACCCGGCCGGAGTCGGTGGAGGAGGAGGGGCGATCGATGGCGGCGGAGGTGGCGGGGAGGGGGAGGAGGAGGATGGAGGCGAGGCGGCTGAGGAGGGAAGGAGGGCGGCGGGGTAGGGGGCGGCGCCGGATCCGGTGGCGGCGATGATGGAGGGCTCGGCGTGGCGGAGGAGCCACTCGATGGTCTCGCCGTCGGTGCGATGGCCCAGTTCACGGGTGAGCTGGAAGATCCGGGCGGCGCAGAGGGCCGGCATCCGGACCCTCCTTCCCCGGCCGTTCACCTTCGTGTGGCGATCCTTACTCGTCGCCGCCGTGGCTGCGGCGGAGGACGCCGACGAGGAGGCGGCGCTCCGCTTGGGGGCATTGCGCCGCCTCTCATGGGAGCCATCGCGTCGGTGTGAGGGCGAAGGATCGATGGGTGGGTTGGAGGCGGAGGGAGCGGAAGGGGTGGGTTTATAGAGTATGAGCTCCGATGCCATCGTTTGCGATCAGAGAGAGAGAGAGAGAGAGAGAGAGGAGCGGGTGGGGTCGGGTGGTGGGGTTTTTAGGGTTTTTTATAAGGAGGGGAAGAAGAGATGGTGGGGAAGGGTTTGGATTCGGGGATTAGGGTTTGAGGGAATTTGAATTGATGGGTGATGCGACTCTCGATTGCTTGCTACTTTTGGAAAGCGCCGCGGGTGAAGTCGGTTTTATGAGAGTTTTGGATTCTAGGTAGGAATCGAGGAAGGTACTCGGAAATCGAAGGCCTGTAGCCATACCGTCCTGTTCGGCACCGTGCACTGGATTTAGATCCGTTCATGTACTGCAAAGCGAAAGGGACAAGGGCTCAATCTCGTGCTGAAAAGTTCTGGGCTTGGGCCGGATCACCAGCCCAACTTCCAACAAAGATGAGACTAGTAGAGATATCACATATGAAGATAATCCCAAATACAGACACAGGATAGATTGAGGACAAGGCTAAGGTACTCGTTGTTTAGTCACTAATGCGAAGGTGAAAAAAAAAAAGTGAATAAGTTTTTAGGATCAATCGGCTAGATAACATGGTATTTGAGTTCGGATTTGTTGGAGGTCATGATTTCAGGCCCCTCTACGCTTTATGACTACTAGTTCTGTGGAGTCCCATAAAGTTCCAAATAACTTATGACAGCCAGAGGTAGTGCATGTTACCTGTATGATGAACACAAAGTATCAAATTTCTTGTGGCCAGCGCTTGTATTGCTACTGGAGTTTAAATTAGAATAGGTGCCGAGTTAGTAGCAGAGGACCCCCTCGGCTTAAGTTAAAGACTGTGCTGGTCTCATATTTAGTCCTCCAACTAAGAGCACTTCCATCGTGTTATAGTGCTGGTTGCAAGAGTAAAAGAGCTTGTTGCCCATAAAATAAAGTACAATTAGATGATTAGACTGATTCAATTCTTATTTTTGCTTGGCATAAGAGCAAAGTACAAAAAAAATTAAGTTACAACTAGCTATAGGCTACTTACAATTATAAGCTACTCCTATGATACACAAAAAAAAGAAAGAAAAAAAAAATTCTAAACCTTAAATTCGGATCCTCAGCAAATGCTGATAACAACAGTTGACAACTGTTCAAAAACTTTAGCAACTTCTTATCAATTTCAGAAGCTGCTAAAATTTTCCTAACAGTTTACAGTAACTCCTCACTGGGCTTATATTTTTAATAACCATACTTTGATCTTCTTTCTGTCAGCTCACGTATTGTTGGATTATGGATTTAATCCTTCTCTTGCTCCTTTTGATTTAATTGACCGAAGGTTAGCAATTTTATATAGCCATGCTAACTTGAAAGTATCCATTGTTAGTAAATCTTCAGTCTATTATTAATAAGCCTGTCTCAATTTATTTATCAAGTTGAAATACGTTGCCAACGCTATACAGCTTCATTGTTCTAGATGGAATAGTAATTCTGTCTAGACAAGTAGAGTTTGCAGCTGCTCCAACTAATAGAAAAATTCAAACAAAGAATTTGGTCGCTAGCTTGAAATTTGATCTGATGGGGAACAGCAGATCTTATTATTGTTGAAAAAAAAAAACATCAAATAATATTTCTATTAAGTCAAAAATATGTACTGATAATAATAATAAAGCAAATAAGGATAAAAAAAATTAATCAGAAAAAAAGGATAAAAAATTAATCTAAAAAACTAGTTTAGGATAGCATGTGGAGCTCTTCTTAGAAAGCTCCTTTATGCCTTGTGTTAGGATGAATCTATGTACTCTCCTCTTTAAGCCTTTTATGCGATAATTATTAGATATACTTACAAGAAAATATATATAAAATAGAGGATAAGAAAATAGTTTCTCACATAGGATAAAGTTTATCTTTTATTATAGATAAAACTTTTTTGCACATCAATGAATATAAATTAGGATAAGGATAGAATAAGGATACGGATAAGAAGTGATAAAAAAATAAATTTTAAATCAGAACATTCCAACCGATCTCAGTGGACTAAATGGAAGGATTGGGTAGAGCAGTCCAATTATAGTCTCATACTTGTTAATAGCAGAGCAATGGGTGTTGGTTTAGGGTCATATGATCCCATTGAGTAGGATTGCAAACGACAGCGGTTGTGATGTTCAAAGACAAAAACGTGGTGGTCTCGGAGACGATATTTAACAAGAAGCGAGCAGGTGGATACCGGCTTTTCTGATCCCCGGATGTCGGAACGGTGCACGAGAACGACTAGGATTTTATGCAGAATAAAATTGAGAGTTCATGGGCGTGATGCGAAATAAATATATCGGAACAGGTCAAACTAAAATCATGGGCTTCCCATCTATCTACGTCTTTTTTTTTTTTTTTTTTTTTTATTTTCAAAGAATCAACTCCCACCAAAACTAGCATGAAGGAAGCAAATTTGATGATCAGTGTTTAGGGAGAATTTTGGAGTCTTTGATTACTAGGAATGCACATTAATGAATTCTAGGCTTGTGGTCAATGGACTCGATACCATCCTAACATATGTTTTTTTTTTTTCAAGGATACCTCTATGTCATTCGTCCATGGAGTGCACGCATCCACGTCCAATATGACAGATTTTGAAAGAAATATTATGTTCTCTTGGTTGGAAGAAGAATTTTTTTTAAGGAGCATATACCACGTCCAATATGACAGATTTTGAAAGAAATATTATATTCTCTTAGTTGGAAGAAGAAATTTTTTTTTAAGGAGAATATATGGTCATCCAAATAGGATCACTATGATAATCTTAGATCACTAATGATTTTTATATCGTAGTGATTTGATCTTCATTGATTTAAGATCTCTTTGGTATGATATGTGCTAGTGATTAAAGATCTTAATGATCTAAAATTACCACATTTGATATATCATGGGAATAACTAATCATAAGATACTAAAATTACTCCTAATTAATTAATCTATTTTTACCTTAAAAATAACTATCCCTAATATATTTTACAAGTACCAGGATAATTTATTATTATTTTATATTATTTATTATTACAATATTTAGATTAAATTAATATATTTTTTAGAGAGATAATTGTATTAGAAGTATATGGACTTATTTGAGGTTTTCAATTGAGTCTTTATATTATTTTATTTTTAATTGAGTATATTAATTCATATAAGTTTTTTAATCAAGTATATTTTTAACGACCGTTAATGATAATTTGATAGATTAGATGACAGCCATTAACGATAACTTAAGTATATCTTTTTTTTAATTAAGTATGCCATCTCGTAAAAGTTTTTTAATTAAGTATATTTGTTTAAGTCTGACAAATATTTCTTGTAAATACATAATAAACCAATCAATCAAAAAATTATATATATAAAATTTTATTCAAAATAAGGTAAAGGAGAAATATTATTATATATTTGTACATAAAAAATCATATGCATGAAAGGTTAAGTAGTAAAATAATTACTTTGTAGTTACTCGACTAAAAGTAAATAAATTAATGAAAAAATTATATTTCAAATACATATCTTTTTTTTATATATTGTAAATTTTTTAATGTGTTATTAATATAAAAAAAATTTGCCCTTTCTAAAAACTATGTATCTTTGCAAAGATTACCTAGTTCTACCACATAAAACTAAATGTTAAAAGAATGTCAATTAATAGTCTTTATAATTCTCTACTTGAGTAAGAAACTTTTATGAGTTGATGTATTTAATTAAAATTTTTTTATAAGTTTATATACTTAATTAAAAAAAATATACTCAAGTGTTCGTTAATGGTCAATTAAAAAACTTACATAAATTGTAATATTCAATTAAAAAGATAGCACAAGGACTCAATTAAAAATCCTAAATAAGTTTATGTACTTCTAATGTAATTACCTTTTTTTAAGGTAAATTTGGCTACATTTAGATGCTTATTACCTTTTATCTTTATATCCACATGAATTTTAAAATTATTTTATTTTATTTTTATTTTTAAGATTTATAAATTATGTGGATATGAGGATGAAAAAAGTAATTGAACTTAAGTTTGGTTAGGTAAATTTAATAAATATTATATTATAATAGGCCTTAAAATTGGAAGGATTTTGGATCTAGTGTGCTGATTTTTGGGCAAAAACTCCTATGTAATTACAGTTTGAGAAAATATACAATATTTAGGATATGAAATCTAATTGGGACGTGGCCTGTGAGATAAATGGGGCAAATAACGCTGATCATCATCAACATCATCCAGTAAAAACCAGTAAACCACTTGGAAACGTAACTCCTTATCTAACATCCCTGTATCCCAAATTCCCAAAAAAAAAAAATCAAAAAGAAAAAGTTCTAGAGAAATGGAAATATAGCAACATCATTATCGTCTCTTTTCTTTCCATCCAAAGCGAAAAAGCTTTCGATTCCCTCGGCGCAATGGTTTCAGCCAACGCCATCTCCACCGCCTCCATCTTCCGCTCCTCCTCTCGCCAGGTCTCATCTCTTCTCTCTTTTCCTCTCTCTTTCCGCCGGCGTCATAATGCCTTTGGGATCACCCTCGGCCCTAGAGGTATTCCTGTTTACACATATTCTTTTTTTATTGTGGATTTTTTTTTTTTTTTTTTTTTTGGTGTGTATTTTGTAGTTATTGGTATGTTTTCTATTTGAATCAAAGTCATGTAAGAATGCTATAAAAATTCTAACATTTTTGCTAGTGATTGAGTTGCCATAAAAATTTCAACATTTTTGCTAGTGATTGAGTAGTTTTATGGTTGTAAAGGTTATAAACATTGCTTTTAGATTGTAAATGGACTAATTAGTATTAGTTTAATGTGCAGAATGGCATAATTTCGATGTAGATAAAATGCATCAGTCCAAGATCCAAGCAGGACTGATGTAAAATAAGTAATAATAGCGAAAGAAAAAAATATTAGAGGGAGAAAATATATATTAAAAATAATAATAAGATAAGTGTCCTAGTACACCTAGTAGAACTAGAACACATCTTCATAAATCTTCATCTCTTTCTTATTCTCTCATTGATGGTAAAGCCAGGGCTACATGTGTTTGTATAGAGAAATGATCAGTTGTGTCCTATTAAAATTAAAATCCTTATCCTATAAGGATTAGAAGTTGACTCCTATTCACTCGCCACAAGGTTTGTTAACATTAATAACTAATCCTTACCACTAAAGATTAAAGTTTGTTAAAATAAAAAACTAATCCTTACTATTAAAAGATAAGGTTGTTCATGTTTTGAAGGAAGAAATGTTGTTTTGGATGAGTTTTTGGTTAATGATGGGGTCACCATTGCTCGCGCTATTGAGCTTGCAAATCCATTAAAGAATGCTGGTGCAGCATTGATTCGTGAAGTAGATAGATAGTTTTATGGCACCATCTTTTATTTCCTCTGCTTTAGCTTTTCATATGATCTTTGTTCTACAGGTTGTTCATGTCTTGCAATGATAACCATTGACAAAACTTCATCCTTTTTTTTTTCAAATTTCAATTAAGTATCCACGTACAAGTTCATGTTTTGAAGGGCAAAATAAGGTAAAAATTATCTATTTTCAGATGCAATTAATTATATAAGTAGACAAAGCAAATTAACAGTTAAAGATAAAAAACAGATATTTTCTCACTTCGCTTAAGGCACAAAGAGATCGAAAGTGCTAATTATGAGGTATTTGAATCAATGCAAACTAAAATTGTAAAACATACTTAAGCTGATTTAATACATGAGGGAGAGAGAGAATCCTTACCCCAGGAGAACATTTGTAGGGACAATGAAATAGGGAAAGTATCTGTATAGTCTAGGTTGACTTAATAATACGATTCAAGAGCTATGAGTGTCTGTATTAAGACTGTAAGATCCAATGGTTGTGACTGCTTCTGGACAGAAAATTTGTAATGCTTCAGTGCTTTTATGCTTGTAATAAATAGGAAAATGGATTAGTGATGGTGCATTTCTTTCATTGTGTATTGAAGGTTGTTAGCAAGACAAATGACTCTGCCGGTGATGGCACTGCAACTGCATCAGTTATTGCACAATAAATCATCAAGTTGGGTCTGTTAAGTGTAACCTCTGGTGCGAATCCTGTATCCATCAAAAAGGGAATTGACAAGACTGTACAGGGACTGGTGGAAGAGCTTGAGAAGAAAGCTCGCCCTGTTAAGGGATGTGGTGACAAGAAATGCATCATAATCTTGATGTGTACAGTGCTGCTTCTAACTCCTGTCACACTTTCTGTATGGGGATAATCAGCAATTTTGTTAGGTCAGTAATTGCATTGCACTTTAAAAAGTGGTCACCTGTATAATAAGAAAAGACTTTCAATAGTGTTAAAATTAATGATATTAGTAATTTCGTTCCATGTAAATAGAATTTTTTTTACTGAAATCCTTTTATTTGCTGATGCTATGGATAAAGTTGGCCCTGATAGTGTTCTTTCTATTGAATCTTCTTCATCATTTGAGACTAGTGTCGATGTTGAAGAAGGAATGAAGGTTTGTTGCTGTTTCCAAGACTTCAAACTACCCTACTCATTGTTTCCTTTATATTTCAAAATCTGTGCATTATGCAACATATTGACTTTGTTATGTGTTTTTGAAACCATCATTGCAGACTGACCAAGGTTTTATCTCCCCACGATTTGTCACAAATCCTGAGAAGTTACTAGTTGAATTTGAGAATGCCAAAGTTCTAGTGACTGATCAGAAGAGTTCAACAATTAAAGAAATAATTCCTTTGTTGGAGAAAACAATGCAACTGATAGATCCTCTTCTCATTATTGCTGAGGATGTAATTGGTGAGGCTTTGGCAACTCTTGTTGTGAATAAGCTGTGGGGTATTCTTAATGTTGCGGCAATTAAAGCTCCTGGTTTTGGCGAAAGGCGTAAGGCTCTTCTTCAAGATATTGCCATTGTGACAGGTAACATTTGGATGCTCTGTTATTAATTATTACTTTGAAGTGCTACTTCTGCCGTGCTAACTTACCGTGATGGTCTTCACAGATTAAATAGTTTACATCAATCCTCATTCAGATTTAATTCTGTATTCTGACTAAGTTTGGTCGCAAAGAGCATGTCTATTAAGATCATCATGTTCCTGTTTTAATTGGTATCGACAGATTATCACTGGTGGTTTTACTCATATAATATATCCTTCTTTGATGGGATAGCAGTTCTCATTTAAGCTTTTTTTATTATCTTATTCTTGTTTTTCAAATTTGTTTGCTCTCTCTCTCTCTCTCTGCCCCGCCTTCACTCACTCCCCCTTCCCCATCTCTCTCCCTGGCACTTGGTGTATTATTAGATTATAAGCCCTGTGAAGTTTCAAGGCATTTTGTGAATGTTTACTTAAAAGGTTTTCTTCAGTCATTTAGCTACTTGGCTTAGTATACATGCTGATAGGCCTGCAAATCATTTTCGTTGAGCTTGTGGACTCACAATTACGTTAAAATGGTTAGGTCCAACTAACTCCAATTGTTTATTCAAATTTCTTTTGTTCTAGTTGTCAGTTAAGATGATTTTTTAAATAAAAACAAGCGAGCTCTATGCCTGAGTATTAAGTTATTTAGGACTTATGTGGGACTGAAAATCTTCTTCACATCTTTTTGCAAGAATAATATATATAGCTGGCAAAATGTGTTAATTGTTGTTATTGATGCATTGTTTCATTGTGACTTAACTTGATATTTGAGCCAAGCCTGTTAAGAATGCCAATTTTGCTTAATTTTTCGTTAGTTCACAGAGTCAAGAGCTTAGCTAGAGGGAGCCAATTCAATTTCTACTTTTTTGAGGGAAGGTTCAACTCTTTCTTAATAATAGTCATCCAGAGTGATGCCAGAGCGCACTCTATCTATTTCTACAGTTTCCTATTCAACTTTTTCCTGAAAACTATGGAGAATAGAATATTTTCTTCATATCATTCACTCATGTGTTTCTGTTCCTTTACATTATTGTCGAAAGATCTTGAACTAGTAGTTATAGAAAATGCTTTATTATGTGTGGAGGGGAAGGATTCACAGGACTAATTCTCTAGTAGAATCTATTTTTTATCAGCGTGGACGGTCCATCACATATTTACAGCTACAGCATACCTAGAAACTCCAGATTTTATGCTCTTTAACATGTTGGACACAACTACTTCATGACACTCCTTGACCATAGGGCATCAAATTTGATGTGATCATCATTTTTGCCACATCCAGATGGAAGTTATCAAGTGTTACATAAGAGCTTTTAAACATTTAATCAGTTTTGTGAAACAAAGGAACAGTACACCGAGCACAATAATTATGCACATAAATGATTACATAATTTATCATAGGCATATAAGACAGGTGTTTCCTGTATCCAATTTTTAAAAGGCTCGTCTGTTGGATTCTTTTGGATGTTTTGAGTGTCTAAGTAGCATTGATGATATTGTGTTGTCTTGTAAGATAGCCTGTAAAGCATGGTGTATTAGACTTAAAAAGGATACTATTGTACTATGATTTATGAAGTGATTCGATCATCCTTCAACTTATATCCAGTGCACCTTCAACTGAGAGACCTGATGTTTCAATCATGCTTCTATAAAACCCTGATTTGTATTATTCCATTCATATTGCAAGTATTTGTATTCATTAATCATCTGTCTTGTTATCTTTCCTTTTCCTGTCCATTCTTTTCATCACTTGACTATTCAGGAGCTGAATTTCAAGCCAAAGATCTTGGATTATTGGTAGAAAATGCATCAGTGGAGCAGCTTGGAATTGGCAAGGAAGGTTACCATTCTCTCAGAACTCTGCCACCATAATTGCAGATGCAGCAACCAAGATGAGATACAAGCAAAAAATATGCAGAAAAACGAGCTTGCATAGACAGATTCTGTTCACGATTCTGAGAAGCTAGCAGAGAGGTTTGCAAAGCTCTCTGGTGGCATGGCAGTTATAAAGGTCGGTGCTGCAACAGAGACGAGCTTGAAGACTGAAACATAAGAATTGAGGATGCCAAGAATGCTACTTTTGCTGCTACAGAGGAAGGAATTGTTCCTGGAGGTGGTGCTGCCCAAGTTCACCTTTCTACCTGTATTCCCACTATAAAGGAAAAGATTGAAGATGCAGATGAGCGCCTTGGTGCTGACGAAAGTAAATCTAACAATAGATGTATATATAAAGTTGTTTCATGAGGAATTCATCAGCTAGAAGTTTAGGCATTGTGGGCTTCATTAGCTAAACTGCAAACACAAATTATTAGACTAATACTTGCTGTTTTAACTGGACAGATACTGGTGGCACATAATGCAGGTGTGGAAGGTGAAGTGGTGGTGGAGAAGATTAAGGACAGTGAGTGGGAGGTTGGCTACAATGCAATGATTGATAGGTATAAGAATCTGTTAGAAGCTGGTGTAATTGACCTTGCAAAAGCAACAAAATGTGCACTGCTTAATGCTGCATCAGTCGCTGGAATGGTCTTAACAACATAGGACATTGTTGTGGAGAGGCCAAAACCAAAGGCATCAGTAGCTGCACAACCTGAAGGTCTCGCCATCTAAGCACTCTGCCCTATTTGGTCTTCCAGAATTAGGTTAGATGATTCAGAAATCACAGATTTGAGGATGGAGTGCAACTTGAGAAGGGACAATGTTGTAGTAGCATTGATTATTTGTAGTGCTGTCCCTTCATCGAGATTTTAATTTTTCCTTAACTCTTACATTCTATTAAAATTTTGAACGAAGCGCAGGATTGTCTGGTGCAGTCTTCCACATATTATATGTTATTGATGAAGTTTTGAGGATTTGTTGCTATTTGACTTCAATATTCAATCCATGAATTATTGTGAAAAATTGAAGGTGCTGCGTCATCTAATTTGCATTGTTTGGATGTGGATATGAACATAAGGAAAATTATGCATGATGAACATCAAAATGTTTAAAGTAGTGACCTTGTTATTCCTTTTCTTCTGTTGTGAGTCAATTATCCAGCAGGCTGGCAGCTATATTTTAGAACAACAATCATAATAAAGGAATGCGTAAAAGCAAAGCTTCAGGAAACATCTCATTTTTCATTTATGGCCTATGTTCATTTCCAAAACAATAACATAGAAAATGGTTTTGTTGTGAAAATTTTGATGGTCCAATCAAGAAAATCAAAAGGTTATAATGAAACACAATATAAATATATGCAGAGAAATAAATATCAACGAAATGAGTGAAAATGAATAAGCCACAATGTTGTTATTGTATAATTACTTAAGACAGATGGTTGATTAGACAAAGCAAAAAAGAAAACAAAGATGACCCAATCTTAGCTGGTTGCTCAATCAACTAAGTATGGAATTTCCAGAGTCCTCTTGGGAAGACATGTATGACAATGAGAAAATCCTCCACTGACGAGTTTTCAAACTGATCAGTTAGGTTATTCTATATTGATGAACAAGTTAAATCTTGACAGCCAGAGTACCAACCGTCTGCTAGCATCCACTTGCTGAGATACAAAATCTTTTCAACTTCCCTAGCATGGAGAAAAAAATCTGTTAGTCATAATTAATTGCAAACTATTATTATCATCATAATGCTATATGAAAGATTAATGGTCATAATTTTCACCTGAACCACAAACAGTTCTGCAAACCAAAACACCAAAACACTAATTTGAAAAAGAAGAGGATGAGGATGCTTACCGCTTGTATAACAGAGAACTTATGATGTGGAAGTACCACAAATTTTGGAAAGAGATAGGCATGTATACATGGGAAAATTCTTCAGACAGAGAGACCTGGATAGGATAGATCTCCAACATAGCATGAATGTGGTTATTATAGGTTTGCCCACATAGCACACTATTAAAACATTACTAGCAAATGTAAATTGCAACAACAGGGATGGTCTCATCCTAGCCACCCAAACTATACAACACCACATGCTCGGACGAGGCAGCAAAAATAACCCAAAAGAAATCATCAAAGGAAAACCTGCATTAGCTGTTGAAGATCCACCCACATGCACAGCATGTTTAAATTTCAAATAGTGAGAACCTGTATGACTTGATATGTGGGCATGTATATATGCCTTATTTTTGTGTGTCTGGGTGCTAAAATGAGAGCTAATGAATATTTCGTCTCTAACATGCAATAATCTGTTATTCTAGATTCATTCCAACTGGGCACGCTGAGAAATTTTTATCTATGATATGATATATACTTTTTTTTTCATTGTAACAAGTTGGAAATATGAACCAAATAGTGTTCTAAAAAACAATAAAGAGTAAAAAAAAAAAAATGAAGAGAATTTTACCTGTAAAATCAATGCTTGTCATTTGTTCAGTGCTAAAGTTGGTAATATGGCTGTGGCTTCACCCTCAAGGACAAGAGATTCCTTATCCACAAAACATTTTGTTGTAAACATCACACTGCCATTAAAGCAAAATGGATATGTTAAAATAAGGGAAACCTGTGCTCTTCACAAAACGAGAGATGGTGTTACAAACATGTATCTTTTCTTGTTTTCTCTAATATGCGTTGCTTGTACTTCAGCGACAGCCTCATCTCCAATGTAGACAGGCAATTTAAACTTCAAAGTCTGAGCAACGTATACTGCTCCAGGCTACACATTCAGGGCAAAAAAGAAAAATAAATGATACATTGGTGGTTCCAGTAATAGTTAACAAACATATGTGTGAACAAGTACTGACATCTATAGAAAAAACCTGGTTTCTAATCTGAAGTGACAGCAACAAAAAGAACAGACACCATTGATGTTTTCACAAAATAATCTACTGGCAATTATTGTAATGATGACAATAGCAATGGCCAGGCTAAATGCAGATAATTGAAAAAGGAATCCAAAGAAGAGAGCTTTGATATCTAAGATATGGTATGCATGCCCTAGAAAGTATTGCCTTAAGGTGAGACCCAGCACACTGTCAAAACTATGGACAAAAGAACCAGACTTGATCAATCTTGAGATTATCGGTCAATCATAATAAGAGTGGCACAATATTTGTCATAATGAAGTATGTCTTGCTCTCACTTGAATTTCTAAACCCATGACTGTTGGTAGCTCCCTTAACAGTGCTGTCGGTACAAGAATCCAATGCCTTCTTAAGGATCTAGAATGTAATATGTAACACTAAGAACCTAATTTTTAGAGGGCAAAACCCCCTTTCACAATGTCCAGGGGACAAAATACAAGCTCTGCCATTGTTGTAGGGCATACAAGACAATTCTGTTAAAAGAACATCTAGATTTCCTGACCATCCAAAGCACACCACCAAAAGGCTGAATTGTACCATAGTCTCCAAAAATTCAGGCAAATGAAGGTCCACTGACATTCATTATTCCTTTAAGACCATGCAATTATAAATGGCTGGACTTGAATACTTTTAGGATACATTGCTAGTGTTTGGTCTCCCTACAGCCTTGCAGCAAAAGAATCCTTCTAGTTTCATGTGTTAATTTTCTTAGATATACCAGTGTTGTAAAATGTTTCAACATGAATTGACAGCACATATGCCTTTGTGCAAACCTGTACTGTTCTGGTTTACTTTGTGAAAAGCGCATACATAGCACTAACCAAATATCATATTCAAGAGACAAGGTGCCGAAGTTCTTTTCAGACTGTTATGCTAAGCTTTGCAGCCTTACAATATGCAATTCAAGAGCCTGGTTGCAACCATCCTAATATTTTCTGAGGAGAACTATCCTATTCTACTTGACCACGAGACCCACCGGTTTAGGTCAGCTCACTAGTATTGCTTCCAATGTCACTGGAAGGACTGCCGGGAACTGACAATTAAAAATGGCAATTGCTGAACTCTAGCAAAAGTTCGTTTCTTCATCTCTTTTGAATTCTAATGATAGAAGAATAGTGAAATTTCCGCTAAGCCACCTTACTCCCATTAGGGTCTGTAGAACTGATACGTATTTATGATGTAATAGGAGCAAAACTACAACTTAGTGTGATGGTGCTGATATGGGAGATTGGCTTATGTCACAGCTAGCAGCTTACTCGTTCGCCTTTCAACTGATTGACGAAATTCCTCAAAGAATTTCTGGTAGGCTTTCGGATAAACGGGGAGAGAGAGAGAGAGAGAGAGAGAGAGAGAGAGAGAGAGAGAGAGAGAGAGAGAGCAACATACAAAATGGGAGGCGATGAGGGACGGGAAAAGCGATGCCACGAGCATGCCGTGGACGACTCTGCCGCCATCGAACCCAGCGACCGCCCGGGCGAAATCGGGGTCAAGATGAATGGGGTTGCGGTCGCCGCTCACCTCCGAGTACCCCGCCACGTCCGACTCGGAGAATCGCCTCGATTCCTTAAGCACGTCGCCAACTTTGAGGAGCAGAGTCGGTTTTGGATTGGCAGAGGACGAGGATGAAGAACGGAAAGAGACGGCGAGCAAAGTAGGAGGGCGACATAGGATTCGTTTGAGAAAAGCGAGTCGCATCACCATCGTCGGGAAAACAACCGATCAGCCCGGCGGCGATTGACCAAAAAAAAAAAAAAAAAGACCAACACGAATGGCGTTCGGAGAGAGCGGTTCCGATGGGATCAGAGGCGCTCCAAGGAGGCTTAGCAGAGACGCCGAACGGCGCACAACTCGAGCTATCAAAGGAACCGGGCCAGGTCTGGAACAGCGCACCTGGCTAGGTTTCAGTGTGGTTCTCCGTTGCAGGTTCATCACGCTTGCACACAATTTTGTCCTGACAAGCGGAAGAACTAAGAGCCCCTTTGGTTCAATATTAGTTTATTGGATTAAAATTGAAATTAAAATTTATTAAAATAAAAATTAAAACCACTTATTCTCTCTCTTTTTATGTATTGTACGAGAATCAAAATCAAAACAATTCTTATTAATGTTACTTGATTCGTCCAAACCCAAGAATTAGAATCAGTTTATATTTTCAATTTTGTTCCTCAATATTGAAATCATTAAATAAAATAGTAGTTGATTGTAATTATTTATTTAGAATAGAATATATTTTGTTGAGTCAATATCTAGGAGACGAGTGCAGTGAGTTTGTTTTCTTAGCTCCTATTTTTTAAAAATAAGAAAAAGAATAAACCTTTCTTCAAAATAAGAAAAAGGAAAAGACTATTGAGTTTTTATCCTGGGTTTGATTATGATTTTATTTTATTTTTATTATGTGTTTATAATTTATACTTCTATTGAGGGCTCTTCAGTGATTTTGAGTAAAAGAAGAGAAGAGATAGGGTAACAAATCTTGAGCAAGAGTTTGAATTTTTAATCCGTCCTCAAAGATGATTTTCATTTCAGATAAAATTAGAATTGGATTCTGATTTCATCGAAACAAATAATTAGAATCAGAGTCACTATTTTCAATACCCATCCTAAAGTTCCATTCCTACAAACCAAATAGCTCTAGATTTGGTATGGGGTATAAAAAGTTGGTGACCAAGCCAACTAGCTATATTCAAGACCATGCTTTTGCCCAGCTTAAAACTAGCTTTGACAAGCTGTAGGGCAATGAGCATATTCCTCCATGTAAATGACATTCTTCATGTGAATGACATTCTTTTACGTGGCCTCCAACAAGCACCGATCTCGAGTCTCCTATGACGAGTATATATATTCTTGCAATTCATGATGTTTAGGTCTCTAATGCCCAATCCATCTTCTTCTTTAGTCTTGCATGCTTGTTTCCAATTTACCAAGTTTTAGAGGTCAATAGTTGATTCGTTCCTTAACCATAAGGGTACCTTTTATATCCATCGTTCTTCTTGATCAGCTTGGTTGATAATTCATACAAGCCCATACAATATCAAGGAAGTGCCATGAGCACTGTATTTGATCAGTGTTACTCTACCATGATAAAAGAAATTTGGTTTACTAATTCATATTTATAAAAGAATGTGTTTATCAATAATTTCAGATGGTTTGATAATTTACAAAAACAAAATTTAGAAAGAAAAAAAAAATCTCAGGAAGAGAAGACGAGGAGATTAGGATGTCGGGTAGTTACATCAACGGGTGTTGCAGAAAAGATAAAAGGCACCACCAATTATTTAGCCATTCTTCTGTTTGAACAGAAATTATGCTCTTATCGGTATGTATAATCCAATAAATATAGAATTTTGATTAATATGAAAACTTTTGATAGAGCCTAAAATTTATACTCCTTTTTAAAAGTGGGTTCTTCTGAGTGTGTGTACCCATGTAAAATCAGTAGTTCAAACAAAGTTTGTCACCAAGCACTTTTTTTATTATAATTGACATTGCAGGATACAGTTGAGAGACATTATGATCAGCAAGATCATCTCAAACTTTGCAAGAGTCAATGAATTTTTGAATAGAGACTTCAATTTGAATGAAGTTGTTTAGAGATCGATCTGAATATTTTATCTTAGAGGTATTGCAAATGATTATCATTGTTACCATCCTAGTTCACATATCTTGGAGAATTGGATATGTGAGCATCAAGCTAACAAAAAAAAGGGTTCGCTTAGCTAAGGCTCGATGTTTGCAATTGCTATTGTGTCCACCTCATGGCGTCTATCATCTTAGCCATGGTTGCCTCAAGGTGCTTGACATGATTGTTGATGTTATTAAAGAAGATGATGAAGCATAGATTCTATAAACTTGCTACCACTTCTTATTTGCTTGCACTAGTTGGTAGTGTGGTTAAACTCAAACTAACAAAAGTTGCGTTGATATTGGAAGTTAAACAAATGAAAGGGTTTGTGCCATTGGTTACAATGGATGGTGCTAAGTTTGTCATTGGATAACAGTTAATGCCTCGACAATGCCATCAGATACTTGGGCTTCTAAAATTAGGGCTTCACAATAACCCACTTTGCTTTGATAACAAATCTAGTGCAAGCTAGGATCATAAGTGAGGATGTGGAAGCCAAAAGATTTGCCTAATTAGACTATGAAAACAATAGATAAAAGATGCCTGTGAGTAAGAGATAACCTATAGTGCAAAACTATTAGGATAATCACGTATTGACCTGAAAAGGCCTTTTTATACATTTGATTTGAACTAAAATTCTCTAGAACTGAAAAAACAAAACAAAATAATTTCTTATATTTTTAAAATATTTTGAGTCAAGAAAATAAAGAAAATAGTTAGAAAGTTATTTTTCAATAAAAAAAATCTTTGAATCTAAATTAGAAATAGAGAGCAAGAAGTAAAGAATAACTAGAAGGTAATCTAATTTAGGATGATTAGTTGGATTTCACCCATTGATCTTCTTAATTTGATTAACGTATTATGAGTCTCACTTTGGCTTCCTACCTGTCCATTGACATTGCACTAGCTTTATGTAAGACCTCTAGAGTCACAATAAGAGAAAATCTTTTGATTTATATGAAGGTTACTATATGGTTGCACTACAGGAAAGTAGAGTTATACCACCAAGAATGCTCACAAGCAAAGATTCAAACTCTAATTTAATCCAATATTATTAAAAAGAAGATAGTACAAAATGTATTTATGGTGTTCTAGGGTCCTTACATTAATAAAAACTCATGAGATCTATTAGAAATTAATCACAATTCAAAAGAACTTGTAAAAGAATGTTTCTAGAAACAAAATGGAGAACTGAATACTAAAAGTCATCTAATGGTGACCCAAATACTATGAATTGCATATCCATAGCATACTAACTGCTGTCCAAAGGCTGCTGTCCAAAGGCTCCTAGGTTAACTCAAGCTCGAAAACTAACTAACAGCAAAAATTTTATCATCCAATCTGTACTAACTATGGACTCTTCACCATTAGTAGCCTAAAGAGAGTAGGATCTGTCCATTAGTCCATGAAATGCAAGTTTGATTCTTTTGATCATAATATTATCATCTAAATCTTTGATTTATGTGATTCAACTTATACCGAAAGGCCTACTCGATGACGAACCTTTTGAAAGTAGTCCATGGCAAAATCTATCTATGCTATTCTTGGTAATTTTTTTAAAATTGTTGCTTCTTATGATGCATCCGAACATTGCAAATATTTAATCTTTTTGAACATCTAGAAGTCAGCTGCCTCCGTGTATTCATGCTAGGCAACCAATTTAGTTCTCCACGAGTCACTCATACAATTTTCTTTTTGTTGTTGCTCCTTGGTCTTAGCATGTCTTTTTTTGAGTCAGGAGATTCTTTGGCATGTAGAAGGCCATGACAAAGCTCATGAGGAGTCACAACATCACAAACAAGCGCACGTGTCCAGATCCTATCTCTAAAGGACAAAGCTCAAATGCCATCAGGTTTTTGAATAAGTTGCTATTGTTATCCATCATCAACCAAGGGCAGCTCATTTAATTTGTCGTTACCATCATCAAGGCAATTGAATAACTTCTTGTACACAACAACATCTAGTCGCATGAGCATGATTCTAGTTTCATGCTTCTGTGGTAGCATAATCCAACAATATCTTCACAATTTCCATCATTAGTGTTGAACCCTGGCCTAGCATTGATGCCAGGCTATGCATTCCCAATGGTAAGAATGGCTCTCTTTGCCTCTAGTATGGCAGAGGGAATGGGCATTCGTCGCCTGATACCAGAGAGTAGAGGAGGTACCAGAGAGTAGAGGAGGATTTAAAACTCCTCTCTCTAATGAGAGATTGAGAACAGAAACAAGTTATCCGAAGCCCTCTCTCTCTGTCGGTTCTCCTCCTCCTCCTCTCTTTGCGAGCAGCGTAGCCAGGAGAATGACTGAAGCAAGAACTCTGGTAGCTCCCTATCTTCGGCGATCCAGCATCTCCGACGAGATAAGTCGTCATCGCTTCCGCTCTTCTCTCTCTCCTTCTTCCCCGACCGACGTCGAAGGACACCATCAATGGTATCAGAGCCACCTGGCCGGGCTTCTTTTGGCCCTTGGCCGTCTTCGGAGCATGCAGAGGAGCAGGGCACGGCGGCCGGCGACAGCGAAGGCGCCATGCGGGCGGCTTCCCCTTTCCTTCCGACGGAAAGGGGCCATCGGACTAGCAAAGGCAGCCGGAAATGGGTTCTCCGACTATTGGAGAGGCCGGGAGAGTTTTTTCCTGATCGCTAGAGGCCAGAAACTCCCCGGCCGGTCGCCGAACTTGCAGCAGCCATGGGGAGTTCGCTGAGTTTACGGATGGCACCTATCTGTAAATTCGGTGAATTCTAAGGGCTTTCAGTTTCCCATTTTTCAGCCAAAAAAAAAAGATTTGTGTTGACGTGGCAACCACGTGCGCACTGACGTGGGCACGTCTGAGCGACGTGGCCCGCGCCATGTGAATGCTCACAAGACAACCTATGGGGCCATGTGGCACTGCGCGCCCCACGTGGCAGTGGGTCCCCTGACATAGCATGCCACATATTTTTTTTTTCTTTTTCTGTTGAGAAGACTTTCTGGTAATTGTTTAAGCTCCTAGGGACCTTTTGTTAATTTTACCTTTTAAAATGTTATTAAATCATTTCAATTAACGGTAGGGACCTTTGTTAATTTTTCCTATAAAATTAACCATTAGCCGTCCTTGGTTTCTATGTTTTTTTTAAACAGAAAATGCTTTTTCTATTTTTTGATTTTAAAAATTAGTAGAAAATTACAGAAAACCAGAAAAATTAGTAGAAATTGCAGAAAAATCAGAAAAATTTGCTGAAAATTCTAGAAAATTTATCATAATTTTTTAAAATTGAGGCATAATTATTTATGCTTTGTACATAAATGGTATTTATGCCATTTTTGACTAAAAATAAAGTCAAGGCATAATTATTTATGCTTTATACATAAATGGTTAATGCTAAGTGCATAATTATTTGTGTGTAGTGCATAATTATTTATTCTTAGTGCATGAATGATATTTATGTATTTTTTTATCAAATTTGCTAGAATGAAATTTCTATTTAGTGCTAAGATTGTTGATTACCTGTTATAATTAATTTATTTCATGGTAATATCTTTTTTATTATATGATATGTTCATATTGATATACTCATGCCTAGTACTGCATGTGGATTTATTCCAAGTTGCATTATTATTTTTGTGGAATTAGGGATAAGTTCTCTAAAGTAGAAAATGATTAGATTAGTTAAGTAGAAAATGATTAGATTAGATTAGATAAGTAGAAAATGATTATATTAGATATTCAATCTTACTAAATCGATGATGATTATGAGCTTAGCGAAATTTTTCATCCCATTTTATGAGAAAGAGTATCCGAAACCTAATTAATTTTTTTCATCAAAAATATACACTATGACATGTGCCTAATGTCCAAACTTTGCTTGAATGAACGTAGTGATGACCCTAGGACCATTGTAGCTGACCTGAATAGAGGCGAAAAGTTAAATGGATAAAATTATAATATGTAGCATAAGAAGATTCTAATACCTACTTAAGAGTTAGAAGTCTTAGAAACTCTCACCTCTAGTATGACCCCACTTGAATAAAACAGCTCTGCCCAACACCGTCGTGATCGAGAGGTCTATGAGAACTAGGTCAAGAAAAATCGCTATGCATGCTTTACTATATTGAGCAGCATGCACAATGATCTCATTAGGGAATTTGAGAATTTTTTCATAGCTCAATCCATGTGGAATCAGCTCAAGATTAAGTATGGCCAAACCTCTGCTATAAGACAGCGTGCCTTGAACTTGAAGGTCATGCAGTATACTAAAGATCCCAGTTACTCCATGTCCGAGCATCTTTGTATTATGAACATTATGATTAGAGATCTGAAAGCTGTGGAAAGTGAGTTGACAGACAAGCAGCAGGTACTGGCAATAATACATTCTCTACTTGATCCTGAGTGGGGTCAGATGAAGCTCTTGATGACTCATAGTAAGCGCATCAAGAGCTTTGATGACATTTCCTAGCATTTGGACTTAGAGGCTAAACGTATGGAAACCAGCCACCTTGTGGTCTTTGTAACTCAAGTTGAGCCTTCAAGACCCAAAAATAAGAAAAGGGGTATGGTAGGCGGGAAAGTTGGATAGGGGCCTAAAAAAAAAAAAGATATTCAAACCTCAATTAGACTGACGACGAGGCAAGAGAAATGTAGCAAAGATGAGATGCTACAACTGTGTAATGAAGGGACATTTGGCTCGTGATTGCACTAAGCCTAAAAAGATACGGGAGTGACTAAACACGTAGTGAAGGACCGAATTGACTACATGGATTTTCACCGGATATAGATGGATACCCAACATATTATGCTTAGGAACGATTTATGTGAATAAGTGTTGGGCATAGGAGCTTTCCCTATTGGCCTTAGGTTATGCTTTTTATTTCTCTGCAAACGAAATAAATGTATAGTTGGATGGTGATATGTTCTTTTGTAAATAGTTATTGAATGGTTTTTTTAGACTTGATTTTGATTTTAGCAATTACAATTCCTCATTTGCACGTGTTTCTTTTCCTGCTGAGAATGATAGTTTGAGATGGCATACTGGACTTGACCATATGGGCCAAGATAGGATGTCTAGACTAGCAAAAGAAGGGCTATTGGGACCTCTAAGCAAAATAGGTCTTGTGTGTGAGCCTTGCTTAGCAGGAAAGGCATCTAGAAAAACTTTTGGTAAGTCTTATAGGACCTCTCAACCTTTAGAGCTAGTACGCTCAGACATTTGTGGACCTATGAATGTCAAGGCATGTTATGACACCTCTTACTTTCTCACATTCATAGACGACTATTCGTGAGTTGGGTACGTGTATGTGATCTCCACCGCTATGAAGTATTAGACTGTTTTAAATACTTTTTAGCGGAAGTAGAGAATCAAAAGGAGAGGACTTTGAAGACCCTTCGAACTGATAGAGGATACGAATATTTGTCTAAGCAATTTAAAAGGCTTTGTAAGGAGAAGGGGATTAACTAACAATTTTTGAAATGCAGCAACAAAATGGAGTTATAGAGCGTAGGAATAGGACTTTTTTGGACATGGTTAGGTTGATGATGATACAAGCAAATGTACCAATAAGTTTTGGGGAAGATGCGCTATTGACTGCTGTCTACATCCTTTATTGCATGCCCAGTAAGTCGATGCCCACTGCTTCATATGAGCTTTGATATGGCACAAAACCTAGTGTGGATTATTTGTACCCATGAGGCTTAGCAGGATATGTTCACAACATCTCCTATAGGTTGAGGAAGCTAGGCCCTAGGGCCAGCAAAAAGGTATTTATCAGGTACCCTAAGAGTTTTAAGGATTATGTGATATATAGTGAACATCTTGATAGAGGAATGACTGAAGTAGAGTCCAAAGATGTAGAATTCATAGAGAATGAAATTCTAAGTATTAGTGAAGTAAGGAAGGACTTGGGATTGTATGAGTTACAAGAGGACTCCACCACTATCTTTGGCGAAGGAGGGAAATCATAACCCTTTCTAAGAGTCGCCATAGATAGTGGGAGTGGCTTACCCTATGGGAGCGCACTAACTGAGACAAATGGAAGTACACCTACAAGTGGTAGTACACCACTAGAAAGTAGCCCTCAAGACCCAAGTTTACAATTGCAGAGAAGTGAACATTGAAGTATACTACATCATCATTTTGAAATTGAAGGGGATGTGTTCTTATGCACTCCGCTAAAAGAAGATGAGCCAACTTCTTTTGCTCTGCTCGCTTCACCGGCTCGTAATGAGTGGCTAGCAGCCATGGAGGATGAGATGGAATCGATGGCTAAAAACTATGTGTGGGAGTTGGTTGATCTTCCATCCAGGTGTAGATCGATAGGAAACAAATAAGTCCTAAATCCTAAAGACAAAGCGCAAGGTAGATGGATCAATCAATAAGTAAAAGGTTCGACTCGTGGTGAAGGGCTATACTCAAATGAAGGGTATAGACTATGAAAAGATATTCTCTTATGGTAAGGTTTGCCTCTATTCGTTTAGTCCTAGCTATTGTAGCCAATTTAGACTTGGAGCTATATCAGATGGATGTCAAGACAGCATTCCTCAATGAAGGACTAGACAAAGAGATCTATATGGATCAACCTATTGGCTTTGAAGTCAAAGGATAGGAGGGCAAAGTGTGCCACCTGAAATGATCCATATATCGTCTTAAGTAATCATTTAGGTAGTAGTATTTCAGATTTCATAAAGCCATTACATCGGTTAGCTTGAACATGATTGAAGAACACCATTATGTGTACATCAAGAAATTAGAAGATGGAATTTTGATTTTGTCATTATATGTGGATGATATTCTTTTAGCTAGAAATAACGTAGGGTTAATCAATATCACTAAAAAGTGGTTGTCCTCTATCTTTGAGATGGACATAGGTGAAGTGAATTATGTACTCGGAATAAGAATCCTAAGGAATCGCTCTAAAAAGTTTCTTGGTTTGTTTTAAAAAACTTTTGTTGAGAAAATCTTGGAGCAATTTCGTATGCACTATTTGAAACCCATTGACACCCTAATTGAGAAGGGTTGTACTTTGAGCCTCAATTAGTGCCATAAGACAAATGAGGAAAAAAAAGAGTGAGAAAGGTTCCTTATGCTAGTACAGTGGAAAGCTTGATATATGCTCTGTTATGTACTCGCCCTGATATATGTTTTGCAATTGGCTTAGTTAGTCGATACCAAAGCAATCTAAGATCCGCTTATTGGGAAGTAGTTAAAAGAATCTTTCGTTACCTTCGTGGTACCGCCAATCTCGTCCTATGCTAACAAGGAAGGGACTTGAGAGTAAAAGACTTCTGTGACGTGGATTGGGTTGGTGATAGAGACAAGCAAAAATCCACCTCAAGATATCAGTTCATCCTAGGAGGAGGAGCTATCTCTTTATACGGTAAGAAGTATAGCTGTATCGCCCTCTTTACGATAGAAGCTGAATATATCGCTTGCTCGATGGTTGTTTAAGAGGCAGTAGAGTTGAAGAAATTCTTAAGTCGTTTTGAGGTTACAGCTGGTGCTCGTGAACCTATTCAGATCTATTCTGAAAATATGGCAGCGTTACAGTACACTAAAGATTCAAAATATTATAGTAGAATGAAACACATTAATATAAGATATCACTACATTTCGAGATATGGTTAAGTAAGGTGAAGTCACTACATTTCGAGATATGGTTAAGTAAGGTGAAGTCCCCCTTCAGCACATCTCTACTAGCAGGATAGTGACTGACCCATTAACTAAGTCTATTGGTAAAGATGTATTCTAGATCCATGTGAGGAATTTGGATCTACGTAAAAGTTGACTAATAAGGGTTATACTTTGGATATTGTTGAAATAAAATGTTTGTTTCATTGTCTTTCATGATGTATTTCATAAATATGATTGTGTAAGACATGTAAGTGTATGAATGTCAAAGGCTCAGATCATCTCACTCACTTGAGTAATTGCCTTGACACTTTTGTGATGAGCAGGATGAGAAAAGACTGACCATAATTGACATTTGAGTATTAGGATAAGATGCATGCATTGTGTGGAACATGAAAAGTGCATGTGTTGCAAGAAAATCTGCATGAGTAGTAGAAAATATCGTAGGCTGCATGAATTGCAGGTAATGTTGCCTCATTTGGAACTGAGATAAGATTTAAATCCATATATTTTGAATGTCCACAAATCCATATAGAGCCTAATGAAACCGAACATGAGCATATATGTGAGTGCTCAGGTCGGACATTTTTGTAATGTTTAGACTTAAGCTTGTATGTCATTTGAGATTGATATGGCCCATTAAGTGGAAGTTTTGCCCCAGCATGCATTATGTGCTGCATGTGCTAAAGTCGATTATTTAGGGGGCGACATGATAAATTCCCTCTCTGTCATCGTGTGAGCCCTAAAGACTGTGATGTGTCCTTAAACTTGAAACTGTATCATTAAGTTAGAGTTCAATATAACTTCCTTAGCTTTGTCATATAGGGCCATGAAAAATGTGGCTACATGGGACAATACTAGAGAGTTAATTGGACAAAGATGGATTGATATAAGCGTTCAAGGAAGATCGTTTGATAACACACCTTGAGTTTGTGATTCATAACCTGGGCGATTATATGCATAAGTAGCATATAATCATAGACACAAATATCTGGCTTAATGATTTTAAGTACTACTCAAAGATAAATCTCTTGAGGAGTTGATTTTAATAGAGTACCTATTATACTCTATTCATTATGTTTATTACTATTAGCCCTATCTATAATTACTTAGTTGTCATAGTAACTAAGACCTCTTGAATTAGTCTAACCAAGAAGGGATGATCTATTAACAGATCCTTAAGCCACTCTTCTTGACCACATGATACATCAAAAACTGTTCATTTCACTTCAATAGTGGATCAAGTAATAATTCTAAGCTAATTTTTAAGAGATGAAGCACCACTCAAATTGAATCCATATCCACATATAAATTTATTGTTGTCTAAGTCTATGATTCCCGATTAGTATTATATACCCCTAAATAATTGTAGGGCTATCGGTAAAATGAAGACTATAATCTATGATTCCTTTAAGGTATTCTAATACCCTATTAAGTGCACTCCAAGGAAGATGACTAAGCTTGGAAATATACCTACTCAGTCTGTATGCGATGCAAGCAATATAATCTCATGGACACAGATGTAAAGCAGTATTATATTACACTGAAAATTGTTGGAATGGCTCAGCAAGATATTTTCTTCATCCAAATTTGTTGCAGTAGTACCCAATCTGGATTGGTGATTTCAGACAGACTGTTGCATTCAAAGAATTGGTTTGATTCATAGAAAGGGGTTATGATATAAAACAAGCACAAATGCCCAACCACTTACCATGCTAGTAGAGCACATCATTTTTTTTGAAGTTTTCTATAATAATTCAATTTGTTGGGTCTTGTAGATATAGTTTATCCTTTTCTTATAGAGAACCTATTTTTCTAGTTTTTCATTGTCCTGGTAGAGCAATGACAGCATGCCCTCAAGACTTCAGTCATGCAAATCGACCCGTCATAATTCTTGATTATTTATAGATTTAGCCTAGGAAAATTTCAACCCAAATAGAATGAATGTACTTTCAAAATCACTTGGATCATGGAACTACTGACATAATTTTGAACCACTAGGTAACTGACCTTTCATACTCCCCAACCACCCTTCTTGCCTTCTTTGTTGTAATGGTGTTTGTGCCTTTAAACACGACTGAAATGGCTAGTGGTTGTGGGTATAAAAATATATTCTTTCTTTTAGCATAAGTTATGCTAATTAGGCTCTTATTTTGCTCTCAGGAGATATCCACTTTCTCTGCATTAGTTCGGAGAGAAGATGGGTAGATAGAAAAGAGAGCTCTTGTAATATTCTAAACTTGGAAGACTTGTAATTTCATTTTAAGCATATTTTTATTATTATTTTAATCTTCTGGTATTAATTATTTGAGTGGAATCTTGAAAAGATATGAAAGCTGAAATTTGAAGTTATTTTGAGTTTTTTCCCATGATCCTTCCAAAAAGCTGATAAAATCAATTATTTGGGCTTTTAATTGAAGTTTTTGTAATGATTTCAATGCCTACTTATTGTTTTTGATCCTTATGAGAGGTTGGAATAAAAATTTTGGAGGTTAGAATGCCTTAAAATAAGTTTTGGAAACGATTTTATGTGGTTAGCTGGCTCTAAAGCCAACTAACTTATAATTTCAAGGACATTAGCTGGCTCTAGAGC
Organism: Metroxylon sagu; assembly: GCA_017589505.3. Taxonomy (NCBI): domain Eukaryota; kingdom Viridiplantae; phylum Streptophyta; class Magnoliopsida; order Arecales; family Arecaceae; genus Metroxylon; species Metroxylon sagu. Next base: position 951,425 of record JACVBY030000536.1, on the reverse strand, counting down.
CAGCTAACGCATGAATTAAGGACGTTAGCTAGCTCTAGAGCCGGCTAACGTAGGATTTTGGACAGTTTTCTTGAAAGTAGTCGACTCTAGAGTCAACTACTTAGCAAAAACTTTCTGTAAAACTGATCCGGGATAGTTTTTAGCCACAGTAGTCGACTCTAGAGCTGACTACTGTGGAAAACTTTTCTGTAAAAAGAGCTGGAAATCAATTTTATCCAAAATAGTCGGCTACTTTGGAAATCTCTCTGTAAAAGTGGTTTGGAAGAGATTTTGGCCAAAGTAGCCGACTATGTAGTCGACTACTATGGGAATTTTGTCTATGGAGTTGGTTTGAGACCAACTTCACTCTTAATCAAGGACTTTCCAGTGGGTCACCCATCGCTCTCACCCAAGCTCGCTTAACTGAGGCTTCAAGTGGATAAAAATCTTCTATGGAAGTGGTTTGAGGATGATTTCACTCTTATTAGCTAGCATCCATGCTGACTAATAGGTGGGTAACCCTTGTTTTTCATCTGATAATGAAATTTGACCAGGGGCATTAACGAAAATTTGTTCAGGGGTAAAACTGAAATTTGATAAAAAGTTATTTGAGGATTTGATCAAAGGCAAGATAGGAAAGAAAATTGAAGGGCAAAAATACTTGGTAGAGAAGGGAGCCATGTGGGCTTTGAAAAATATGACTTAAGAGTGAAGAGGGGCAAAATGAAAATTTTTAAGAGCATTTAAGTCCACCCATCCCTCTTGGTCCTTAAGCGGCATGTGAAAGGAGAGAAAAAGAGAGAAAGGAGGAAGAAAAAAAAAGAAAGAAAGGAGAGGGTTCTGCCAGCTATGGAGAAGAAGAAGAGAAGAAGAAAAAGAAAAGAAGAAGAAGAGAGGAAGAAGAGAAGAAGAGGAAGGGAAGGAAAGGAAAAAGGCTTGGTGGTTTAGCTTATTTTTGCTAAGGTAAGTCCAAACTTTCTTAAGCTAGAGAATGATGTTAAAATCTTATGATTTAGAGGTAAATGAGGTGATAGCATGTGTATATTGTGAATCCTTGAGTATGTTAGGGATTTAAAAGTATTATGCTAAGATATGAAAGCATAGAGCATGTATGCATAATTTCATGAAACCCTTGGTACTTGTAACCCTAATAATGCATGTATAATGACTTAGGCTAAGAGATTGGTTCAAGGGAGCCAGAGCAAGGGAAATAGCAGCTATAACGGTGTGCTATCAGCTAAGGTCAGTGGGTTTCTCATCTAGCTTTGAGAAATGTTTTATGATAGCATAGTAATATTTTGCTATAAATCAGAGTATGTTATGCTAAGTATAGTATTTCAAGTAGTTAAATATGGGAAATAAGAACCCAGTTATGATGTATCTTATTCTCAAAGTATATTATAAAGCAAAGCATGAGTTTAAGAGCAAAGCATGAGTTTAAAGCATATTCTAAAGCAAAGCATGAGTTTAAAAGCAAAGCATGAGTTTAAAGCATGTTCTAAAGTAAAGCATGGGTTTAAAACATATTCTAAAGCAAAGCATGAGTTTAAAGCATGTTCTAAACCAAAGCATGGGTTTAAAGCATATTTTAAAGCAAAGCATGAGTTTAAGAGAAGAAAAGGAAACATGGGCTAGAGCATGTTTCAAAGCAAAGTGAGTTTCAGCAAAGCATAAGTTTCAGAAAAAGCATGAGTTTCAGCAAAGCATGAATTTAAGAAAAAAAAAGGAAACATGGGCTAGAGCATGTTTCAAAGCAAAGTATAGAGCTTCATGAAAAACATTGTTTAGATAAAAACACATGTTTCAGTAAAGCATGGAATTTACCTTTCAGATTCATGTTTCAAAGTGATGCATGGGCATGCATGAGTATCAATGTTTCAAAGAAAGTATAGCTGATTGTATATTGGATCATAAACTTGTATTGGAATATTTTTACAGCATACAGCATAAAGAGCATAGGGCCATCTATGGGGCTGATCACCCTGTAGACTGTGCCATAGCATGAGCATTGCACACACTATTATAGCCGGCACCTCCTTGCGACTCAATCGTACTATGATCCCGAGGCCAGGGGGAGTACAAGCTAGATCAGCCTAGTTGGGCAGATTGTAAGCAGCCCAGTGGGGCAAGAATCACAGCTCGGTTAAGAGCTAGGTTACTATATAGCCCATGGGGGCTTAGAGATATAGGCCCATGGAGAGGGCAAGTAGGAAGCCCAGGGAAAAGGGGCAAGCTCACACCTGAGGTGAACCGCACATGTGAGGGGTGCCATGTGGTGCGGGAATCCTCGGCGCTCAGTACACTCACCCACTGAGAGTACACCTACAGGAGGGCGACTGTAGGGATGTACCTTAGTGGTAGCACACCCAGCCCATCATCATGAAGTTTTGTAAAAGTGGCATATCTTATTTAAGTTGCATTATTGAAAGCATAAGCTAACTTATGAGTTTTCTTATCTCATTGGAAAGATTTATGTATCAACTGGGATATGTTGTATCAGTATGCTTATTGGTTTTTAAAATGTGGTTCTCAGTTTTTCCCCATTGTTAGATGGCTATCCAGTCACTGTGACTTAGGTCTCACCCCTCTATTATTGAAATTTTTGGATTACAGATCAGAGTTAGCAGGTTAGCCCTTGGATGCTTGGTTTGGATGTGGGCTGCTAGATGTGTATAAATTGGTTGATGACATGGACTTATGTCACTTGGATTGTATATGTATTGATAATGGATATGGATGGATTTGTATAACTATAACCCTATAATGTATTTTGGACTTGGATGGTTATGAGAAATGACTGTCATTGTGGAATGGATTTGTATATATAGTCTTTATAGCAGTATAGTGATGAAAGTTATATTGCCTGGAATTATGTGATGAAATAATGTGAAAGTCTTATGTTATCTGAGCAGGATGAATTAAATTGTGATGTGATCTTATGAATAGTATGAATGATTTGAGCAGGTCAAAAGTTTTTAGCAGAATTAGCATTTTGTGCATGTAACTTATGGCAATTGGATAGGGATCACTTGAGCTTTATGGTACTTAGCATAAAGACTAGTAGATCTCTACTTAATTTTCATAAGAAATCATGCCATCGGGAAGGGGGCCCCACAGCTCTCGTTGCCATCAAAATAGTCATTAAAGACCCCAATGAGTGGCTATCTTCTTGGAAGGATTAGGATTGCTGTAGATGGAGGAGAGTTGGGCTATGATAATGCAACTTGTCATGTCATAAAGCTCGACCTCCAACTTTTGAAATGGATTTGTTAGCTTCAAGTAAGGTTGTTCCTTTGCTTGGCTTTACAAGAGAATGAATAATTTGGATGTAGATAGAATAGGTACGAGGTTAGAAGAGAACTAAAATGAGTTAGTAGATTGGATTCTAGTTAGCCCATTCAGGTTAATTGATAGAATCATATGGAATGCTGTTCAATTGAGCCTAAGATTGATCAATTGATGGAATTGGATCATGAGTGAATCAGGATTCAAAATTAGAGAACATGGGTCAGTTGGTGTAATTGGCTATGATTCAATTAAATATATAATTAATCAATTGGAGGTAGGGTTGAATAGGATTTAAACAATTATAATCAAATGATGCAAGCAAGAAGGATTAGTACGATAGAGGTCTACCAGAATTAAAGAGCTTTTAATTTAGAAATATGATTACTTAGCAGATTACACTATAAAGTTTAGGGGAAGATGCCTAGAAATATCCACAACTAACATAAAAAAACCCATCATGTCATCAATAAGATAGCAATAGATAAAAAAATACCTTACATAGCATGGCATGGAGGAAATCTTTACACAGAATGGCCAATTACTTGACTAGAATTAATTGTCATTAACTTGATTTGAGATAAGCCCGTGTATTAATAAACCATCTATTATTGCATAAGGTACAATTAGATCCACCGCAAAGTGAAATTTTCTATTATAACTATAGATCACACATCAGAACTTATCTATTTGAAGTCCATTTAATGTATGCATAAATTTAAACTTGGAGTTATTACCCAAAAAATAGTAATTTCTAGCTAAGAAATTATCCTTGATTCAAGTTGTAGTTAGTCCATGCTAATTATTTTTGCATATGTTATTTAACCAATTTCTTGTCTCATAGAGTAGTGGCTAGTAACTGACAATAATAAATTGTTTTATTTACATTTTTGATAAACTAGGCTTTGCGAATAATTTTCAATTAGAATTAGCTTTCCTGCAAGGTCCTTAATTTGAACCCATAAGCTTTAACCAATGATCTTCAATTTCTTTTACAATTACTAAAAAAAATAATGAGCAAGTTTGGCTGCCTAATTATTAGCACCTAAAAAATTATTGAAGCACTTCAATTGAAACCAATTATCTTAGCACATAAAAGGTGGCATGGAACCCATGAAACCCTAATTGTTATATAGAAGGTCTCTTTTCAAGCTATTTTCCACGTAGAAACCTTATCCACTCCGGTCTTGATCGCATGATCACTCATGTTATCATGACACAAGGATAATGCTTCCTCTCATCTTGTTGGAATAAATTCCAATATCCTTATTTTCCACTTACCTAATAAAATTAGGTGGACTATAAATGAATTTCTTTTCAAATGCCCTCATTACAAAGCAACATATATGACTAGAGACTTCCTTGCAGTTTCATGTGCAGCATAATTTTTTTTTTTTTCCAGCTTGTTTGATTGTACACTTATGATGCTATGATATCATGATTTGGGGTTAATATATGCTATTATGTATCAATTACCTTGTTACGATGAGTTTATGGTGTTGATATGTGATGGGATGGTAAGATGCCGGGCATGTAGGTTAGTCACTGTGATACTGTAGAGATGGCATTAGGGGCAAGACGAATAGCCGTGGAATCCCAATGTGGAACCAGTTATGGTTTGAGATTATAACCTGACTTAGTTTATAACATCTACCACTTACACTATTGATATATGGTACTAGTTTTGGTAGACTTGGCAGAAATCTAGTATAACCTAAACATGTGGCATCGGGATAGGGTCGAGGGCCACGGAACTAGTCTATATTGACTAGGTTTATGATATGTGACACTAGTATGGGAACTAATCTGCGCATGCAAATATCGCTAGGTTAGGTTGGTAGACATGACTAATGGTATGAGGTTTGTTAGTCTGTATGTTTATTGTGTCGATGTATTGATATAGCTCTATGCATGATGTTGATGAGGCTATGTGCCTTATGTTATTGCATCTAGTGATGTAATCCAATGCTATGGAAAGACAAAAGATAATGAAGGGATTTATATTACATTAATACTTGTTTTCATGCATGGTATTTACAACAGCATTATTCTTAGCATATGTAGTATTATTATATTATCATTCGTTTTTCATAGCATGTTCATATCGATATGTGTAAAGTTCTTACTAGCTATCTAGCTCATTACTTTCTTTTTATCCTTTTTTAGAGAAAGATGATTTCATGGCCGATCCTAACTTAGGACTAGGCACTCTGGGAGTAAGACCTAAATATCTTAAGGTTTATTTGGTAATGGATTAGTTGTGGCATTTCTCTTTTGTATTTGAGGATGACTATATATATAGACCTCTTTATGTTACTATTTATTTTGAGGATACTTAATCTGCTATCTAGATGATTGTAGATATACTGGGGTTACTACTATTGTGATGTTATGTGAATATAATTTAGATGATGATATTATCTGATTATGAGTTTTAGTAGGTCTAGTATACTTTTAGGTTTCGCTCTAAGAGTATATGGCCGTATCACGTTATACTTTGGGCCGGGCGTCGGTTCGGTGGCATGACAAATATATTGAGCAAATGATCAAGGTAGGTAGCTGTGACAAGAGAGGCCCGACACAGGCTAGCATGTGGTTTTTGGGCCCTATCCTCATTTTCGGCCAAGTCCTATTCTTGGAATGGTTCGATTTGGTCATGGTACTATTCGTTAGCATGCAGCATAGACTTGCCCAGTCATCGATAGGTTTGAGAATGTGGCACAGGTGTATTGGTTTAAGGTTGGATCACGTTGAGCTACGCTAAAGCTTCAATTTGGTGGGCTAGGTTTAAAATTATCTTGTTTAGTCTAGCCTCTGAAATTTGGACAACCTTGATGAAGAGGAATTGCCACCTTATCGCGAAGGCTCAGTGGAATAACTAAATGACATGCCATAGCTGAGATTGAAGAATAAGTTAGTTCAGTAGTAGTTATTTTTTATGTTGTCCATGAATTGGTGCTTGCCCAATGAAGAGCCTTCTAAAAAGCTTAAACCCGTTTCTTACTTGATATGATTTTCTTTGTGCCTTTTGTGAGTTATGGATGCATCATTAATTGGAGCAACATTATGCCTTGAGGATGAGTAGACTCTCATTACAAGAAAAATGAATGTTTTATATAACAACGGATGAACTAGCTTATTCCAAAACAAGTTAAGTTCCTTGCGCTTGCCTATTATAGATTGAACGAGGAGATTAAGTTCCTTGCACTGTCCTAACCTTATCTTTCACCATCATACAATGTTAGCTAGCATTTAAGCTAGCCCTCAGTTCATTCCACTTCAATATGTTATTCCATTGTTTTATGCCACTTTTATACCCCTACATGAATTGCAGTCATTAACAGATTAGTAGGATCTTGTCTATGACCCCTTCGTTTGTTGTTAAAGCTAATCAATATGCATGAAGCTTTCTGGATCGGCATCCTCAAATGATTCTGTGTTACTTGTAGGATTTGATATATATAATCACATAATTTGGATAATGAGACAAGAAGAGATATCAAATGCCTCTTTGTTAAATGCCCCTTCACTAACTTGGAAACTTTATCCACTCGTGTCTTGAACGCATGGCTATTCATGCTATCACGGCACAATGACAATTATTCCTGTCGTCTTATGATTCCTCTCAAATTTAGTTCTATATTGGATGGAAAAGAGATGTGTTATGTGCTTATAACTCAAGTTCACTTGCTACCCATTAATTTCGACTTAAGTTTTTGTGCCACATGATTTTCGGCTTGCTAACGGAGTTAATTGGGTTGTACGTGAGCTTGGAGCGTTACAAATGGTATCGAAGTCGATCCGAGTGTGCGAAAGTTGGTAGGCATGAAGAAAGGGCTACTCATGGGATGGTGATGGAGTTCCGCCATAACATAGAGCCACCCTTACAGCATCAACAATCTAGTTCGAAATAGATTTTCGCTAGCCTGTGGCATGTGACGAGGACGTTGCATTATAAGGAGGGAAGATTGTAATACTCCCTAAATTTAGTCCCACGTTGGATAGAAAAGAGATGTGTTTTATGCTTATAACTTAAGTCTATTTGTTGCCCATTAACTTCCGCTCGAGTTTTTGGGCCACGTGGTCTTCGGTCCGCTAACAGAGTTAATTGGATCGTACATGGGCTTGGGGCGTTACACATCTCGTTGAAATAAATTTCAATATCTTTGTTTTTTACTTATCTAATAAAATTGGATGGATCAACAATGGATTTCTTTTCAAATGACATCGATTACAAAGCAGCACAAATGACCACATGCTTCCTTGTAGCTTCATGTGCGGCAAAATTCTATGATTTACTTGACCATAAACATAATGGCTAACTACTCCATGCCCATAAAGAAAAAGGCCAACTAGATCCATAAAAGTAATGGCCAACCACTTCGTACGGTGGTTTACTTGACCCATAAAGATAATGGCCAACTAGACCCATAAAAATAATGGCCAACCATTTTGTACAGTAGTTTACTTGACCCATAAAGATAATGGCACTAGACCTATAAATATAATGGCCACGATGGTTTACTTGACCCATAAAGATAATGGCACTAGACCCATAAAGATAATAGCAACAATGGTTTACTTGACCTGTAAAGATAATGGCACTGGGCCCATAAAGATAATGGCTACGATGGTTTACTTGACCCATAAAAACCATAAAGATAATGACGAACTACTTCAGTATGATGAAGCCATCATTTACTTGCACAACATTTATTTCTTTCAAATATATATATATATATATCTATAATTCAAATCCACTTGCTACCCATTAATTTCAACTAGAATTTTTATGCCACGTAATTTTTGACTTGTTAACGGAGTTAATTTTATCATACTGGATCGTACGTGAGCTTAAAGCGTTACAAATGGTATTAGAGTCGATCTGAGTGTGCGAAAGTTAGTGAGCATGAGGAAAGGGCTACCCATGGGACATGATGAAGTCCTGCTATAGCATGAAACCATCCTTGTAGTACCAACAATCTGGCTCGAGATAGATTTTGGCTAGCTTGTGGCGTGCGACGAGGACGTTGCATTATAAGGAGGGAAGATTGTAATACCCCCAAAATTTAGTCCCACGTTGGATTGAAAAGAGATGTGTTATGTGCTTATAACTCAAGTCTACTTGCTATCCATTAATTTTTATTCGAGTTAATGGGTCACGTAGTTTTCGATCCACTAACGGAGTTAATTGGATCGTACGTGGGCTTGGGACGTTACACATCTTGTTGGAACAAATTTCAATATCCTCATTTTTCACTTACCTAATAAAATTGGATGGACCATCAATGGATTTCTTTTCAAATAACGTCGATTACAAAGCAGCACAAATGACCACATGCTTCCTTGCAGCTTCATGTGCAGCAAAATTCTATGATTTACTTGGCCTTAAACATAAATGGCTAACTACTCCATGCCCATAAAGATAAAGGCCAACTAGATCCATAAAAGTAATGGCCAACCACTTCGCATGGTGATTTACTTGACCCATAAAGATAATGGCCAACTAGACCCATAAAAATAATGGCCAAACATTTTGTACGATAGTTTACTTGACCATAAAGATAATGGCACTAGACCTATAAAGCTAATGGCCACGATGGTTTACTTGACCCATAAAGATAATGGCCACATTGGTTTACTTGACCCATAAAAATCGTAAAGATAATGACCAACTACTTCAGTACGATGAAGCCATCATTTACTTGCACAGCATTTATTTCATTCAAGAATATATATATACATATATATATATATATATATCTAAGAAAATTTATGGGACCATAAGCAGGTCCTCTCAGATTACATTCAGCTATAGATCGAACCATGCGGATGACGCGAGTCCTCTAGCAGCAGCCTGGCATGGAGGTCATCGCTGGTCCCTGTCACATAAAGATCAACGACTAGTCGGACAAAGTAAGTCCATGCATGACTTTGCTTGACTTGTAGGGATAACAACTAATGGCTCATGACTTGACTTGAGAATGGAGCATCATTTCCTCGACAAGTGTTGCACGTTTCTCATAGCCAGTCGCACTTTTACACCTCGGCATGCAACGTAAACAAGGTTTTTCCATGCGGAAGACCTGAGCCATGCTTGACGTATGATGTACCGAAAATTCCTTCTGAAAGAATTTCCACTCGTTTGTCCACAATGGTCGTTGCATTCGTCATTCAAAAGTGACTTTAAATCACTCATTATCATGATGAAAGTTAGTATGTGTTTGATTTTTGATAATAATTCTATTTTTATTTTTATTTTTATAAAAAATAAAAAATATCTATCAAAATATGTTTGATGAATAAAAATTAAAGCAGTTCTAAAAGAAATATAATTTTAAAATAATGAAAAACTGAATATTATAATTATTTATATGATAATTATTTATATTTATTTATGGATGTACGTGTATAGAGGAATTCTTAGTAAGTTGTTAGGCTTATCATACATAATTTAGCTGTTCGTAGCTTAGAATTGGATTATGATTGGGATTGAAATGGCAAGAAGAATAGTTGGATTATTTTAATATCAGTTAAATAAAGAAAGCGACGGTTGAATAATTTTATTATTATATTAATAAATTTTTTAATTTTAGAGATTAAGGCTGACATATTATGTTGTAAAAAAATTATTAAAATATGTTCTGTATCCTTTTGGAACCATAGTTGGCCAGACGTGAAAAGGACATGGCAAGACGATCGAGCACGTCCATCTGTTCGTCACTAACCATGAACCAAGACGACTTAGTTGTGAGTCAAGATGACTGGGCATGGAACTCCTTCAATAAATACGCAGATGAGAGGCGTTCATGCAACCTCTCATGGCCTATCCATTCCATTTCAATCTCTTTATGCTGGTCTCAGGACTTCCTCTCATGGCCAATGATGGATGCAAGGGAAGATCTCACACTATTGAGCGGGTGATGCTGATTGGGTTCATCTTCTTATGCGCTGGAGTCATCCCATTCTGCCTCTGCCTAGGCAGCGGAGGTGATTCCAACTTGAGGGGTAGCTGCATAGAGAGCGAAAGGAAAGCCATCCTTGCCATCAAAGCAGATATCGATGATCCTGATAAGTGGCTCTCCTCTTGGACGGGCCAAGACTGTTGCCAGTGGAGGGGAGTGGGCTGCAACAACACCACCGGCCATGTCGTAAAGCTCAATCTCAGATACCCTGAAGGTACTGCAAAATACCAAGAATCAAGTAAGGTAAATCCTTCCTTATCTAGGTTGATACATTTGAGGTATTTGGATCTGAGCATGAACAACTTCATCGGAGCATCCTTCCCGGAATTCATTGGTTCTCTCATCCACTTGGAATACCTTAACCTCTCCCTTGCTGGGTTTAGTGGACCCATTCCTCGCGTGATTGGAAATCTCTCGAACCTGCACTTTCTAGATCTTCATTGTGGGTATGCTGGTCGGCACTCTGACATTTTTTATGGTAGAACCTTTCGAGTTAATGACCTTCAATGGCTCTTTGGAATAACCTCTCTGAGATACCTTGACTTGAGCTTTGTCAACCTCTCCAAGGCATCGAATTGGCTTCATGAGATCAACATGCACCCTTCTCTGCTAGTTTTGAGATTATATTATTCTGAACTCCCTGGTATTCCTTTAACTCTACAGTACGTAAACCTCACTTCTCTCACCATCCTTGATCTCTCTGAAAATGCTTTCGAGTCTGCCATCCCCCACTGGCTGCTTAATATTAGCAGCCTTGTTGAACTCGATCTCCGACATTGTGAATTTCATGGCTGGATATCAGTTGTAAATCTCAACCGTCTGGAGTATTTAGATTTATCATGGAACCAAATTACTGGGCTTGCTGAAGAAATATTGGGGAATCTTAGCCAATTGAGATACTTATATTTAGATGGCAATCAAATTAGTGGTGAAATTCCAGCAAACCTAGGAAGCATGGGGAACCTCCTCAACTCGGAGGAATTTTCTTTGTTCAATAACCAAATCAGTGGATGGATACCAGAAGCTACCGAAAACCTTGTCCATTTGCGGTTATTAGATTTGTCAGGTAATAACATTACTGGGCAAATACCAAAAAATATATCGAAGCTCTGCAACTTACAGAATTTATACTTATCAAATAACAGAATTAATGGCGAGATCCCTGGTTTTATAGATGGATTTTCTGAATGCATTAATAATAAATTGGATGGGAGAAGCTATTTGCAAAGTTTAGTAAGTATATACATAAGTAACAATAATTTGAGTGGGAGGATCTCAGAAAGTTTGGGACAGCTATCTGCACTCGAAAATTTAGATGTGTCATCGAACTGTTTCACTGGGTACTTGACTGAAGGGCACTTTTCCAACCTCACAAGGTTAATTTCCTTGGATCTGTCTTGCAACTCCTTGAAAATGATCTCAAGTAACAGTTGGATTCCTCCTTTCAATGCTTCCTATATTCGGATGTGCTCTTGCTATGTGGGCCGAAAGTTTCCTGCTTGGCTTCAAACCCAGATATATTTGAATGAATTGTGCCTATCTGAAGCTGGAATTTCAAACAAGATTCCATCATGGTTATGGAATAGGGATATACATACCCTCAATCTATCCTATAATTGTATACAAGGCCAGCTACCAAGTTCTCAACAGAGATTTTTTTATGACTTACTTGATTTGAGCTCCAACTGCTTTTCCGGTCCAATACCTAATCTGAAGTACAATTACATCTTTCTTTCCAACAACTCCTTTTCTGGTCCAATTTCCTCAAGCTATTTTGGAAAATTTAATCCTATGGTACTTTCATTGTTGCACAACCATATAAATGGTAGTATCCCACAGTCCTTTTGCAATTGGACTTCAATAGAGGTTCTTGACCTCTCCAATAATGAGTTAACTGAAGGATTTCCAGACTGTTGGAGCAAGTCACAACTAGGAATCTTTGATGTACCAAAAAATAAAAAAGCAGAAGATTCATTTAGCACTATGGCATATCCTATGAAACTCCGATCTTTGCACATGAGAAACAACAGCTTATCCGGTCAATTTTCTTCCTTCTTGAGACTTTGTGAACAATTGGTTGTGCTTGATCTTAGTGAAAATAGAATGTCAGGAAACAACCTCTCCAATAATGAGTTAACTGAAGGATTTCCAGATTGTTCGAGCAAGTCACAACTAGAAATCTTTGATGTACCAAAAAATAAAAAAGCAGAAGATTCATTTAGCACTATGGCATATCCTATGAAACTCCGATCTTTGCACATGAGAAACAACAGCTTATCCGGTCAATTTTCTTCCTTCTTGAGACTTTGTGAACAATTGGTTGTGCTTGATCTTAGTGAAAATAGAATCTCAGGAAACATACCTACATGGATTGGAGAAAATCTCTTGTCTCTAAAAGTTCTTAGTCTAAGATCAAACTCTTTTGATGGTAATATCCCCATGCAAATATCCAGCCTTTCTTCTCTTCAGGTTTTGGACTTAGCATGTAACAATTTTTCAGGAGATCTGCCATCATCCTTTGAAAATTTTACTGCCATGGTTGAGAAACAGGAAGGAAGAAAACTATGGTTCTCAAATTATACAGCGACAACATTTTATTACAAAGAGAATCTCTTATTGGTTACAAAAGGAACATCGCTGGAGTATACTAGCGTGCTTTCACTGGTTACAAGCATTGACCTGTCGAACAATAATCTTTCCGGAGAGATCCCTAATGAAGTAACAAAACTTCATGAATTGCGTTTCTTGAACTTGTCTTAGAATCATTTCATTGGAAAAATATCACAAAATATTGGTGACATGAAGGAGTTGGAATCACTTGATTTATCAATGAACAATCTCTCTGGCCAAATTCCCGAGACCATGGTTGCTTTGAATTTCTTAAGCTACTTGAACTTATCATATAACAACTTGTCAGGAAGAATTCCATCAGGGCCCCAATTTCAGACCTTTGATGACACCATCTATGCTGGTAATCATAATCTTTGTGGACAACCACTCCCAGAATGTCCTAAAAATGCACCTCTACATCAAGAAGAAGAGCAAGCAGATGAAGATGGCTATGAGATGATATGGATTTATGCTATCACAACATTAGGATTTGTGATGGGATTTTGGGGTTTTATCGGTATAGTGATGATCAAAAAGGATATCAGGATTTCCTATCTTCGATTTATCGACAGAATATATGACTGGATTTATGTAGAGTTGACAATAAAGTTTGCCAAGTTGAAGTCTATCAAGGGAATAGGAAACCAAAGGCATTGACAAGAAACTATGCAGTCAGCCACCATGTTGTAATGTATTACGCTTCTTTTATCTTTCTTGTATTCTCACTCTTTCTCTCTTCTCTTTCAGTTTGGTTTGCTATGAGTAATGTTTTATAAGAAAGAAATGTTTTTGTTTTTTTCTATGCTAATGAAATGATTTCACTTTTAGTTTGCATGAATTTGTTTCTATTGTCATGCTACATTAACAAAGTGGTTTTATGGTAAAAGACACGATGCCTCATGCAAAATACCTACTTAAAGTAAGACAAATATAAGCATTCATTTATTTCAATTTATGCTAAGTAGATGTCTTTCTTCCTTTTCTTGTTAAACCACATTAATTTTTACCATCAAGAAAAAAATACTTAAAATACCTAGAGCAAGACAAACATAAGAAAAAAATATCTTTCCCCCCCTTTTTATAAAATTTGATAGACCTTTTTTATATTGGCAAAACGAGACATTATTGAAGCTTTAATATAGGGCCTTGGTCTAGGGAGGCATGTCCACCTTCTCGCCGTCAGAGTATAATAATCGTGGTTTGCTTCGCTTCTTTAATTTTAAATACGATGTTAGCCTTCTTTGAATCAACTCTGCGTCTACCTGCAAAGAGTGACGGAAGGCTCTGACCCAGTAGTTTTTTTTCCACATGAAATGCACTCTTTTTTAATGAAATCACCTAAAACATATTTGATCAGCCAATAACAGAAAAGGGAAAGGCTATGCTTCTGTGTATAGGGAGAGAATGCTACTTTCGCTGCTATAGGGGAAGAAATTGTTTCTGGATGTCGTGCCGCTGCCTATGTTCATGTCTCTCTACCTGGGTTCCTGCTATGAAGGAAAAGCTTGAAGATGCAAATGAGCGCTTTGGTGGTGACATTATGTAAAAAGTAAGTCTAACAATAGAGATGTATATACTAAGTTTTTTTCATGAGGAATTCATTTGCTAGAAGTGTTGGACTTGCGAACTCCCCTAAGATAAACTACATTATATATATTGGACTAATGGACTCGTTGTCTTGTGACCTGACAAACACCAGTGGCAGATGCTGTCTTGATAGCACATGCAGGTGTGGAAGCTGAAGTGATGGTGGAGAAGATTATGAAAAGCAAGCATGAGGTTGGCTACAATGCAGTGATTGAAAAGTATGAGAATCTGTTAGATGCTCGCATAATTGACCATGCAAAAGTGATAAGATGTGAAGTGCAGAATGTTGCATCAGTTGCTGGAATGATCCTAACAACAGAGACCTCTATTGCAGAGAAGCCCGAACTAAAGCATTGTCTTGCCATCTCAGCACTCTGTCCTATTTGTTCTCCCAGCATCAGGATTAATAATCCAGAAATCATAGATATAAGGGTAGAGTGCAACATGAGAAGGAACAATATTGTAGCAGCGTTGATTATTTATAGTGTTATCCTTCCACTGGGATTTTACTTAAATTTCAGATTCTGTTAAAATTTTGTACAGACCACAGGATTGGTTAGTGCTGTCTTTCACGTATGACATTAAGTTTTGAGGTTTTGTTGCTGTGTTACTTTAATATTCAATCCATGGATTATTGTGAAAAATTGTAGGCTATGCATCATCTAAATTGCATCATTTGGATATGCTTATGTGTATGGACGAAAATAGTGCATCAAAATTTTCAAACTAATGATTTTCTTATTCTTTTTCCTGCAGTAGAGACTATTCAGCTATACTGTACAACAATAATCATAAAAAGGTGTGTAAAAGAAAAGCTTCGGGAAACATGCCATTTTTAATTGATGGCCTGAGTTTATTTTCAAAACTATAACAGAAGGATATAACGAAACATGAATTAGGATATATGCAGATAAATAAATCAATAAAACAAACGAAAATGAACGTTCTAAATGTTCTTTTCACATAACTAGTTAAAACTGCTGGTTGATTGGAGAAAGAAAAAGGAAAAACGAAACAAAAAGAGGAGGAAAAAAGAATCTTGTGAAGAATAAAAATTGAATTTTCAAATTTTCTCTTGTGAAGAATGCTGCTTCATCAGATTCTGATGGGAAACTCCTCTGGTAGTAAGTTTCCGAACTGTCGTCCGCCAGTTTGTTCTATATTATTAAATCTTGACAGCTAAAACAGCAACAGTCTGCTAGCATGCACTGGCTAAGAACACAATATCTTCTAATCTTCTCCAGCATGGAGAAAAAATCCATGAGTCATAATTATTTGCAAGCTATTCTTACCATCATAATACTATATGAAAGACTAGGGCTCATAATTTTCACCTGAACCATGCACAGTTCTGCAAACCAAGACAGCAACACTGCATGTAGACCAGAGAACTAATGATATGAAGTACCACAAATTTTGGACAGAGATAGGCCTATAAATATGTGAAAATTCTTTAGACAGAGGGATCTGGATAGGTTAAATCTATAGTGTAGTATGAATATGGCTATTATAGGCTTGCCGACGTAGCAATAGTTCAGATTGTCTTATCAAAGCATCATTGGCAAATGTAGATTGCAACCCTGAGGATGCTCTCATCCTAGCTGTCCAAACTACACTATACCATGTGCTCGGATTAAATAGCAAAGGTGACCCAAAAGGAATCAAATAAAAACCTGCATTAGCTGTTGAGAATCCACCCACAAGCACCGACATTTTAGGTTTCAAATAACAAATACCTGTTTGGATTGCGATGTGGGCATGCAAATATAATCTTTTCTTGTATATGGGTACAAAGATGAGAGCTAATGCATATTTTGTCTCTAATATGAGCTTATTGATCAATCATGCTAGGAATGGCACAATTTATTGTCACAATGAATTATATCTTCCTTGCTCTTAATCGAATTCTTGAAGCAATAATTGCTGGTAGCTACCTTAACACCATTGTCCAAACCAGAATCCGAAGTCTTCTTAAGGATCTTGAATGAAATATCTCAACCTAAGAACCTAAAAATTAGATGATAAAAACTCTCTTTCACATCATACTGGCGGCAAAATGCCAGCTCTACATTGTTGCAGACATCAGTTAGTTCCATCAAAAGAAATTCAATTTTCCCAAACATCCAAAGCACACAAGAAGGCTAAATTGATAACATAGTCTCCAAAAATTCAGGCAAACGGAGGTCCACTGACATTAGTTATTCATTTGAGATCATGCAATGATAAATGGCTGGATATAATGCTAGCGGCCGGTCTTCTTACAGCTTTCTTGCAAAAGAATCCTTCTAGGTTCATGTGCTAGTTTTCTTAGACATACCAGAAATGTAAAATGTTTGAAATATTTTGACCTACATAAACAGCATGTTTACCTTTGTTCATACCTGTACCGTGCTTGTTTAGTCTATTGAAAGTGCATATATAATATTTTTGGCCTTGACATTGCTAGTAGCTGTGACTGATATCATATTCCAGTGACATGGTGCCAAAGTTCTTTCAGACTGTAATGCTCAGCTGTGCAGCCTTAAAAATAGTAATTCAAGAGCCTGGTTGCAACCATCCTAATTTTTTTTGAGGACTATCCTATTCCACTTGACCAGGAGACCAACCAGTTTATAGCATCTAACTAGGATTGCTTCCAATATCACTGGCAGGACTGCCAGAACTGAAAATTAAAAATGGCAATTACTGAAATCTAATGATAGAATAGTGAAGTTTCCACTAAGCCACCATACTCTCAGTATGGTCTGTAGATGTGATATTTATTTGCGATGTAATCGGAGCAGAACTGCAACTTAATCTGATTGTGTTGATATCGGGAATTGGCACGCACGTCATAGGTAGCTTTTTATTGACGAAATTCCTCAAAGAACCTCAGTTAACAAGCATGCACTCACCTACGACTCAGAGAATCGCCTCGATTCCCTCAGCATGCCGCCAACTTTGAGGAGCCGAGTCGCTTCTGGATTGGTAGCGGGCGGGGATGAGAACAACATTGGACCAGCAATGCAGGTTTCAGCAGCTAATTTGTATTATGAACTTCAAAACGAAGCTGTCCCTTTCGTTCTAGTGTCATTCATGACTCATTCAAACTGCTTCAGCTCAAAATCAGGACAAGATCTACTAACTACTTAAGTAGCTTTGATCAAGTTATAAGCAAAAGTCAAAATTACAAGCTCAAGAAAAAAAAAAAAAAAAAGGCCTAACAAAAGTCAAGCTTATATAATGAATATAATTTTTCAATTCACGTGGGTGGGAATAAGTGTGGATCTAGACAAGCTCACATATGAACTCAAATCAGAAGCGGTACAAAGTTATTCATACCAAGCATGAATTTGGTATGCATGAAGTCAATACAACAATACTTCTGAGTTGCTTGTAACAAGCAAGATCATTGGTTATACTTCAGCATCACTTATTAAGCTTCATCCCCCTGGGACAAGGTTGTATATCTGATATTTATAGAGAAAATGCAGCGAAAGGAGCTCGCCTGGTTCATAAAAGGCACATATAAAACTTTAATCAACCTTCCTCCCAGTCAATGTCATCCTCATCATCGCCAGATGCATTAGCTTCAACATTTAGATCAGCCAGTTTATATGTTCCACCTGTATTGCCTGTCATCATTCAACCATGGTTCATGTCATTTCATAGACATGTTCTAGAAGATTCTAATAAATGAGAAGCATCCATTGAGCATAAGATATAATATCTAATTTTTTTTAAAAAAAAATAAAGGTATCGACATCTTAGAATAGCAAGACAATACATTCATAGTCTTATTCAAAAGAAAAGGGGAAAAAAACGGTACAATCAACATCATGTCTCTATTGGTTAATATTTTAGATGCTCCCACACAATCATATTAAAAAAAATACCTACTTCCAGGAAAGAAGACCGAAGAAGTGTAGGATTATGGGAGCAGAGCAAAATTTCATACTCCTGACAAGACTTTTGGATACTTGTGAAGGAATACAACTTCAGTAGCATTCGCAACATCTAATATTTGACTACATGAGATGAGAAACAACATGAAACATAAATGCTCACCATATAACAATTTGGATGATAAGAAACATAAATCGTGCAGTGAATCAAATGGTACCAAGTTTTGTTTAGCAGATTTCATAATACACTGACAATGCCCTTTAGCGAAGTTGCTATGGACAAGTAGAACGACATGAAGCAAACAAAAGTAAAATCTGACCAAACAATACATTAATATCAAGAATCATATGATCCTTAATCTTAATCCATGATTCAATCCAATCTGAATCCATTTACAATTTATAACTCGATTTCAATCCTGACAATGCTGAGCAAGAAACCTCTCAAAACAATCTGGAACACTTAGCAAGCCACAACGATGCTCAAGGTGTCATAAATGGGTTCTGTTTGAGCCAAATACCTGAGGTTGATCTAGTGAAGTGAGTCACTGTGCACCACCTAATGTGACAATCTAGTGAACTGACTCACTGTGCACCACCAAATGTAATGATCTATTGAACTGACTTACTGTGCACCACCAAATGTGATGTAGCAATTTGAACTATCTAATATATGCACACATATGTGTAAATATGTCTGCATCTGTGCAGATTCATGCAATCATCAAAATTTTTGGCACAGCAAGGAAAAATTCCAAAGATATTGATAGGAAATAGAATGGACCTGCAGGTGAAGCCTCTTCACATTCAACATCATCATTTTCATCATCCTCCCTTTTTGCTTTCATACTAAGCTTTAGAGACACCATTTGAGAAGTCAGATGTTGATGCCCTGCTTGTTTCAGATTCTTGTTGTATTTTCTTCAATGCTTCTTCTTGCTCTTTCTGCCTTGTCACCAAAGCCTCATAGTAGGCCTTGAGATACTCATCCTACAAATATTATCAGACTCTCAATGAGAAGCAATAATCAACAATAGGAAAAACAACTGTCAAGATTATAATTTATAATAACTGCAAAAATTCTAGCTTTTCCACTAGCCTGTAGACACTTTTCATCTTCCTTCACATCTTTTGATTCCTTGTTGTCAATAGGGGCTGAACTTTCATCCATTTTTGACGCAGGCTTGACCTCTCCTCGTCGTTCTTTTGTAAGATTCATGCCTTGTTTAATCATCCAAAGAGGTAAAACCTTCATGGACGTAGCTTTAGTATCAGACTCAGCGTCTTCTTCCTTCAACACCAGATAAAGCAACCTCAACCTGCAAAAAAAAAGCCACAAATAACCATCTATTGAATGCAGAGGACATGGCATAAACATGGAGGATCTAGAGCTGCCAATGCTAAGAAGCAAAAATGGATCCCACAACACATTCTAACTCAGAAGTTAGGTTCTGATGCAAAAAATTAATAGATATGATGTTACAAATTTGTCCAACAGGGTTTGTAACTGTGTTCGTGAGAATTATTTGTGCACTCATAAATTTTGTTAATTGTGTTACAATGATGGCATATGTAGCAAAAAAGGATTAGGCAAAAGGTAAAAACAGTAGCAAAAACTCCAAACTGAATCAGTATATATAGAATATAATGTATATGTGACATAATTTTGTCTAACTTTTAAATAACATAATTTCTCATTAGAAAAGGATGAGGCAAAAGGTAAAAACAGAAGAAAAAACTCCAAACAGAAGTAGCATACGTAGAATATAGTGTATATGTGAAATAAACTTGCACAACTTTTAAATAAAATAATTCCTCAAAGAGAATTCCATGGAATGAACAAATCATTTAAGTAATTAACCAACAAGTACAACCCCCACAGGCCACCCTGCATCTGCACTAGTCATAAACAACAATATATGTTTAAGTGCAGCAGGTCACAATAATGTGATTGTCACATATATTTTAAGAAGTACATGCAAAAGACAGAATTAGGCAACCAGAAAACTACCAAAAAAAAAAAAAACATGGTTGTGCATATAGTATAAGCAAAGACAGGACTAGCTTTAGCTCAACTTGTTTTATAATTGAGCCAAGCTCAAGCTAACCCATTTAGTTACAAGCCAAGCTCTAGATGTTCACAAACAGCTTGTTTACAAAATCTAGAGAGTTTAAGAATGTTTTGAGCTTTCATATATGAAGTTTAGAGCAATAATTCTCATTATATTTTAATCTTATAGTTTGGATTGCATTCAATTCTATATGAATTATTATCGAACTGTTCGATATGGGACACATCGAGCTGTACTAGTGCAGAACCGGTATAATTTACTATTTTAAAGTAGTACTAGGTTGGTACCATCCTGAACCATATTATTTAGCCCAAAACTGCCATATATCAACCATATACTAATCTCGTATCAATCTCATACTGACTACGTATCATATTGAACTGCTATGTGTGCAACCACAAAGATAAAAACTTAGGACTTGGGTGTGCACCTGCAAAGACTTTACCAAGTGAATTAGAGATAATAAGTATTTCATTTTCATGTAACCTCCTATCTTTGTTTATACATCTTCAGGAATCTTTTCAGCTCAACCCATAAAATCAGACCTCAACCACAACTAACCAGTGCACCGTATATCAGTACTAGAAATCTCCTAGAATGTGACGGTATCATTTATACCATCCCATTCCAGCAGTATTACAAACCTTGGTTATAGTGTAGTAGCCTGTGTCTGATGTTTTTATTGTCCATATACTCTTAGCAAGGAATTTGTCCCACAAGCCAGCGTTTAGACAAGACTAGCATTGAGGGACTGGCATGTATAGACATAAGGACATATACAGTTGGGGTTCATTTATTTAAAATATTCTAAATCTAGGGCTCTTGAAAAGACACACATGTTCATTATTGTGCATTGCACTGCTTGAGGGGCATGGTATTGCCCTGCCAATGTATCACAACCAGGAAAATGATATTGAATGATCGGAATACATAGTAATCATTTAAAATACAATCCTCTCCACAAGCACCCATTTCCTAATTAAAGGCACCCGTGCAAATCAACAAACCTGAAAGACAAGTTGCATTTTACTTGACATTAGAAACAAAAAAAAATAAAAATAATAGAATCTAATTTTGCAGAAAATGGGAAGAAAAGGTTAAACTGGATTATTTCCTAATTTTGTCATGGAAGATGATGTCGATTAGGCTAGATTTTGTCAAGACCACATCTAGCGGGCACTAATTCACAAGTCTACTGATCTAAACTAAGAAGCTCTCAACATACCTCTTTAGTGAAACAATGGGAGAATTATTTTTTACAAAAGAAAAAAAGGTGTTGGAAGCCTTTGGACTGATTTCCAGTCAGTATGGCCCATGCCGGTTACATGATTAAATGCATGCCAGCCAGCTAGATTGTTACCTTGGCACTCATTCAAGCCCAATTTTGGTCAAGTTTTAGAATGGTAGGTGCCATGCAACATGTACCATCCTGCAAAATCTTGTTATCTGTGAATTTATAGAGTCTCCAATTCTACATGTATAGACCTTTGAAAAACAGAGCTGGTGCGAGTCCTAAATGTATGTCTACTTGCCTAAATAAGAACAATCATGTCAACACATCACTTGCTTCTCGAGATTCATGTGCATGAAGAAAAGTTTTGCAGACCAAGCACAAAATAACCATTACAAACTTTTGTATATTGCAGTCAGTAGATACGAAAGAACAGTTCTCAGCATAATTATAACAAAGCCCATAAACTAATTCGGCAAAATCATACAAAGTGAGCCCTAGGTGATGGATGCCTTTCTATTCCAATATCATCAACTCTAATAAACTCATGCCACCAAATAAGACAAACAAAAATATATCTGTTTGGTCAACAAAACATTGAGTATTTAAAAAGCAGATAACAGGCATACTCTTGTCTCGCCAAGAAATGGCATCGGTGTTCCACCGTATCCCTGTCCTTGAGATGACTTTGTGGAATCAATTGTGCTAGAATCACCACTTGGACGAGCAGCAGCATTTGCTCGAGCTTCCCATGCTTGGAGACTTCCAAATTCAGGTACAGGCAAATCCTTTACTCTTGCCAGCTGCAATGTCAGTGGCTTCAGCTGCTCATGAAACTCATGCAAATTTTATCAGCATATATGGAAGGTAATGCATAGCTCAGGCTAATGATAGACAACAACAGAATAATATGAGACTTTTGACATGATCATATGAGCCTTCTAGATCTCAGTCTCACTAGGGAAATCCTAGATGGAAGAAAGCCAACACCTCATTCCCCCAAAAATTCCGTTCACGCATCAAAGAAATGGAGAACTCAGCAGTGTGACATGTTTTCCACGATGTAAACAGAAAACATCAAAAGGTCAACTGAACAACATAATTCCATTCATATTGCATGTGCATAAATTTTAAGAATAGATCACTCAATAGCATACCAGAAATAAAGCATAGCTAGAATCAACAGCTCCATTATCTTTATGTTGAACAACATCATGAAGGCTATCATCATTAGAGCTAATATTCATGGATGACAAATTTGTGGTGCCTTGATAAAGATGATATTATTTTGGCACTCAACACTATATCAAAAGAGATAACTAATACTATTAGAAAAGTAGTTACAAAGGTATCGAAAGAGTCAAAAGAAAAAGGACCATATGGTAGAAAATTTAGTGATGGCCTAAAAAAGTTCAATTAACGTTTAAGACTAAAAGATAATGCTATAGAAAAGTATTTAAATGTAGAAATATATAAGCATACAAAAATATAATATGGCTAAGAAAGAAGTTAAAATGATAGTACTTGAGGTTAGATTTAAGGCATATGAAAAGTTATATTACAAGTTAAAAACTAAAGATAGAGAGAATGATATATAAAAAATTGTAAGATTAAGAAAAGAAAAACTAAAAATATGATTCAGGTTAAATGCATCTAAAATGAAGATCAAAAAGTTTTGATTAAAGAATGCAAAATCAATAAAAATTGGGGAAACTATTTTCATAAATTATTAAATAAAAATTATGTAGATAATTTATATACTTACTAAATTTATTAAGGATAGAGATATCATATATACTCATAGAATTAGGATATCTAAGGTTAAAGAGGCCATGTAAAAGATAAAAATAAGAACAATAGAATTCGATAAAATTCTGATTAAGATTTGAAAATGTTTAAATGATATAGGAGTACCTTTGGTGACATTTATTAAATAACATCTTAAAGACTAAAAAAATGTCTGATGAATTGAAGAAAAGCAATATAGACCCAATTTATAACAATAAAGGAAACATTCAAATTTGTTCTAATTATCATGATATTAAACTTACAGGTCACACTATAAAACTTTAGGAGAGGATAATTAAGCATAGATTAAAATATAATAAAAAAATATTAAAGAATCAATTTAGTTTTATACTAAGAAGGTTGACTATAGAAGCTCTTTTTCTCTTTAGAAGATTAATAGAAAAATATAAAGAAAGAAGTAAGATTTTCATATAGTTTTTATTGATTTAAAGAAAAAGAATATGATAGAGTCTCTAAAAAGGTCTTATAATGGGTGTTAGATAAGAAAAGCATATATTAACGTAATAAAAGACATATATGATGGAGTGGTTACTAGTATAAGAACTACTAACAATAATACCATTGAATTTTAAATCATAATAGGTTTACATTAGGGATTTGTTCTTAATTCATATATTTTACATTAGTTACGGATGAGCTTACTAAATATATTCAAGATGATATTCTATGTTACATGTTATCTGTAAATGATATATTAATAGTAGATAAAACTAACACTACGGTTAATCATAAGTTGGAATTATAAAAAAAATAGATTTCAATGTAAAAATTTTAAGTTAAGTATGACAAAGAAAAAATGCATGAAATGCAATTTTAGTACAATTAAAAATAAAGATGAACGTAGAGTAAATCCTAAATTCCTAAAAGTGATTATTTTTTATATTTAGGATCAATTCTTCATAAGAGAGAAGAGATTGAGATTTCAGATAAAATAAAAAAATGTAACAAAAATATTATATAATAAAATAACTATCACATTAAAGAAGAAATTTTATAAGACAATCATAAGATCAACGATGCTTTATGAGATAGAATGTTGGGCAGCTAAAAAATTACATATACACAAGATGAATGTAGCTGAATTAAAAATTCTGAAATAAATATGTAATAATAAAGATAGAATAAGAAAGAAAATTATTCATAAAAAGATGAAGCTGGCACCAATTGAGGACAAATTGAGTGGACTACTTAGATGGTTTAGACATTTACAATATAAGCTTAGAGATGTACCAATGTGAAGTGATTAGATACATATAGAAGGAAAAAAATAATAATGGTAGATCAAAAATTATATGAAAGTAACAAAGAAAAATTTAATTCATCGCATCTTACAAAAAAATTATAACTCTAAACCTTATATAATAAAGAAAAAGGATTTATATAGCCGATCACAATTAGTTTGGGATTAAGACTTTGTTATTGTTGTTGTTATGAGTGTTAGATTAAATAGCCATACTCAAGATTATTGTAAATTATTAATATATGGACTTATTAAGTTCGCGATCTAACTAAAAGGTGCATCATCAGAACTTTGACCTAGGCTATATGCTTGGCTCGTAATTATTGCCATCTATCCATATCATGGCCGGTTATTCATACAGTTATGATAACGTAGTGTATGCTCCTGACCAGTTTCTTTACTTTCTAATAAACAAAGGAGAGTGACATAACTGAGTAGATCTAGTTTTCATCTCCCTCTCTCTCTCTCTCTCTCATACACACACACACATTCACATCTTTTCAAGCTTTACAAGCTTAGATGCTAATTAAAATATGCACTTATCACTATCCAAAGATATTATAATTTAAAATATATATTGCATGAAATGTCAAAGAAAATAAATATGATTATTTTGTATGAACAAAACAAGAGATACTTGCTCAAATATCAGGTTTTAGAAGATTCGGAATTTTAGAAGATCAACCTTGTAAGTCTCATTTGTACATGATTGTAGATATACTTGTATTATTATTGTTGTGATGTTATGTGAATATAATTTAAATGATAATATTATTTGATTATGAATTTTAGCAGGTCTAGATACTTTTAGGGTTCATTCTAAGGATATGCGGCCGTATCATATTATACCCTGGCCGTGCATCGATTCAGGAGCATGGCAAGTATGTTGAGCAAATAATCTTGGAAAGTTAGCTAGCTGTGATAAGAGAGGCCCGGCATGGGCTAGTGTGTGGTTTTTGGGCCCTATCCTCATTTCCGGCCTAGTCCTACTCTTGGAATGGTTCGATTTTTGTCATGGTCCCATTCGTTGGCATGCAGCACAGACCTGCCCAGTCATCGATAGGTTTGAGAATGTGGCATAGGTGTAGTGGTTTAGGGTTGGATCATGTTAAGCTAAAGCTTCAATTTGGTGGGCCAGGTTTAAAATGATCTTGTCTAGCCTAGCCTCTGAAATTTGTACAATCTCGATGAAGAGCAATTGCCACCTTATTGCAAAGGCTGGGTGGAAAAACTAAAGGACATGCCATAGCTGAGATTGAAGAATAAGTTAGTTCAGTAGCAGTTATTTTTTATGTTGTCCATGAATTGGTGCTTGCCCAATGAAGAGCCTTCCAAAAAGCTTAAACCCGTTTCCTACTCGATATGATTTTCTTTGTGCCTTTTGTGAGTTATAGAATGCATCATTAATTGGAGCAACATTGTGCCTTGAGGATGAGTAGACTCTCATTACAAGAAAAATGAATGTTTTATATAACAACGGATGAACTAGCTTATTCCAAAACAAGTTGAGTTCCTTGCGCTCGCCTATTATAGATCGGGCGAGGAGATTAAGTTCCTTGCACTGTCCTAACCTTATCTTTTGCCATCATACAATGTTAGCTACCATTTAAGCTAGCCCTCAGTTCGTTCCACTTCAATGTTGTGTTATTCCATTGTTTTATGCCACTTATATACCCCTCCATGACCATGTAGTGCTGGACTGCAGTCATTAACAGATTAGTAGGATCTTGTCTATGACCCCTTCGTTTGTTGTTAAAGCTAATCAATATGCATGAAGTTTTCTGGATGGGCATCCTTAAATGATTCTGTGTTACTTGTAGGATTTGATATACATAATCACGTAATTTGGATAATGAGACAAGAAGAGATATCAAATGCCTCTTCGTTAAATGCCCCTCCACTAACCTAGAAACTTGATAACTTGTTTCTTGAAAGCATTATTATCCATACTATCATGTTACAAAGATAATTATTCCTCTCATCTCGTTGGAATAAATTTCAATACCCTCATTGTTATTTACCTAATAAAATTAGATGAACCATCAATGAATTTCTTTTCAAATGATGTCAATTACAAAAAAGCACAGATGACTGAAATCTTCCTTGCAGCTTCACGTGCAGCAAAATTCTACAGTTTCCTTGACCCATAAAGATAATGGCCACCTATTCCATTCGGTGAAGCCATCGTTTACTTGACACAGCATTTATTTCTCTCAAAGAAAAAAAGAGAGAACAGACGTCTTATTACCTGAAAGGCGTTGGAGAACCATCAAATCAAATACATATAAAGTCAGGCGTAGCCTGCAAGCTACGTTCCGCCCAAAAATCCTCATCCACCCGTATTCACATTGCACTGCCATGATATATGGGTAATAGTTGTTTTCTCCCTGGAGTCAAAGTCCGAGTCTCATCGGTTCCTTATCTAATAAAATTTATGGGACCACAAGTAGATCCTCTCAGATTACATTCAGCTATGGATAGAACCATGTGGATGACTGAAGCCCTCTAGCAGCAGCCTGGCATGGAGGTCATGGCTGGTCCCTGTCACATAAAGATCAATGACTAGTCGCACAACGTAAGTCCATGCATGGCTTGCTTGACTTGTAGGGATAACAACTAATGGCTCATGACTTGACTTGAGAGCAGAGCATCATTTACTTGACAAGTGTTGCACGTATCTCATAGCCAGTCAAACTTTTACACGTGGTCATGCAATATAAACAAGGTTTTGTCCATGCGGAAGGACTGAGCCATGCTTGACATAGGATGTACTAAAAATTCCTTCAGAAAAAAATTTCCACTCGTTTGTCCAAAATGGTCGTTGCATTCGTCATTCAAAAGTGACTTTAAATCACTCATTATAACGGTGAAATTTATGTTGTGTTTAATTTTTGATAACAATTCTATTTTTATTTTTATTTTTATAAAAATAAAAAATATCTGTCAAAACATGTTTGGTAAATAAGAATTAAAACAGTTCTATAAACCAGAATCCAACGTCTTCTTTGGGATCTAGAATGTAATATCTCACACTAAGAACCCAAAATTTAGATAACATAGTCTCCAAAAATTCAGGCAAAAGGAGGTCCACTGACATTCATTATTCATTTGAGATCATGCAATGATAAATGGCTGGATATATTGCTAGTGGTCAGCATTGGAAAATGTTTGAAATGTACTTTTGACCTTACATTTAAACTATGTTTGCCTTTGCGCATACCTGTGTTGTGCTGGTTTAGTCTATTGGAAGCGCATAAATAATATTTTTGGCCTTACCATTGCTAATAGCACTGACTAGTATCATATTCCAATGACATGGTGCCCAAGTTCTTTGAGACTGTCATGCTCAATTTTGCAGTCTTAAAAATAGTAATTCAAGAGCCCGGTTGCAACCATATATCCTAATATTTCTGAGGAGAACTATCCTATTTCTATAGGGGACCATCCGGTTTATGTCATCTAACCAATATCAATGGCAGGACTGCCAGGAACTGAAAATTAAAAATGGCAATTACTGAAATGTAGCTAATGCTTGTTTCCCTTCTCTTTTGCATTCTAATAGTCGAAGAATACTGAAATTTCCGTCAGTCACCTCGCTCTCAGTGTGGTCTGTAGAAATTATATTTACTTATGATGTAAAAGGAGTAGAACTACAACTTAAATGTGATTGTGTTGATATGGGAGATCGGCACACGTCACAGGTAGCAACTTAATCGTTCGCCTTTCACTCGACCAAGGAAATTCCTCAAAGAACCTCTGTTAATATTTAATATAATTCAAAGCAACATTATTATTTTTCTCGAGACATAATTATACCTCAATTCCACAAACCTATTATATTCTATTCATTACGCTTATTACTATTAGCCCTATCTATAATTACTTTATTGTCATAGTAACTAAGACATCTTGAATTAATCTGACCAAAAAGGGAAGATCTATTAACATATCCTTAAGCCACTCTTCCTGACTGCATGATACATCAAAAACTGCTAATTTCACTTTAATAGTGGATCAAGTAATAATACTTAGCTAATTTTTAAGAGATAGAATAGAAATGCCACTCAAATTGAATCCATATCCACTTATAAATTTGTTGTTGTCTAAGTCAAGAATTGTAGGGCCATCCGTAAAATGAAGACTATAATCTATGATTCCTTTAAGGTGTCTTAATACCCTATTAAGTGCACTCCAAGGAAGATGACTAAGCTTGGAAATATACCTACTTAGTCTGTGTGCAATGCAACCAATATAAGCTCATGGACACAGATGTAAAGCAGTATTATATTATACTGAAAATTGTTGGAATGTCTCAGCAAGATATTTTCTTCATCCAAATTTGATGTAGTAGAACCCAACCTAGATTAGTGATTTCAAACAGACTATTGCATTCAAAGAATTGGATTGATTCATAGAAAGGGGTTATGATATAAAACAAACATAAATTTCCAGCCACTTACCATGCTAGTAGAGCACATCATATTTTTTAAAGTTTTCTATAAGAATTCAATATCTTGGGTCTTGTAGATATAGTTTATCCTTTTCCTATAGAGAACCCATTTTTCTAGTTTTCATTGTCATGGTAGAGCAATGACATCATGCCATCAAGACTTCAATCATGCAAATTGGCTCATCATAATTCTTGATTATTTATAGATTCAGCTCAAGGAAATTCCAACCCAAATAGAATGAATGTATTTTCAGAATTACTTGGATCATGGAATTACTGACATAATTTTGAACCACTAGGTAACTGACCTTTCATAGCCTCCCCAACCTCCTTTCTTGCCTTCTTTGTTGTAATAGTGTTTGTGCCTTTAAACATCACTGAAATGGCTAGTAGTTGTGGGTATAAAAATATATCCTTTTTCCTAATACAAGTTATGCTAATTAGGCTCTTATTTTGCTCCCGAGAGCTATCTTCTTTTCTCTACACCAGTTCGGAGAGAAGATGCATAGCTAAAAAAGATAGCTCTCCTTCCCATAAAATAGTCATTAAAGGCTCCAGTGAGTGGCTATCTTATTGGAAGGATTAGGATTGCTGCAAATGAAGAAGAGTTGTGCTGTGATAATGCAACTTGTCATATCATAAAGCTCGATCTCCAACTTTTGAAATAGATTTAAAAGCTTCAAGTAAGGTTATTCCTTTTGCTTTGCTTTATAAGAGAATGAATAATTTGGATAGAGATGGAACGGGTATGGAGCTGAAAGAAAACTAAAGTGAGTTAGTGGATTGGATTCTAGTTAGCCCATTCAGGTTAATTGATAGAATCATATGGAATGTTGTTCAATTGAGCTTAAGATTGATCAATTGATGGAATTGGATCATGAGTGAATCAAGATTCAAAGCCAAGGAAAATGGCTTAGTCGGTGTAATTGGCTATGATTCGATTAAATATGTAATTGATCAATTGGAGGTAGGGTTGAGTAGGATTTAATCAATTACGATCAAATGATGCAAGGAAGAAGGGTTAGTAGGATAGAGGTCTACCAAAATTAAAGAGCTTTTGATTTAGAATATGATCACTTAGCGGATAAGACTATAAAGTTTAAGAGAAGATGCCTAGAAATATCCATAGCTAATATGAGAAAAACCAATCATGTCATTAATAAGATAGCAATAGATAACAAAATGCTTTACATAACCTAGCATGGAGGAAATCTTTACGTACAATGGCCAATTACTTGAATAGAATTTAGTGTCATGAACTTGATTTGAGACAAGCCCGTCTATTAATAAACCATCTATTATTGCATAAGGTACAATTAGATCCACCGTAGAGTAAAGTTTTCTAATATAACTATAGATCACACCTCAGAACTTATTTGTTTGAAGTCCATTTAATGTATGCATAAATTTAGATCTTGAATTATTACCCAAAAAAATAGTAACTTCTAGCTAAGAAATTATCCTTGATTTGAGATGTAGTTAGTCCATGCTAATTATTTTTGCATAAGTAATTTAACCAATTTCTTGTCTCATAAAGTAGTGGCTAGTAACTCACAATAATAAATTATTTTATCTATATTTTTGATAAACTAGGCTTTGCAAATAATTTTCAATTAGAATTAACTTTCCTGCAAGGTCCTTAATTTGAACCCATAAGCCTCAACAAATGATCTTCAATCTCCTTTACAATTACCAAGAAAAAAATAACCAGCAAGTTAGGCTACCTAATTATTAGCACCTAAAGAATTATTAGAGCACTTCAATAGAAACTAGTTATCTTAGCACGTAAAAAGTGGCATGGAACCCATGAAACCTTAATTGTTATACAGAAGGCCTTTTTTCAAGCTATGCTCAACCTAGAAACTTTATCCACTCGTGTCTTAAATGCATGGTTATTCATGCTATCACGGTACATAGATAATTATTCCTCTCATCTCGGAATAAATTTTAATATCCTTTTTTTCTGCTTATCTAATAAAATTGGGCGGATCATAAATGAATTTCTTTTCAAATGACCTCAGTTACAAGGCAGCATAAATAACTAAAGACTTCCTTACGGCCTCATGTGTAGTAAAATTCTATGGCTTACTTGACTAATAAATGATGGCTAACTACTCCATGCATCGAAGCTATCGTTTACTTGACTTGAGAACACAACATTTATCTCTCAAGAAAAAGAGAAAACAGGCTGTTTGTTATGGCACCTGCAAACATTGATTGATAGCGAAAAAATTTGGTGTCTAAACCTGCAAACATTGATAAAGGCCAGATTCCATCTTAAATATCTAGCAAAATTACCAAGGAAGCTTCCAAGTAAGCCATTTGGCAAATTTATTTTGAGAATTCAATCTAGCAAATTGCCCTATCATGATGTTAATCATCTAACCCTTGAAAGGTGTTGGAGAACCATCAAATCAAATATATATATAAAGTCAGACGTAGCTTGCAACCTACGTTCCGTCCAAAAATCCTCATCCACCCATATTCACATCGCATTGCCATGATATATGGGTAATAGTTGTTATCTCTCTAGGGTCAAAGACCAAGTCTCATTGGTTCCTTATCTAAGAAAATTTATGGGACCATAAGTAGATCCTCCTCTCATAGTACATTCAGCTATGGATAGAACCATGTGGATGAGGGAAGCCCTCTAGCGGCAGCCTGGCATGGAGGTCATGGCTGGTCCCTGTCACATAAAGATCAATGACTAGTCGCACAACGTAAGTCCATGCATGGCTTGCTTGACTTGTAGGGACTAACAACCAATGGCTCATGACTTGACTTGAGAAGGGAGCGTCATTTACTTGACAAGTGTTGCACGTATCTCTTAGCCAGTCGCACTTTTACACCTGGGCATGCAATATGAACAGGGTTTTCTCATGCGGAAGACCTGAGCCATGCTTGACATATGATGTACTAAAAATTCCTTCAGAAAAAAATTTCCACTCGTTTGTCCAAAATGGTCGTTGCATTCGTCATTCAAAAGTAACTTTAAATCACTCATTATAACGGTGAAAGTTAGGATGCGTTTGATTTTCAAAAATAATTCTATTTTTATTTTTATTTTTATAAAACATAAAAAATATCTGTCAAAATATGTTTGATGAATAAAAATTAAAAAAGTTTTATAAAAAATATAACTTTAAAATAGTAAAAAACTAAACACAGTTTGAAGATATTTTTACTATTTTTTATTAAAAAAATAATGAATAAAAAACTTGAAAATATAGAAGTTAATGGTATTTTTTATTTTTTTACTTATCTTTTAAAAAATATCATATATAGTAAAAATAAAAAATAGAACATAATTTTTATTTTTACTTGCCAAATATATTTTTTAGAGAACAGAAAATAGAAAATGACAATTATTTTCAAAAAATAAAAATAGAAGATAAAAACAAAAAACATTCTTGAAAATAAAACACAATCTTATAAATTCTTTTTCTAATTGTGAGCAAACCAAACATACCCATAAATAAACTCTTATATTTTGAAACAATAATTATGAAAAAAAAATATATATAATGTACTGACTTGACAACCTTGGGTAGTCTTTGAGAATTACCTGATTGTATGAGATAAAATGTATCAGAATTTTGCCATAAATTTTGGAGCAAAATAATATATACTAGTTACTAGAAAAAAATCGATAAACAAATAGGATACAAGTACTTAAAGAAATTAATAATCAAGCAACCTAATTCTCAGTTTTCGCTAGAGGGCAAGTAGTCCAAACTCCAAAGAATATTCTAATAAAAAACAAATTATTTCAAAAATCATGCCGTGCAAAGTATATGGATCAATGCTTCAGGTCCTTTATAAGATCTATCCTAAGCTATTATTACTTAACTAAATATCAGTGTAGATGACTAGATCGAGACTTGCAGATTGGTGTGCAGGTTGGGTAGCAATTCTCACAAAGATTGTGACTAGCCATGCAGCAAAAGTTTGATTTACTTGGCTCATGAAGATAATGACTAGCAACTAAATGCTAAGGTTGCCATTATTTACTTGACTTGAGAATAGACCATTTACTTCTCTCAAAAGAGAGAGAGAGAGAGAGAACGACCATTTACTTCGGTCTAGCTCTTGCAGAAATATTCTCAGTTAAGGTGCCAACAGCTTTTATAATATTATCACAGATGATCAGGGCGGTCCATGACTTCACATGCATAGTTGTAGCACATGTTGATCATAGAAATGGGCTATGACTTGATCGCCGGCAATACAAAGATAGTGAATGGTAACACAATTCTTGGAACACTCATGAACAACACTTCGGAGTTGGAAAAAAATGGAAAGAAAGTTGCACCTCAACCCAAATTATCTCCATGAAGTCTGTTTCGCATATTTGCATTGCTGGGTGTGAGACATTGACTACAAATCAACTACAGTGAAAGTGGAACAAGACCGAGCCCTGGCTTGACTACTCCGTACGTTTTGCCATATCTATTTGGTTTGGTACAATAAGCTTCAGTCCGGTTTTGTAGTTCTTCTGCAGTTGATATGAACATGTACATTTGAAAGCATGTTATTTGAGATCACCAAGTTACTAGAAATCTCAGTTGATAGCAAGAGGTCACTTATGAAGATCATGTTATAGCGAGCATAGTTTTAATCTCCTTATCTATTATACTAGAAAAAACTATTATTGAGATAGTGATTAATGGTGTGTGGTATATAGGTTCTGTTCAGTATTGATATAGAGATATGGAAATTGATTATATTGAAAAGTATGCATCATGATGACTGCATGTTAATGGTTATTTATTATTGAATATTATGATTATTTATATAATAATTATTTATATTTATTGATGGATGTATGTGTATAGAGGAATTCATACTAAGTTGTTAGGCTTATCATATATTGCTTAGCTTTTCATAGCTTAGAATTGGATTGTGATTGGGATTGAAATGATAAGTAGAATGGTTGGATTATTTTAATGTCAGTTAAATAAAGAAAGTTATGGTTGAATAATTTTATTATTATATTAATAATTTTTTAATTTTAAAGATTAATAATGACATATTATGTTGTAAAAAAATTATTAAAATATGTTCGGTATCCTTTTGGAACCATAGACTATACACTGATGGCAAGACGTGGAAAGGACATGGCAAGACGATCCAGCACGTCCATCTGTCCGTCACTAACTGTGACCCAAGACGATTTAGTTGTGAGTCAAGATGACCGGGCATGGAACTTCTTCAATAAATACGCTGATGAGAGGCGTTCATGCAACCTCTCATGGCCTATCCATTCCAGTTCAATATCTTTATGCTGGTCTCAGGACTTCCTCTCATGGCCAATGGTGGATGCAAGGGAAGATCTCACACTATTGAGCGGGTGATGCTGATTGGCTTCATCTTCTTATGCGCTGGAGTCATCCCATTCTGCCTATGCCTCCTAGGCACCGGAGCTGATTCCAACTTGACCGGCAGCTGCATAGAGAGCGAAAGGAGAGCCCTTCTTGCCATCAGAGCAGATATCAACGATTCTGATGAGTGGCTCTCTTCTTGGACGGGCCAAGACTGTTGCCAATGGAGGGGAGTCGGCTGCAACAACACCACCGGCCATGTGGTAAAGCTCAATCTCAGATACCCTTATGATTATTGGTCTTATGATTGGTTGGAAGGAACTGCAAAATTCCCAGGACCAAGCAAGGTAAATCCTTCCTTATCTAGCTTGATACATTTGAGGTATTTGGATCTGAGCATGAACGACTTCGATGGAGCATCCATCCCGGAATTCATTGGTTCTCTCATCCACTTGGAATACCTTAACCTCTCCCTTGCTGGGTTTAGTGGACCCATTCCTCGCGTGATTGGAAATCTCTCGAGCCTGCACTCTCTAGATCTTCAGGGTGGGTCCTTTCGAGTTAATGACCTTCAATGGCTCTCTGGAATAACCTCTCTGAGATACCTTGACTTGAGCTTTGTCAACCTCTCCAAGGCATCGAATTGGCTTCATGAGATCAACATGCACCCTTCTCTGTTAGTCTTGAGATTATCTGATTCTGAACTCCCTGGTATTCCTTCAACTCTACAGTATGTAAACCTCACTTCTCTCGCCATCCTTGATCTCTCTGGCAATGCTTTTGAGTCTGCCATCCCCCACTGGCTGCTTAATATTAGCAGCCTTGTTGAACTCTATCTCGAAGAATGTGCATTTCATGGCAGGTTATCAGTTGTAGTAGATATGCTGGGGAATTTCAACAGTTTGAAGTATTTGGATTTCTTTTCGAACCAAATTACCGGAGAAATTTCACAATCTTTGTGGAATAATAAATACATGGAGTATTTAGATTTATCATGGAACCAAATTACTGGGCATGCTGCTGAAATATTGGGGAATCTTAGCCAATTGAGGTGCTTATATTTAGATGGCAATCAAATTAGTGGTGAAATTCCAGCAAACCTAGGAAGCATGGGGAACCTCCTCAACTTGGAGGAATTGTCTTTGTCCAATAACCAAATCAGCGGATGGATATCAGAAGCTATCGAAAACCTTGTCCATTTGCGGTTATTAGATTTGTCAGGTAATAACATTACCGGGCAAATACCAAAAAACATATCGAAGCTCTGCAACTTACAGAATTTGTACTTATCAAATAACAGCATTAATGGTGAGATCACCGGTCTTCTAGAAGGATTTTCTAAATGCATTAATAATAAATTGGATGGGAGAAGCTGTCTGCAAAGTTTAGTAAGTATAGACATAAGAAACAATAATTTGAGTGGGAGGATCCCAAAAAGTTTGGGACAGCTATCTGCACTTGAATATTTAGATGTGTCATCGAACTCCTTCACTAGATACTTGACTGAAGGGCACTTTTCCAACCTCACAAGGTTACATTATTTGAATCTATCTTACAACTCTTTGAAAATGATCCTAAGTAAGAGTTGGATTCCTCCTTTCAATGCTTTCTCTATTGGGATGTGCTCTTGCTATGTGGGATGTAAATTTCCTGCTTGGCTTCAAACCCAGATAAATCTACAAGAATTGTGCCTATCTGAAGCTGGAATTTCAGACAAGATTCCATCATGGTTATGGAATAGGGATATTTATACCCTCAATCTATCCTATAATTGCATACAAGGGCAGCTACCAAGTCCTCGACGGAGATATTTTGAAGGCTTACTTGATTTGAGCTCCAACTGCTTTTCCGGTCCAATACCTAATCTGAAGTACAATTACATCTTTCTTTCCAACAACTCTTTTTCTGGTCCAATTTCCTCAAGCTATTTTGGAGAATTTAATCCTATGGTACTTTCATTGTCGCACAACCATATAAATGGTAGTATCCCACAGTCCTTTTGCAATTGGACTTCATTGGAGGTTCTTGACCTCTCCAATAATGAGTTAACTGGAGGATTTCCAGACTGCTGGAGCAAGTCACAACTAGGAATCTTTGATGTACCAAAAAATAAAAGAGGAGAAGATTCATTTAGCACAATGGCATATCCTATGGAACTCCGATCTTTGCACATGAGAAACAACAGCTTATCCGGTCAATTTCCTCCCTTCTTGAGACTTTGTAAACAATTGGTTGTGCTTGATCTTGGTGAAAACAGATTCTCAGGAAACATACCTACATGGATTGGAGAAAATCTCTCGTCTCTAAAAGTTCTTCGTCTAAGATCAAACTCTTTTGATGGTAATATCCCAGTGCAAATATCCAGCCTTTCTTCTCTTCAGGTTTTGGACTTGGCATGTAACAATTTTTCAGGACATTTGCCATCATCCTTTGGAAATTTTACCGCCATGGTTGAGAAACAAGAAGGAAGAGAACTATGGTTCTCAAATGATTCGACAGCATCATATTACAAAGAGAGTCTCTTATTGGTTACAAAAGGAATATTGCTGGAGTACACTAGCGTGCTTTCATTGGTTACAAGCATTGACCTGTCGAACAATAATCTTTCCAAAGAGATTCCTAATGAAGTAACAAAACTTCATGAATTGTATTTCTTGAACTTGTCTGCGAATCATTTCATTGGAAAAATACCACAAAACATCGGTGACATGAAGGAGTTGGAATCACTTGATTTATCAATGAACAATCTCTCAGGCCAAATTCCCCAAACCATGGCTGCTTTGAATTTCTTAAGCCACTTGAACTTATCATATAACAACTTGTCAGGAAGAATTCCAACAGGGTACCAAATTCAGACCTTCGATGACACCTCCATCTATGCTGGTAATCATAATCTTTGTGGACAACCACTGCCAGAATGTCCTAAAAATGCACCTCCACATCAAGAAGAGGAGCAAGCAGATGAAGATGGCTATGAGATGATATGGATTTATGCAATCTCAACATTAGGATTTGTGATGGGATTCTGGGGTTTTATCGGTATAGTAATGATCAAAAAGGATATCAGGATTTCTTATCTTCGATTCATCGACAGAATATATGACTGGATTTATGTAGAATTGACAATAAAGTTTGCCAAGCTGAAGTCTATCAAGGGAATAGGAAATCACAGGCATTGACAAGAAACTATGCAGTCAGCCAATGTGTTGTAATGTATTATGCTTCTTTTATCTTCTTTTATCTCTCTTGCTTTCTCTTCTTTCAGTTTGGTGTGCTATGAATAATGTTCCATAAGAAAGAAATGCTTTTGTTCTCTTCTATGCTAATGAAATGATTTCACTTTTAGTTAGCATGAATTGTTTCTATTGTCATGCTACACTAACGAAGTGATTTTATGGTAAAAGACATGATGCCTCATGCAAAATACCTACCTAAAGTAAGACAAATATAAGCATTTATTTATTCCAATTTATGCTAAGTAGCTGTCTTTCATGCTTTTCTTGTTAAAGCACTTTAATTTTTACCATCAAGAAAAAAAAAACTTAAAATACCTAGAGCAAGACAAACATAAGAAAAAAAAAAAAAACCTTTTCCTCCTTTTTTATATAAAATTTTATAGACCTTTTATATATTGGCAAAACGAGACATTATTTAAGCTTTAATATAGAGCCTTGGTCTAGGGAGGCATGTCCGCCTTCTCGCCGTCAGAGTATAATAATCGTGGTTTGTTTCGCTTCTCTAATTTTAAATACTATGTTAGCCTTCTTTGAATCAACTCTGTGTCTACCTGCAAAGAGTGACAGAAGGCTCTGACCCAGTAGTTTTTTTTCAAATGAAATACACTCTTTTTTAATGAAATCACCTAAAACATATTTGATCAGCAAATAGCAGATAAAGAGAAAGACTATTGAAAACTACCATGTTTGGGGTGAGAACAAAATCACTATTTTCTGGATCTAGACAAAGCTTCTGTGTATAGGGAGAGAATGCTGCTCTCGCTGCTATAGGGGAAGGAATTGTTTCTGGACGTAGTGCTGCTGCCTATGTTCGCATCTCTCTACCTGGTTCCTGCTATGAAGGAAAAGCTTGAAGATGCAAATGAGCGCTTTGGTGGTGACATTATGCAAAAAAGTAAGTCTAACAATAGAGATGTATATATTAAATTTTTTCTTGAGGAATTCATTTCCTAGAAGTGCTGGAATTGTGAACTCCCCTAAGATAAACTACATTATATATATATAAGGACTAATGGACTCGCTGTCTTGTGACCTGACAGACTCCAGTGGCACATGCTGTCTTGATAGCACATGCAGGTGTGGAAGGTGAAGTGATGGTGGAGAAGATTATGAAAAACAAGTATGAGGTTGGCTACAATGCAATGATTGACAAGTATGAGAATCTGTTAGATGCTCGCGTAATTGACCATGCAAAAGTGATAAGATGTGAACTGCAGAATGTGCATCAGTTGCTGGAACGATCCTAACGACAGAGACCTCTGTTGCAGAGGAGCCCAAACCAAAGGACTGCCTTGCCATCGTAGCACTCTGCCCTATTTGTTCTCCCAGAATTAGGAAAAATGATACAGAAATCATAGAAATAAGGGTAGAGTACAACTTGATAAGGAACAATATTGTAGCAGCGTTGATTATTTATGGTGTTATCCTTCTTCCATTGGGATTTAACTTAAATTTTAGATTCTGTTAAAATTTTGTACAGAGCACAGGATTGGCTAGTGCTGTCTTTCACGCATTACATGTTATTAAGTTTTGAGGTTTCGTTGCTGTTTTACTTCAATATTTGATCCATGGATTATTGTGAAAAATTGTAGGCTCTGCATCATCTAAGTTGCATCATTTGGATGTCCATATGTGTATGGAAGAAAATTGTGCCTCAAAATTTTCCAACTAATGATTTTCTTATTCTTTTTCCTGCCGTAGAGACTATTCAGCTATATTTTGCAACAATTATCATAAAAAAGGTATGCAATAGAAAAGCTTCGGAAAACATGCCATTTTTAATTGATGACCTGAGTTCATTTCCAAAACTATAACAGAAGGATACAACGAAACATGAAATAGTATATATGCAGATAAATAAATCAATAAAACAAATGAAAATGAATGTTCTAAATGTTCTTTTTGCATGACTAGTTAAAACTGCTGGTTGATCGGACAAAAAAAAAAAAAAAAGAAACAAAAAGAGGAGGAAAAGAAATGACTTTCTATCTAGCTGACCAAGTGAATAAAAATTGAATTTCCAGACTTCCTAGGAATTGTTGCCTCATCAGATGCTGATTAGAAACTCCCCTGGTAGCATGTTTCCAAACTTTCATCCTCTAGGCTGTTCTATATTTTTAAATCTTGACAGCTAAAGCATCGACAGACTGCTAGCATGCACTGGCTGAGATCACAATATCTTTTAATCTTCCCTAGCATAGAAAAAGAATTCATTAGTCATAATTATTTGCAAACTATTCCTGCCATCATAATGTTATATGAAAGACTAGGGCTCATAATTTTCACCTGGACCACAAACAATCCTGCAAACCAAGACAACAGAACCCCAACTTAAAAAAGAAGAGGATGAGGATGGTTACCGCATGTACACCAGAGAACTAATAATGTGAAGTACCACAAATTTTGGACAGAGATAGGCCTATAAAACATGTGAAAATTCTTTAGACAGAAAGAACTGGATAGATTAAATCTACAACATAGTGTGAATATGGTTATTATAGGCTTGCCCACATAGCAATGGTTTGGATTATCCTATCAAAGCATCATTGGCAAATGTAGACTACAGTCACAGAGATGCTCTCATCCTAGCTATCCAAACTACACTATACCATGTGCTCGGATTAAGTAGCAAGGTGTCCCAAAAGGAATCATCAAAGGAAAACCTGCATTAGCTGTTGAGAATCCACCCACAAGCACCCAAATGTTAGCTTTCAACTAACATATACCTGTTTGGCTTGCTATGTGTGGATGCAAATATCTATCTTTTCATGTATATAGGTATGAAGATGACAGCTAATGCATATTGTCTCCAATATGAGCTTATTGATCAATCATACTAAGAATGGCACAATTTATTGTCACAATGAAGTATGTCTTCCTTGCTCTTACTTCAATTCTTGAAGCAATAATTGCTGGTAGCTACCTTAACACTGTTGTCCAAACCAGAATCCGATGTCTTCTTAAGGATCTAGAATGAAGTATCTCACCCCAAGAACCTAAAAATTAGATGGCAAAAACTCTCTTTCACATCATACTAGGGGCAAAATGCAAGCTCTACCATTGTTGCAAACCACATCAGATAATTCCATTAAATGAAATTCAATTTTTCCAAACATTCAAAGCACACCAGAAGGCTAAATTGATCCATACTATTTCAGTACTAAAATGGTACCGTTTCTCGATACAACGTACCTTGCATCTAGTCATAATTTCATTACTTAAATCCTTTATTGACCAATAGATCTTTAGGCAATCAGTGCTACAACTCGACTCTCCTTGGGTTTCATTCCTTATGACGTTCCTTCAAGCTATAAGTGACTTCAACAATCACCTCTTTAGCACCATAGTTCTTTCATGTTGTCTCAACATATTTCAAACTAGCCCTTTCACCAAAAGTTGCATTGATTCATTAGATACAAATGATTCTTTTTTTCTTCCTTTTTACTCTTTCTTGAGAACTAGGAAGGGAAGAATACTGGCCAAAATAGGAGTAAGGGCAGGACAAAAACTCAAGACTTGGGTGTTTACCCCCCAAGACTTTACCAAGTGAATTAGAGACAATAAGTATTTCATTTTCATGTAACCTCCTATCTTTGTTTATACATCCTCAAGAATCTTCTCAGCTCAACCTATAAAATCAGACCTCAACCACAACTTATCTAATAATGCATGCTTATTTTACTCTACTATATTTTTCTAACTTTAACAATTCTATCAATTTATTGTTCTCCGCATCATTTGTGTTTTACAGAAAAAATTTGCAATATAGCTTATGTCATAAATATTATAGTCAAAGTCTCAAATAGTGGTATTGAACCTCATACCTGTTTTTTTGCTGGAATGGTAAGGTACTGAGTACCAAAACATGGTAAGAGACAAAATCCTGTACCTATCTACCAGTTCTGTGCCAGTGCACCGTATACCAGTGCTAGAAATCTCCCAAGAATGGGACGGTATCATTTGAACCATCCCATTCCAGCGGTATTACAAACCTTGGTTATAGTGTAGTGGCTTGTGCCTGATGTTTTTATTGTCCACATACTCTTAGCAAGGATTTTGTTCCACAAGCCAGTGTTTGGACGAGACTTGTACATTGAGAGACTGGCAAGTACAGGCATAAGGACATATACAGTTGGGGTTCATTTATTTAAAATATTCTAAATCTAGGGCTCTTGAAAAGACACACATGTTGGTTATTGTGCATTGCACTGCTTGAGGTAACGTGGCATGGTCTTGCACCCTGTCAATGTATCACAACTAAGAAAATGATATTGAATGATCCGAATGCATAGTAATCATTGTAAATACAATCCTCTCCACAAGCACCCATTATTGCCTGATTAAAGGCACCCGTGCAAATCAACAAACCTGAAACACAAGTTGCATTTTGCCTGACATTAGAAACAAAAATGAATAAAATAATAGAATCTAATTTTGCCGAAAAAGGGAAGAAAATGTTAAAATCGATTATTTCCTAATTTTGTCTTGGAAGATGAAGTTGATTAGGCTAGATTTTGTGAAGACCACATCTAGTGGGCACTAATTCACAAGTCCACCGCTCTAAACTAAGAAGTTCTCAACATACCTCTTTAGTGAAACAATGGGAGAATTATTTTTTACAAAAGAAAAAAAGGTGTTGGAAGCCTTTAGACTGATTTCCAGTCAGCATGGTCCATGCCGGTTACATGATTAAATGCGTGCCAGCCATCTAGATTGTTACCTTGGCAGTCATTCAAGCCCGAGTTTGGTCAAGTTTTAGAATGGTAGGTGCCATGCAACATGTACCATCCTGAAAAATCTTGATG
Organism: Metroxylon sagu; assembly: GCA_017589505.3. Classification (NCBI taxonomy): domain Eukaryota; kingdom Viridiplantae; phylum Streptophyta; class Magnoliopsida; order Arecales; family Arecaceae; genus Metroxylon; species Metroxylon sagu. Next base: position 908,951 of record JACVBY030000536.1, on the reverse strand, counting down.
ATCTGTGAATTTATAGAGTCTCCAATTCTACATGTATACACCTTCGAAAAGCTTGACTCTGTATCACGCTGAAAAGCAGAGTTGGTGCGAGTCCTAAATGTATGTCTACAAGCCTTAATAAGAACAATCATGTCAGCACATCACTTGCTTCTCGAGATTCATGTGCATGAAGAAAAGTTTTGCAGACCAAGCACAAAATAACCATTACAAACTTTTGTATATTGCAGTCAGTAGGTACGAAAGAACAGTTCTCAGCATAACTATAACAAAGCCCATAAACTAATTCAGCAAAATCATACAAAGTGAGCTCTACGTGATGGATGCCTTTCTATTCCAATATCATCAACTCTAATAAACTCATGCCACCAAATAAGACAAACAAAAATATATCTGTTTGGTCAACAAAACATTGAGTATTTAAAAAGCAGATAACAGGCATACTCTTGTCTCGCCAAATAACAGGCATACTCTTGTCTCGCCAAGAAATGGCATCGGTGTTCCACCGTATCCCTGTCCTTGAGATGACTTTGTGGAATCAATTGTGCTGGAATCACCACTTGCACGAGCAGCAGTATTTGCTGGAGCTTCCCATGCTTGGAGATTTCCAAATTCAAGCACAGACAAATTCTTTACTCTTGCCAGCTGCAATGTCAGTGGCTTCAGCTGCTCCTGAAACTCATGCAAATTTTATCAGCATATATGGAAGGTAATGCATAGCTCAGGCTAATGATAGACAACAACAGAATAATATGAGACTTTTGACATGATTACATGAGCCTTCTAGATCTCAGTCTCACTAGGGAAATCCTAGATGGAAGAAAGCGAGCACCTCATTCTCCCAAAAATTTGGTTCACGCATCAAAGAAATGGAGAACTCAGCAGTTTGACATGTCTTCAACAATGTAGACAGAAAACATCAAAAAGGTCAACTGAACAATATAATTCCATTCATATTGCATGTGCATAAATTTTAAGAATAGATCACTCCATAGCTTACCAGAAATAATGCACAGCTAGAATCAACAACTCCATTATCTTTATGTTGAACAACATCATGAAGGCTATCATCACTAGAACTAACATTCATGGATGACAAATTTGTGGTGCCTTGACAAAGATGACATTATTTTGGCACTCAACACTATATCAAAAAAGATGACTAATACTAGTAGAAAAGTAGTTACAAAGGTGTTAGAAGAGTCAAAAAAAAAAAAAAAAAAAAGAATTATATGGTAAGAAAACTTAGTGATAAAATTAGAAAGTTCAATTAGCGTTTAAGATTAAAAAAGAGTGCTATAGAAAACTATTTAAATGTTAAAATATAGAAGCATATAAAAACTATAATATGGCTAAGAAAGAAGTTAAAATGATAGTACTTAAGGTTAGATTTAAGGCATATAAAAAGTTATATTGCAAGCTAAAAACTAAAGATGGAGAGTATAATATACATAAAATTGCAATATTAAGAAAAAGAAAATTTAGAAATATGATTCAAGTTAAACGTATAAAAATGAAGATAAAAAAGTTTTGATTAAAGAGGGCAAAATCAAAAAAAATTGAAGAAACTATTTTAATAAATTATTAAATAAAAGTTGTGTAGATAATTTCTAAATTATGGATAGAGATATCATGTATACTCATAGAATCAGAATATCTAAGGTTAAAGTGGTTATGAAAAAGATGAAAGTAAGAAAAGCAGTGGAATCCAACAAAATTCTTATCAAGATTTGAAAATGTTTAAATGATATAGGAGTACCTTTGGTAACATTTATTAAATAACATCTTAAAGACTACAAAGATGCTTGATGAATAGAAGAAGAGCGCTATAGTCCCAATTTGTAATAGTAAAGATAACATTCAAATTTGTTCTAATTATTATGGTATTAAACTTATAAGTCATACTATAAAATGTTGGGAGAAGATAATTGAGTATAGATTGGAATATAATAGAAAAATATTAGAGAATCAATTTAGTTTTATATCAAAAAAGTTGACTAAAGAAGCTTTTTTTCTCTTTAGTAGGTTAATAGAGAAAAATAAAGAAAAGAAATAAGATCTTCATATGTTTTTATTTAGAGAAGCATATGATAGAGTCTCTAAAAAAGTCTTATGATGTGTGTTAGATAAGAAAAAACACCCATTACATATATTAACGTAATAAAAGACATGTATGATGGAGCGGTTACTTGTATAAGAATTACTAATTGTAATACCATTGAATTTTGAATCATAATAGCTTTACATCAGGGATATGTTTTTAATTCATATATTTTACATTAGTTACGGATGAGCTTACTAGATATATTCAAGATGATATTTTATGATACATGTTATCTACAAATAATATATTAATAGCAGATAAAATTAAGGCTACGATTAATCATAAGTTGGAATTATAGAGAAATGCATTACAATTTAAAAATTTAAGGTTAAGTATGACAAAGAAAAAAAATGCATGAAATACAATTTTAATACAATTAAAAATAAAGATAAATGTAGAGTAAATCCTAAAATACTTAAAAGTGATTCTTTTTTATATTTAGGATCAATTATTTATAAGAGAGAAGAGATTGAGATTTTAGATAAAATAAAAAAAATGCAACAAAAATGTTATATAATAGAATAACTACGATGTTAAAGAAGAAATTTTATAAGACAATCATAAGACCGACGATGCTTTATGAGACAGAATATTAGGCAGCTAAAAATTATACGTACATAAGATGAATGTAGCTGAATTGAGAATTCTGAAATGAATATGTGATAATAGAAGATAGAATAAGAAATAAAATTATTCGTAAAAAGATGAAGTTAGCATCAATTGAGAAAAAATTGAGAGGACTACGTAGATGGATTAGACATTTACAACATAGGCTTGGAGATGCACCAATGTGAAGTGATTAGATATATGTAGAAGGAAAAAGAAAATAGTGGTAGATCAAAAATTATATGAAAGTAATAAAGAAAAAATTAATTCTTTACATCTTATAAAAAAATATAACTATAAATCTTATATAATGAAGAAAAAGGATTTATATAGCTGACCTCAACTAATTTGAGATTAAGACTTTGTTGTTGTTGTCATCAGTATTAGATTAAATAGTCATACCCAAGATTATTGTAAATTATTAACATATGGACTTCTTAAGTTGGCGATCTGACTAAAAGGTGCATCATCAGAACTTTGGCCTAGCCTATATGCTTGGCTCGTAATTATTGTCATCTATCCATATCATGGCTAGTTATTCATGCATTTATGATAACATAGTGCACGCTTCTTACTAGTTTCTTTACTTTCTAATAATCAAAGGAAAGCGACATAGCTAAATAGACCTAGTTTTCATCTCCTCCCCCCCTCTCTCTCTCTCTCTCTCTCTCTCTCACACACACACACACACACACACACACATTCACATCTTTCCAAGCTTTACAAGCTTAGATGCTAATTAAAATATGCACTTATCACTGTCCAAAGATATTATAATTTAAAAATTGTATTGCATGAAATGTCAAAGAAAATAAATATGATTATTTCATTTGAACAAAACAAGAGATACATGCTCAAATACCAGGTTTTTTATATAAAATAAACAAACACTTAAAAGAAGTATGAGGTAATGTCTTCTTCAAGGGCTTCCTAAAAAAAATCTTTGAAGTTCTAATGGTAGTTTTACCATTTATACTTGAGATGCTAATATTAAAACTAATATTTCTGCCATCTCTCTCTCTCTCCCATCTTATACATGCATCCAAATCATAGTTTAAGAAAGTGGGGACGTCGTTTTTGATGAGTAACTCTAGAGAATATGCAAATAAGCACATGTTTTATAGTACACACTTCGTGAAAAGATACAAATTGACCCAAGGAAAAAGCCAACTCAAAAGAAGTCCACATGGCAAAGAAACTAAATGACATTCTAAGGCTAACCTCCATCTTCTGAAGCATGTCTTTTAATTTTTCACATCTGCGCCTCCTAGCATTGTCATCACCATCTCCCATTTTCTCAACAGCAAGTTTATGACTCTTAGCAACAAGTTCGCCATTGTAGTTTTTGCAGTGAAAATACTTATCAGTAAGGCTTACAAGTTGCAGTGCAATGAAAGCTGAATATCTGAGTATAAGGCAATAGATAATTTTGATGCTTCAGAATTTTAGAAGATCAACCTTATAAGTCTTATATCTAGATGATTGTAGATATACTAGTGTTACTATTGTTGTGATGTTATGTGAATATAATTTAAATGATAATATTATTCGATTATAAGTTTTAGCAGGTCTGATATATTTTTAGGGTTCACTCTAAGGGTATATGGCCTTATCATGTTGCGTGGGCTGGGTGCCATTTCAGGAGTGTGACAAATATGTTGAGCGAATGATCTTGAAAAGTTAGGTAGGAATGATAAGAGAGGCCCAGCACGGGGTAGCATATGGTTTTCGAGCTCTATCCTCATTTTCGGCCTAGCCCTATTCTTGGAATGGTTCGATTTGGTCATGGTCCTATTCGTTAGCATGCAGCACAGACTTGCCCAGTCATCAATAGGTTTGAGAATGCGGCATAGGTGTATTGGTTTAAGGTTGGATCATGTTGAGTTAAAGCTTCAATTTGGTGGGCCAGGTTTAAAATTATCTTGTCTAGCCTAACCTCTGAAATTTGTACAATCTCGATGAAGAGGAATTGCCACCTTATTGTAAAGGCTGGGTGGAATAACTAAAGGACATGCCATAGCTGAGATTGAAGAGTAAGTTAGTTCAATAGCGGTTATTTTTGATGCTGTCCATGAATTGGTGCTTGCCCAATGAAGAGCCTTCTAAAAAGCTTAAACCCGTTTCCTACTCGATATGATTTTCTTTGTGCCTTTTGTGAGTTATGGAATGCATCATTAATTGGTGCAACATCGTGCCTTGAGGATGAGTAGACTCTCATTACAAGAAATGAATGTTTTATATAACAATGGATGAGCTAGCTCATTCCAAAGCAAGTTGAGTTCCTTGCGCTCTCCTATTATAGGTCAGTCGAGGAGGTTAAGTTCCTTGCACCGTCCGAACCTTCTCTTTTGCCATCATACAATGTTAGCTACCATTTAAGCCAGCCCTCAGTTCGTTCCACTTCAATGTTCTGTTATTCCATTGTTTTATGCCACATGTATAACCATCCATGACCATGTAGTGCTGGATTGCAGTCATTAGCAGATTAGTAGGATCTTGTCTATGACCCCTTCGTTGGTTGTTAAAGCTAATCAATATGCATGAAGTTTTCTGAATGGGCATCCTTAAATGATTCTGTGTTGCTTGTAGGATGTGATATATATAATCACGTAATTTGGATAATGAGACAATAAGAGATATCAAATGCCTTTTTATTAAATGCCTCTGTTAATAAAATTTGAGGGAATCTTTTCCTCCAGTTCACCGCCAAAAAAATAAAATAAATTGCCACTTTGTTAAATGCCCCTTCACTGACCTAGAAACTTTATTCAGTCAGTGTCTTGAACGCATGGTTATTCATGCCATCACGACATAAAGATAATTATTCCTCTCATCTTATTGAAATAAATTTCATTATTTTTATTTTTCATTTACCTTATAAAATTGGGTAGACCATTAATGAAATTCTTTCAAATGACGTCCTTTATAAGCAGCACAAATGACTAGAAACTTTCCTGCAGCTTCATGTGCAGCAAAATTCTATGGTTTACTTGGTCAACTAGACCAATAAAAATAATAGCCAACTACTCCATATGGTGGTTTACTTGACTCATGAAGATAATGGCCAACTACATTCATAAAAATAATGGCCAACTACTCCATAAAAGTACTCTATAACGGTGATTTATTTGATCCATAAAGATAATGGCCAACTAGACCCATAAAAATAATAGCCAACTATTCCATACGATGGTTTACTTGCCCATAAAGATAATGATCAACAAGACTCATAAAAATAATGACCAACTACTCTTTACGGTGGTTTACTTGACCCATAAAGATAATAACCAACTAAACTCATAAAAATAATGACCAACTACTCCGATGATTTACTTACTCATAAAGATAATGACCAAATAGACTTATAAAAATAATGATCAATTATTTTATACGATGATTTATTTGACTCATAAAAATAATGACCAACTACTCCATGCGATGAAGCCATCATTTTCTTGACACAGCATTTATTTCTCCCAAGAAATAAAAAAAGGGAACAGGCGACTTATTACCTGAAAGGTGTTGGTGAGCCATCAAATCAAATATATATATATATATATATATATATATATAAGCTACGTTCCGCCAAAAAATCTTCATCCACCCATATTCACATCGCGTTCGTAATAGTTGTTCTCTCTAGAGTCGAAGTCCAAGCCTCATCGGTTCCTTATGGCATGGAGGTCATCGCTGGTCCCTGTCACATGAAGATCAATGACTAGTCGCGCAACGTTAAGTTCATGCATGGCGTGCTTGACTTGTAGGAATAACAACTAATGGCTCATGACTTGACTTGAGAACGGAGCACCATTTACTTGACAAGTGTTGCACGTTTCTCATAGCCAGTCGCACTTTTACACTTGGGCATGCAATATAAACAAGGTTTTTCCATGCGGAAAACCTGAGCCATGCTTGACATATCATGTACTAAAAATTCCTTCAGAAAAAATTTTCACTCGTTCGTCCGAAATGATCGGTGCATTCGTCATTCTAAATTGACTTTAAATCACTCATTATAACGGTGAAAGTTAGGATGTGTTCGATTTTCAAAGAAGAATTTTATTTTTATTTTTATTTTTATAAAAAAATAAAAAATATCCATCAAAACATGTTTCATGAATAAAAATTAAATCATTTCTATGAAAAACATAATTTTAAAATAGTAGAAAACTGAACAAGATGTTTTCACTATTTTTCATCAAACAAAAAAAGAAAATAAAAAACAAAGGATAGAGAACTTGAAAATATAGGAGTTAATGGTATTTTCTTTAATGTTTTACTAAAATAATATCATTTACATGCAAATAAAATATAGAAAGTAATTTTTATTTTTACTTGCCAAATGTAATTTTTAGAGAACAGAAAATAAAAAATAATTATTATTTTTAAAAAATAAATGTAGAAGATAAAAACAAAGTATTCTTGAAAATAAAACACAATCTTATTGATTCATTTTCTAATTGTTATTAAACTTATACTTCAAACAATAATCATGAGTACATTGTCAGAAAATAAAAAAAATGCATTAGAATTATAAATTTTGAAGCAAAATAATATACACACTAGAAAAATCGATAAACAGTGCAAGTACTCAAAAAAAATTAATAATCAAGCAACCTAATTCTCATCGCTACAAGTAGTCATTATTCTGAAAAGTATATGGATCAAAAGTCCTTTATAAGATCTATAAGTTATTATTACTTAACTAAATATCAATGTAGATGACTCATTTGATGTGCTTGTGTAGCAATTCTCACAAAGATTGTGACTAGCCATGCAGCAAAAGTTTGATTTACTCGACTCATGAAGGTAATGACTAACAACTAAATGCTAAGGCTGCCATTATTTGCTTGACTTGAGAATAGACCATTTACTTCTCTCAAAAGAGAGAGAGAGAGAGAGAGAGAGAGACCATTTACTTCGGTCTAGCTCTTGCAGAAATATTCTCAGTTAAGGTGCCAACAGCTTTTATAATATTATCACAGATGATCAGGGCGGTCCATGACTTCACATGCATAGTTGTAGCACATGTTGATCATAGAAATGGGCTATGACTTGATCGTCGGCAAAATACAAAGATAGTGAATGGTAAAACAATTCTTGGAACACTCATGAACAACACTTCGGAGTTGGAAAAAAATGGAAAGAAAGTTGCACCTCAATCCAAATTATCTCCATAAAGTCTGTTTAGCATATTCGTATTGCTAGGCGTGAAACATTGACTACAAATCAACTACAGCGAAAGTGGAACAAAACCAAGCCCTGACTGGAGTACTGCATACGTTTTGCCATATCTATTTGGTTTGGCAAGTAAGTCAATCCGCTTTGTGGTTCTTTCTGCAGTTGATACAAACATGTACATTTGAAAGCACATTATTTGAGATGCAAAGTTACTAGAAATCTCAGTGAATAGCAATGCTTCAGGTCACTTATGAAGATCTCATGTTATAAGCTATAGTTACTTAATCTAAATATCTATGTAGATACTAGAAAAACTGTTATTGAGATAGCGATTAATGGTGTGTGGTATATAGGTTCTGTTCAGTATTGATATAGCCAGATATGGAAATTTGATTATATTGAAAAGTATGCATCATGATGATGGCATGTTAATGACTATTTATTATTAAATATTATAATTATTTATATAATAATTATTTAAATTTATTGATGGATGTATGTGTATAGAGGAATTCTTACTAACTCTCTCTCTGGCTCTCTCTCTCTCTCTCTCTAGCTCTCTCTCTCTTAGAGTTGGATTATGATTGGGAGAAACGAGAGCAGAGATGATTGAGATTATTTTAATATCAGATAAATAGAGAGAGAGAGTTACAGTTAAATAATTTTATTATTATATTAATAATTTTTTTAATTTTAAAGATTAATGATGACCAAATTATGTTATAAAAAATTTATTAAAATACGTTCCGCATCCTTTTGGAACCATAGACTATACGCTGATGGCAAGACGTGGAGAGGAGATGGCAAGACGATCGAGCCCGTCCATCTAGCATCGTCCATCTACAAAGATAGTGAACTGGTGACAAGACGAATTTAGTTGCGAGTCAAGATGACCGGGCATGGAACTTTATTCAATAAATACGCTGAAAGAAAGTTGCACCTCAACCCAAATTATCTCCATGAAGTCTGTTTCGCATATTTGCATTGCTGGGTGTCAGAGACTTCCTAAATCATGGCCAATGGTGAAAGTGGAACAAAACCAAGCACTGACTGGAGCGGGTGATACGCCATATGTATTTGGTTTGGTACAATAAGCTTCAATCCGGCTTTGTGGTCATCTTCTGCAGTTGATACAAACATGTACATTTGAAAGCACCGTTATTTGATTACCAAGTTACCGGCAGAAATCTCAGTGGATAGCAAGAGGCCACTTATGAGATCAGAGCAGATATCAACGATTCTGATGAGTGGCTCTCTATCTATTATACTAGAAAAAACTGTTAATGGAGAGTCGGCTGCAGCAACACCATGGCCATGTGGTATATAGGTTCAATGTTCAGATACCCTTACGATTATAGAGATATGGAAATTGATTATATTGCAAAAGTATGCATTGTGATGGCATGTTAATGATCCTTCCTTATCTAGCTTGATACATTTGAGGTACTTGGATATAATGAACGACTTCGATGGAGCATGTCCATGCCGGAATTCATTGGTTCTTATCCACTTGGAATACTTAACCTCTCCTTCCTGGGTTTAGAGTTGGACCCATTCCTCGCGTGATTGGAAATCTCTCAAAACAATGAGCACTTTAGATTATTTTCATTGATGGGCATATTGATCGAAATGGATTTTATTATTATATTAAGAATTTCAAAGATTAACGATGACAAATTAATGTTATAAAAAAATTATTAAAATACGTTCCGCATCCTTTTGGAACCATAAACTATACCTGAGGCAAGACGTGGCTTCAAGGAGATGGCAAGACGATCGAGCCCGTCCATCTAGTCAGTCCATCTAGCCGTCATTCTGAACTGTGACCCAAGACGATTTAGTTCAACTCTACAGCATGTAAACCGGGCATGGAACTTCTTCAATAAATACGCTTGATGAGAGGCGTTCACAACCTCTCATGAGTCTGCCATTCCAGCTCAATATCTTTAGTAGCTGGTCTCAGGACTTCCTCTCTGGCCATGGTGGATGACATTAATGACAGGTTATCAGTTGTAGTAGATATGCTGGGTGAATTTCTAACAATTTGAAGTATTTGGATTTCTTTATGAACCAAATTACTGGAGTCATCCCATTCTGCCTATGCCTCCTAGGCACCGGAGTATTTAGATTTATCATGGAACCAAATTGACCGGGCATGCTGCATAGAGAGCGAAAGGAGAGCCCTTCTTGCCATTGAGAGCTTAGATATTTAGATAATTCAAATGATGAGTGGTGAAATTCCAGCAAACCTAGGAAGCATGGGCCAAGACTGTTGCTCAATGGAGGAATTGTCGGCTTTGTCCAACAACACCACCGGCCATGTGGTAAAGCTCAATCTCAGATACCCTTATGATCTTCATAAATTGATTGAAGGAACTGCAAAATTCCCAGGACCAAGTAAGGTAAATCCTTCCTTATCTAGCTTGATACATTTGAGGTATTTGTGATTATCAAATGAACGACTTCGATGGAGCATCCATCCCGGATTTCTCATCCACTTGGAATACCTTAACCTCTCCCTAAATGCATTGGTTTAGTGGACCCATTCCTGGTGATTGGAGAATCTCACACCTGCACTTTACAAAGTTTAGTAAGTATAGACATAAGAACAATAATCTTGATCGGAATGATCCGGATTAGTTTATGATCCAGCTATCTACACTTATATTTATATGTGTCATCTGGAATCACACCTCTGAGATACCTTGACTTGGGCTTTGTCAACCTCTCCAAGGCATCGAGTTATTTAGATCTAAGTAGACAACATGCCTCCTTTCAATGCTGCCTATATTATGATGTGCTCTTACTATGAACTGGGCCCAAATGGTATTGCTTGGCTTCAAACCTGCAGTATAAATTTGCTTGTGCCTTGATCTCTCTGGCAATGCCTTTGAGTCTGACATCCCCCATCATGGTTGCTTAATAGGGATATGTTATATCCTCAATCTATCCTATGATTGTACATTCATGGCAGGTTATCCAAATTTTCGAGGGAGATATTTTATTGAATTATTTGAAGTATTGACCTCCAGTCTTTTTCTGAGCCAAATTACTGGGAGAAATTTCACAATCTTTGTGGAATAATAAACACATGGAGTATTTGGATTTATCATGGAACCAAATTTTGCTGCAAGCTATATTGGGGAATCTTAGCCATATTGAGGTGCTTATTGTTAAATGGCAATCATAATTATGGTGAAATTCCAGCAAACCTAGGAAGCATGCTCAACTTGGAGGAATTCTTGACCTTCCAATAATGAGTTATTTGGAGGATTTCCAGAAATCGCTCGGTGGTTAGATTTGTCAGATAACTAGGAATTATTGATGTACCAAAAAAAGAGGAGAAGCTTTGCAATTTAGAGGAGTTATCCTATGGAACTCCGATCTTTGGATGGATGGATACCGAAGTCATCGGTCAATTTCCTTCCTTTGCGAGACTTTGTAAACGATTGGTTGTGCTTGAAAAATCTTGGTGAAAATAGATTCTCAAGGAAACATACTTCACATTGGATTGGAGAAAATCGAGATCATTGGTCTTTAAAAGTTCTTCATCTAAGATCAAATTAATAATAAATTGGATGGGCAAATAAATTTGTTCTCAAAGTTTAAAGTATATAGACTTGAGTAACAATAATTTAAGAGATGATCATCCTTTGGAAATTTGGGATAGCTATCGCTATGAATGAGAAACAAGAATGGTTAGAAAACTATGTGTTCTCAAATTACTCGTGACAACATTATATTACAAAAGAGAGTCTCTTTTGGTTACCAAACTCACAAGGAATATTGCCGGAGTTATTTAGTGTGCTTTCATCTTACAAGCTCCTTGACTGTCGAACAATAATCTTCGAGAGATTTCTCCTTTCAATGCTAACCTATATTCATGAATTGCATTTCTTGAACTATGTGGGCCCAAAATCATTTCATTGGAAAAATACCATAAAACATCTATGACATGAACCAATTGGAATTTCAAACTTGATTTATCAATGAATAATCTCTCCGGTCAAATTCCTCAAAACCATTGGCCAATTTCTTACTTGAATTTATCATATAACAATTTGTCTTGAAGAATTCCATTAGGATACCTAATTAGACCTTCGAAGTACAATTACATCTTTCTGGTAATCCAATAACTCTTTTTCTGATCCAATTATCCTCAAGCTATTTTGAAGAGATTTTAACAATAGATGAGTACTTTCATTATCGCACAACCATGATATGGATTTATGCTATCCCATTAGGATTTGTGCAATTGGGACTTCATTGGGAGTTCTTGACCTCTCCAAATAATGATGATTAAAAAGGATTTCCGGGATTTCTTATCTTCGAGCAAGTCGACAACAAGGATATCTTTGATGTACCAAAAAATAAAAGAGGAGCCAAGATTCATTTAGCACAATGGATATCTATGGAAACCACAGAGATCGACAAGAAACTATGGTCAATTTCAGCCAACGTATCTTGATGTATTTGTAAACAATTGGTTGTCCTTGATCTTGGTGAAAACTTTCTGAGAAAACATCTCTACATGGATTGGAGAAAATTCTCACTCTAAAAGTTCTTCGTCTAGATCAAACTTCTTTTCATTTGGTAATATCCCAATGAGTAATGTTTTTGTCTCTTTTTCTATGCTAATGGCATGATTTCAATTTTCGGGACATTTGCCATCATTGCCTTTGGAAATTTGCCACCATGGTTGACACTAACAAAGTGATTTATGGAAAGAAGACACGATGCCTCATGCAAAATACCTATTAAAGTAAGACAAATATAAGAGTCTCTTATTGGTTACAATTTATACTAAGTAGCTTTCTTTCGTGCTTTTCATTGGTTAAACCACTTTAATTACCATCAAGAAAAATAATCTTTCCAAGATTCAAACTAATGAAGTAACAAAACCTTCATGAATTGCATTTTTTATAAAATTTGATAGACCTTTTATATATTGGCAAAAATACGAGACATTATTGAAGCTTTAATATAGGGAGTTGGAATCACTTGATTTAGGCAATGTCCAACAATCCTCGAGGCAGTATTCCCATAATCGTGCTCGTTTTGCTTTCGAATGTCTTAAAAACGCCATGTTGAACTTATCATATAACAACTTGTCAACTTGCAAAGAGTGACGGAAGGCTTCCAACGTTGTACCAATTTTTCACATGAAATGCACCTCCATCTAATGCCGGTAATCACCTAATCATATTGTGGACGCCCAGCAAATGTCTTAAAAGTGACTATGCTTCTGTGTACATCAAGAAGAGGAGATTCTACTGCTGCTATGAAGAAATGATATGGATTTATGTGCAATCTCAACATTAGGATTCATGTGATGCGATTACCTGGGTTCCTGCTATCGGTATAGCTTGATGATGCAAATAAGGATATCGGTGATTTCATTATCTTCGATTCAAAATAAGTCTGGATTTACAATAGAGATTGACAATATTAAGTTTTTTTTTCATGAGGAATTCATTTGCTTGAAGTGTTGGACTTGCGAACTCCCTAAGATAGCCAACCGACGTGTTGTAATGTATATATATATCTTTTATCTTCTTTTATCTCTCTTACTTTCTCACGCTTTCTCTTCTTTTAGTTTGCACACGTGTGCTATGAATAATGATGGTGAGAAGATTATGAAAAGCAAGCATGAGGTTGGTTACAATGCAATGATTAACAAGTATGAGAATCTGTTAGATGCTCGCATAATTGTTTCATGCAAAAGTGCTGCACCAGATGTGAAGTGATTTTGCATGGTTGCTGGAATGCCTCATGCAAAATACCTACTTGCAAAGTAAGACAAATATAAGCATTTATTTATTGTCAATTTATGCCATCTCAGCTACTCTTTCCTTGTTTTTCTCGTTAAACCACTTTAAATTTTACCAATCAAGAAAAAAAATACTTAAAATAACTAGAGCAAGACAAACATGAAGAAGGAACAATATTGTAGCATCCTTGATTATTTATAGTGTTATCCTTTTATATATTGGTAAAATGATCACATTATGTTAAGCTTTAATATAGGGCCTTGGTCTAGGCATGTCACCTTCTCGCCGTATGACATGTTATTAAGTTCTGAGTTTTGTTGCTTTGTTAATTCAATGTTAGCCTTCTTGAATCGACTGTGTCTATTGTGAAAAATTGTAGGCTCTGCATTTTTTTTCATATAAATTGCATCATCTTGGATATGCTTAATGGAAATCACCTAAGAACATATTTGATCAGCAAATAACAAAAAAAGGGAAGGACTAATGCTTCTCTGTATAGGGAGAGAATGCTACTTTCCTGCTATAGGGAAGAAATTATTTCTGGATGTATATTGTACATGTCAATAATCATACCTGGGTTCCTGCTATGAAGGAAAAGCTTGAAGATGCCATTTTTAATTGATGGCGCTTTGGAGTTTATGTAAAACTATAACAATACAGGATATAACGAAAGTTTTTTTCATGAAATAGGCATTCATTTGCAGATAGAATGTTGGAAATTCCTCTAAGATAAACTACATTATATATTGGACTTATGGACTCGTAAATGTTCTTGTGACCTGACAAACACCAGTGGCAGACTGCTGTCTTGATCGGAGCACACGCAGGTGTGGAAGGTGAAGTGATGGTGGAGAAGATTACGAAAAGCAAAGAGGAGGAAACAATGCAATCTTGTTGACAATAAAAATTGAATTTTCAAATTTTCTTGTGAAGAATGCTGCTTCATCAGATTCTAAGTGAGAAACTGTGAACTGCAGTAATGTTAACTGTTGTCCGCCAGGTTGTTCCTATATTATTAAATCTTGACAACTAAAACACCAAAGCAGTCTGTCTTGCCACTGGCTCAGAACACCCTGCCCTATTTGTTCTCCCAGAATCAGGATTAATAATCCATGAGTTATAATTACTTGCAAGCTATTCTTACCATCATAATGCTATATGAAAGACTAGGGCTCTTAAATTTCAGCTGAACCACACAGTTCTGCAAACTAAGACAGCAACACTGCATGTAGACCACAGAACTAATGATGTGATGTACCACAAATATTGGACAGAGTGCTGCCTTTCACGTATGACATGTTAAAATTAAGTTTAGATAGAGGGATCTGGATAGGTTTAATCTTCAATATTTGATCCATGGATTATGAAAAATTGTAGGCTATTATAGACTTGCCCTCATAGCAATAGTTTGGATTATCCTATCAAAGCATCATTGGCAAACATGTAGATTGCAACCGTAAGGATGCTCTCATCCTAGCTATCCAAACTACACTATGCGATCTGTTCTCGGATTAAGTAGCAAGGTGACCCAAAAGAATCACCATCAAAAACCTGCATTAGCTGTTGAGAATCCACCCACAAGCACTGACGTTTTAGCTTTCAACTAACATACATACCTGTTTGGATTGCTACGTGTGCATGCAGATATAATCTTTTCTTGTATGTGGGTACTAAGATGAGAGCTAATGCATATTTTGTCTCTAATATGAGCTTATTGATCAATCATGCTAGGAACGGCACAATTTATTGTCATATGTCTTCCTTGCTCTTACTGGAATTCTTGAAGCAATAATTGCTGGTAGCTACCTTAACACCGTTGTCCAAACCAGAGACCGATGTCTTCATAAGGATCTAGAATGAAATATCTCACCCCAAGAACCTAAAAATTAGATGGCAAAAACTCTCTTTACATAATATTAGGGGCAAAATGCAAGCTCTACCATTGTTGCAGACCATATCAGATAATTCCATTAAAAAAAATTCAATTTTCCCGAACATCCAAAGCTCAAGAAGGCTAAATTGATAACATAGTCTCCAAAAATTCAGGCAAAAGGAGGTCCACTGACATTCGTTATTCATTTGAGATCATGATAAATGGCTGGATATATTGCTAGCGGTCGGTCTTCTTACAGCTTTCTTGCAAAAGAATCCTTCCAGGTTCATGTGTTAGTTTTCCTAGGCATACAGAAATGTAAAATGTTTGAAATATTTTGACCTACATAAACAGCATGTTTGCCTTTGTTCATACCTGTACCGTGCTTGTTTAGTCTATTGAAAGTGCAAATATAATATTTTTGGCCTTACCATTGCTAATAGCTCTGACTGATATCATATTCCAGTGACATGGTATCGCTGATAGCTCTGACCAATATCATATTCCAGGAACATGGTGCCAAAGTTCTTTCAGACTGTAATGCTCAGCTGTGCAGCCTTAAAAATAGTAATTCAAGACCCTGGTTGCAACCATCCTAATATTTTCTGAGGAGGAATATCCTATTCCACTTGACCAGGAGACCAACCGGTTTATAGCATCTAACTAGGATTGCTTCCAATAACACTGTCAGGACTGCCAGGAACTGAAAATTAAAAATGACGATTACTGAAATCTAATGATAGAAGAGTGAAGTTTCCGCTAAGCCACCATACTCTCAGTATGGTCTGTAGAAGTGATATTTATTTGCGATGTAATCGGAGCAGAACTGCAACTTAATGTGATTGTGTTGATATGGGGAATTGGCACGCATGTCATAGGTAGCTTTTGATTGACGAAATTCCTCAAAGAACCTCAGTTAACAAGCATGCGCTCACCTCCGACTCAGAGAATCGCCTCGATTACCTCAGCATGCCACCAACTTTGAGGAGCCGAGTCTCTTCTGGATCGGTAGCGGGCGAGGATGAGAACAACATTGGACCAGCAATGCGGGTTTCAGCAGCTAATTTGCATTATGAACTTCAAAACGAAGCTGTCCATTTCATTCAAGTGTCATTCATGAATCATTCAAACTGCTTCAGCTCAAAATCAGGACCAGATCTACTAACTACTTAAGTAGCTTTGATCAAGTTACAAGCAAAAGTCAAAATTACAAGCTCAAGAAAAAAAAAATAAAAAAAGAGCCTAACAAAAGTCAAGCTTATATAATGAATATAATTTTTCAATTCACGTGGGTGGGAATAAGTGTGGATCTAGACAAGCTCAAATATGAACTCAAATCAGAAGCGGTACAAAGTTATTCATACCAAGCATGAACTTGGTATGCGTGAAGTCAATACAACAATACTTCTGAGTTCCTTGTAACAAGCGAGATCATTGGTTATACTTCAGCATCACTTATTAAGCTTCATCCCTCTGGGACAAAGTTGTATGTCTGATATTTATAGAGAAAATGCAGCGAAAGGAGCTCGCCTGATTCATAAAAGGCACATATGAAACTTTAATCAACCTTCCTCCCTGTCGATGTCATCCTCATCATCGCCAGATGCATTAGCTTCAACATTTAGATCAGCCAGTTTATATGTTCCACCTGTATTGCATGTCATCATTCAATCATGGTTCATGTCATTTCCTAGACATGTTCCAGAAGATTCTAATAAATGAGAAACATCCATTGAGCATAAAATATAATATCTAAAAATTAAAAAAAATAAATAAAGGTATCGACATATGAGAATACCAAGACAATGCATTCATAGTCTTATTCAAAAGAAAAGGGGAAAGAAAGGTGCAACCAACATCATGTCTCCATTAGTTAATATTTTAGATGTTCCCACACTATCATATAAAAAAAAGTACCTACTTCCAGGAAAGAAGACCGAGGAAGTGTAGGATTATGGGAGCAGAGCAAAATTTCATACTCCTGACAAGACCTTTGGATACTTGTGAAGGAATTTAACTTCAGCAGCATTCGTAACATCTAATATTTGACTAGATGAGATGAGAAACAACATGAAACATAAATGCTCACCATATCCCAATTTGGATGGTAAGAAACATAAATCCTGCAGTGAATCAAATGGTACCAAGATTTGTTTAGCAGATTTCATATTACACTGACCAATGCTCCTTAGTGAAGTTGCTAGGGACAAGTAGAACGAGATGAAGCAAACAAAAGTAAAATCTGACCAAGCAATACATTAATATCAAGAATCATATGATCCTTAACCTTAATCCATGATTCAATCCAATCTGAATCCATTTACAATTTATAACTCGATTTCATTCCTGACAATGCTGAGCAAGAAACTTTCCAAAACAATCTGAAACACTTAGCAAGCCACAACGATACTCAAGGGATCATAAATGGGTTCTGTCTGAGCCAAATACCTGAGGTTGATCTTGTGTAGTGACTCACCCTGCACCACCCAATGTGATGATCTGTTGAAGTGACTTATTGTGCACCACGCAATGTGATGATCTATTGAAGTGACTTACTGTGCACCACCAAATGTGATGCGGCAATTTGAACTATCTAATATATGCACGCATATGTGTAAATATATGTCTGCCTCTGCGCAGTTTCATGCAATCATCAAAATTTTTGGCACAGCAAGGAAAAATTCCAAAGATATTGATAGGAAATAGAATGGACCTGCAGGTGAAGCCTCTTCCCATTCAACATCATCATTTTCATCATCCTCCCTTTTTGCTTTCATACTAAGCTTTAGAGACACCATTTGAGAAGTCAAATGTTGATGCCCTGCTTGTTTCAGATTCTTGTTGTATTTTCTTCAATGCTTCTTCTTGCTCTTTCTGCCTTTTCACCAAAGCCTCATAGTAGGCCTTGAGATACTCATCCTACAAATATTATCAAACTCTCAATGAGAAGCAATAATCAACGATAGGAAAAACAAATGTCAGGATTATAATTTATAATAACTACAAAAATTCTAGCTTTTCCACTAGCCTGTAGACACTTTTCATCTTCCTTCACATCTTTTGATTGCTTGTTGTCAATAGGGGCTGAACTTTCATCCATTTTTGATGGAGGCTTGACCTCTCCACGTTGTTCTTTTGTAAGATTCATGCCTTGTTTAATCATCCAAGGAGGTAAAACCTTCATGGACGTAGCTTTAGTATCAGACTCAGCGTCTTCTTCCTTCAACACCAGATAAAGCAACCTCAACCTGCAAAAAAAAGCCACAAATAACCATCTATTGAATGCAGAGGACATGGCATAAACATGGAGGATCTAGAGCTGCCAATGCTAAGAAGCAAAAATGGATCCCACAACACATTCTAACTCAGAAGTTAGGTTCTGATGCAAAAAATTAATAGATATGATGTTACAAATTTGTCCAACAGGGTTTGTAACTGTGTTCGTGAGAGTTATTTGTGCACTCATAAATTTTGTTAATTGTGTTACAATGATGGCATATGTAGCAAAAAAGGATAGCAAAAGGTAAAAACAGTAGCAAAAACTCGAAACTGAATCAGTATATATAGAATATAATGTATATGTGACATAATTTTGTCTAACTTTTAAATAACATAATTTCTCATTAGAAAAGGATGAGGCAAAAGGTAAAAACAGAAGAAAAAACTCCAAACAGAAGTAGCATACGTAGAATATAGTGTATATGTGAAATAAACTTGCACAACTTTTAAATGAAATAATTCCTCAAAGAGAATTCCATGGAATGAACAAATCATTTAAGTAATTAAGCAACAAGTACAACCCCCCCAGGCCACCCTGCATCTGCACTTGTCATAATCAACAATATATGTTTAAGTGCAGCAGATCACAATAATGTGATTGTCATATATATTTTAAGAAGTACACGCAAAAGGCAGAATTAGGCAACCGGAAAACTACCCAAAAAAAAAAAAAAAAAACATGGTTGTGCATGTAGTATGAGCAAAGGCAGGACCAGCTCTAGCTCAGCTTGTTTTATAATTGAGCCAAGCTCAAGCTAGCCCATTTAGTTACAAGCCAAGCTCTAGATGTTGACAAACAGCTTGTTTACAAAATCTAGAGAGTTTAAGAACATTTTGAGCTTTCATATATATAGTTTCGAGCAATAATTCTGATTATATTTTAATCTTATAGTTCGGAATACATTTAATTCTATACAAACTATTATACATATGGTGCTGTACTAGTGTAGAACCGATATGGTTCACTCTTTTAAAATAGTACTGACCTAGTACCATTCCGAACCACCCTATTTAGCCCAAAACTGCCGTATATTAACCACATATTGATCTCGTATCAATCTCATACTGATCCTGTACTGTATTAAACTATTGGGTGTGCACCTGCAAAGACAAAAGCTCAGGACTTGTGTGTGCACCTGCAAAGATTTTACCAAGTGAACTAGAGAAAATAAGTATTTTATTTTCATGTAACCCCCTATCTTTGTTTATACATCCTCGAGAATCTTCTTAGCTCAACCCATAAAATTAGACCTCAACTACAGCTTACCAGTGCACCATATATCAGTACTAGAGATCTCCTAGAATGTGACGGTATCATTTGTACCATCCCATTTCAGCGGTATTATAAACCTTGGTTATAATGTAGTGGCCTGTGTCTGATGTTTTTATTGTCCATATACTCTTAGCAAGGATTTTGTTCCACAAGCCAGTGTTTGGACAAGACTTGCACATTGAGGGACTGGCATGCATAGACATAAGGGCATATACAGTTGGGGTTCATTTATTTAAAATATTCTAAATCTAGGGCTCTTGAAAAGACACACATGTTGATTATTGTGCATTGCACTGCTTGAGGTAACGTGGCATGGTATTGCACCTTGCCAATGTATCACAACCAAGAAAATGATATTGAATGATCGGAATATATAGTAATCATTGTAAATACAATCCTCTCCACAAGCACCCATTTCCTAATTAAAGGCACCCGTGCAAATCAACAAACCTGAAACACAAGTTGCATTTTACCTGACATTAGAAACAAAAATAAATAAAAATAATAGAATCTAATTTTGCAGAAAAAGCGAGGAAAAGGTTAAACAGGATTATTTCCTAATTTTGTCATGGAAGATGAAGTTGATTAGGCTAGATTTTGTGAAGACCACATCTAGCGGGCACTAATTCACAAGTCTACTGCTCTAAACTAAATTAAGAAGTTCTCAACCGACCTCTTTAGTGAAACAATGCGAGAATTATATTTTACAAAAGAAAACAAAGGTTTTGGAAGCCTTTAGACTGATTTCCAGTCAGTATGGCCCATGCCGGTTACATGATTAAATGCATGCGAACCAGCTGGATTGTTACCTTGGCACTCATTCAGGACCAATTTTGGTCAGGTTTTAGAACGGTAGGTGCCATGCAACATGTACCAGCCTGCAAAATCTTGATTATCTTGGAATTTATATAGTCTCCAATTCTACATGTATAGACCTTTGAAAAGCATGATCCTGTATCACGCTGAAAAGCAGAGTTGGTGCGAGTCCTAAATGTATGTCTACATGCCTAAATAAGAACAATCATGTCAGCACATCACTTGCTTCTCGAGATTCATGTGCATGAAGAAAAATTTTGCAGACCAAGCACAAAATAACCATTACAAACTTTCGTATATTGCAGTCAGTAGATATGAAAGACCAGTTCTCAGCATAACTATAACAAAGCCCATAAACTAATTCGGCAAAATCATACAAAGTGAGCTCTAGGTGATGCCTTCCTATTCCAATATCATCAACTCTAATAAACTCATGCCACCAAATAAGACAAACAAAAATATATCTGTTTGGTGAACAAAACATTGAGTATTTAAAAAGCAGATAACAGGCATACTCTCGTCTCACCAAGAGATGGCATTGGTGTTCCACCGTATCCCTGTCCTTGAGATGATTTTGTGGAATCAGTTGTGCTGGAATCACCACTTGCACGAGCAGCAGCATTTGCTCGAGCTTCCCATGCTTGGAGACTTCCAAATTCAGGTACAGGCAAATCCTTTACTCTTGCCAGCTGCAATGTCAGTGGCTTCAGCTGCTCATGAAACTCATGCAAATTTTATCAGCATATATGGAAGGTAATGCATATCTCAGGCTAAGGATAGACAACAACAGAATAATATGAGACTTTTGACACGATCATATGAGCCTTCTAGATCTCAGTCTCACTAGGGAAATCCTAGATGGAAGAAAGCGAGCACCTCATTCTCCCAAAAATTTGGTTCACGCATCAAAGAAACGGAGAACTCAGCAGTTTGACATGTCTTCAACAATGTACACAGAAAACATCAAAAAGGTCAACTGAACAACATAACTCCATACATATTGCATGTGCATAAATTTTAAGAATAGATCACTGCATAGCTTACCAGATATAATGCATAGCTAGAATCAGGAACTCCATTATCTTTATGTTGAACAACATCATGAAGGCTATCATCACTAGAACTAATATTCATGGATGACAAATTTGTGGTGCCTTGACAAAAATAACATCTTTTTGGCACTCAACACTATATCAGAAGAGATGACTAATACTTTTAGAAAAATGTTACAAAGGTATCAGAAGAGTCAAAAAAAAAAAAAAGGACTACATGGTAAGAAAACTTAGTTGTGAAATGAGAAAGTTCAATTAACGTTTAAGACTAAAGGAGAGTGCTATAAAAAACTATTTAAATGTTAAAATATAAAAGCATACAAAAATTATAACATGGCTAAGAAAGAAGTTAAAATTATAGTACCTAAGGTTAGATTTAAGACATATAAAAAGTTATATCGCAAACTAAAAACTAAAGATGGAGAGAATGATATAAATAAAATTATAAGATTAAGAAAAAGAAAATTTAGAAATATGATTCAGATTAAATGCATCAAAAATGAAGATAAAAAAGTTTTGATTAAAGAGGGCAAAATCAAAAAAATTTGGAGAAACTATTTTAATAAATTATTAAATAAAAGTTATGTGGATAATTTAGAATACTTTACTAGTTTTATTAAGGATAGAGATATCATATATACTCATAGAATCAGGAAATCTAAGGTTAAAGAGGCTATGAAAAAGATGAAAATAAGAATAGCAATGGAATCCAACAAAATTTCCATCAAGATTTAAAAATGTTTAAATAATGTAGGAGTACCTTTGGTGATATTTATTAAATAACATCTTAAAGACTAAAAACAAGCCTGGTGAATGGAAAAAGAGCACTATAGTCCTAATTTATAACAGTAAAGATAATATTCAAATTTGTTTTAATTATTATGATATTAAACTTACAAGTCATACTATAAAACTTTAGGAGAGGATAATTGAGCAAAGATTGGAATATAATAGAAAAATATTAGAGAATAAATTTAGTTTTTTATCAAGAAGGTTGACTATAGAAGCTCTTTTTCTCTTTAGAAGGTTAATAGAGAAATATAAAGAAAAGAAATAAGATCTTCATATGTTTTTATTGATTTAGAGAAAGCATATGATAGAGTCTCTAAAAAAGTCTTATGACGGGTGTTAGATAAGAAAAAGCACCCATTACATATATTAACATAATAAAAGATATGTATGATAGAGCGATTATAAATATAAGAACTACTAACAGTAATACCATTGAATTTTGAATCATAATAGGTTTACATCAGGGATTTGTTCTTAATTCATATATTTTACGTTAGTTACAGATAAGCTTAGTAGATATATTCAAGATGATATTCCATGATACATATTATCTGCAAATAATATATTAATAGTAGATAAAACTAAGGCTACGGTTAATCATAAGTTGGAATTATAAAGAAATGCATTACAATTTAAAAATTTTAGATTAAGTATGACAAAGATAAAATGCACGAAATCCAATTTTAGTGCAATTAGAATAAAGATGAATATAGAGTAAATCCTAAAATTCCTAAAAGTGATCATTTTTTATATTTAGGATCAATTATTCATAAGAGAGAAGAGATTGAGATTTTAGATAAAATAAAAAATGCAACAAAAATATTATATAATAGAATAACTGCCATGTTAAAGAAAAAATTTTATAAGATAATCATAAGACCGATGATGCTTTATGAGACAGAATATTGGACAGTTAAAAAATTACACGTACACAAGATGAATGTAGCTGAATTGATAATTCTGAAATGAATATGTGATAATAGAAAATAGAATAAGAAATGAAATCATTTGTAAAAGATAGAGCTGGCACCAATTGAGGACAAATTGAGAGGATTACTTAGATAGTTTAGACATTTACAACATAGGCTTAGAGATACACTAATGTGAAGTGATTATATACATATAGAAGAAAAAAAGAAATAGTAGTAGATCAAAAATTATATGAAAGTAATAAAGAAAAATTTAATTCTTCGCATCTTACAAAAAAAATATAACTCTAAACCAAATATAATGAAGAAAAAGGATTTATATAGCCGACCTCAACTAGTTTGGGATTAAGTCTTTGTTGTTGTTGTTGTTATGAGTATTAGATTAAAAGTCATACCCAACATTATTGTAAATTATTAACATATGGACTTGTTAAGTTGGTGATCTGACTAAAAGGTGCATCATCGGAACTTTGGCCTAGCTTATATGCTTGGCTCGTAATTGTCGTCATCTATCCATATCATGGCGAGTAATTCATGCAGTTATGAAAACATAGTGTATGCTTCTGACGAGTTTCTTTACTTTCTAATAATCAAAGGAGAGCGATATAGCTGAGTAGATCTAGTTTTCATCTCCCTCCCTCTCTCTCTCCCTCTCTCTCTCTCACACACAGTCACATCTTTCCAAGTTTTCTAAGCTTAGATGCTAATTAAAGTATGCACTTATCACTATCCAAAGATATTATAATTTAAAATACGTAGTGCATGACATGTCAAAGAAAATAAATATGATTATTTCGTATGAACAAAACAAGAGATACATGCTCAAATATCAGGTTATAGAAGATTCAGAATTTTAGAAGATCAACCTTATAAATCTCATATGTAGATGATTGTAGATATACTAGTATTACTATTATTGTGATATTATATAAAATATAATTTAAATGATGATATTATTTGATTATGAATTTTAGTAGGCTTGGATACTTTTAAGGTTCATTCTAAGAGTATGTGGTCGTATCATACTGCACATTGAGCCGGGTGCCGATTCGAGAGCATGACAAATTTGTTGAGTGAATGATTTTGGAAAGTTAGGTAGCTGTGATAAGAGAGGCCCGGCATGGGCTAGTATGTGGTTTTTGGGCCCTACACTCATGTCGGGCAAAGTCCTATTCTTGGAATGGTTCGATTTGGTCATGGTCGCATTCGTTAGCATGCAGCACAGACCTGCCCAGCCATCGATAGGTTTGAGAATGTGGCACAGGTGTATTGGTTTAAGGTTGGATCATGTTGAGTTAAGCTAAAGCTTCAATTTGGTGGGCCAGGTTTAAAATTATCTTGTCTAGCCTAGCCTCTGAAATTTGTACAATCTCGATGAAGAGGAATTGCCACCTCATTGCAAAGGCTGGGTGGAAAAACTAAAGGACATGCCATAGCTGAGATTGAAGAATAAGTTAGTTCAGTAGTAGTTATTTTTTATGTTGTCCATGAATTGGTGCTTGTCCAATGAAGAGCCTTCCAAAAAGCTTAAACCCGTTTCCTACTCGATATGATTTTCTTTGTGCCTTTTTTGAGTTGTAGAATGCATCATTAATTGGAGCAACATTGTGCCTTGAGGATGAGTAGACTCTCATTACAAGAAAAATGAATGCTTTATATAACAACGGATGAACTAGCTTATTCCAAAACAAGTTAAGTTCCTTGCGCTCACCTATTATATAGATCGGGCGAGGAGATTAAGTTCCTTGCACTGTCCTAACCTTATCTTTTGCCATCATACAATGCTAGCTACAATTTAAGCTAGCCCTCAGTTCGTTCCACTTCAATGTTGTGTTATTCCATTGTTTTACGCCACTTGTATACCCCTCCATGACCATGTAGTGCTGGATTGCAGTCATTAACAGATTAGTAGGATCTTGTCTATGACCCCTTCGTTTGTTGTTAAAGCTAATCAATATGCATGAAGTTTTCTGGATGGGCATCCTTAAATGATTCTGTGTTGCTTGTAGGATGTGATGTATATAATCACGTAATTTGGATAATGAGACAATAAGAAATATCAAATGCCTCTTTGTTAAATGCCTCCATTAATAAAATTTGGAGGAATCTTTTCCTCCAGTTCATCGTCAAACCAAAAAAACAAAAAATTGGCTCTTTGTTAAATGCCTCCATTAATAAAATTTGGAGGAATCTTTTCCTCCGGTTCATTGTCAAACAAAAAAAACAAAAAAATACCTCTTTGTTAAATGCCCCATCACTAACCTAAAATCTTCATCCAGTCGTATCTTGAATGCATAGTTATTCATGCCATCACGATATAAAGATAATTATTCCTCTCATCTCGTTGGAATAAATTTTAATATTCTCATTTTTTACTTACCTAATAAAATTGAATGGATCATCAATGAATTTTTTTTCAAATGACGTCCATTACAAAGCAGCACAAATGACCAAAGACTTCCCCGCGGCTTCATGTGCAGCAAAATTCTATGGTTTACTTGGTCAACTAGACCCATAAAGATAATGGCCACTTATTCTATTCGATGAAGCCATCATTTACCTGACCCAGCATTTATTTCTCTTAAAGAAAAAGAGAGAGAGCAGACGTCTTATTACCTGAAAGGTGTTGGAGAACCATCAAATCAAATATATATGTATATAAAGTCAGGCGTAGCCTGCAAGCTACGTTCCGCCCAAAAATCCTCATCCACCCGTATTCACATCGCATTGCCGTGATATATGGGTAATAGTTGTTTTCTTCCCAGAGTCAAAAGTCCAAGTCTCATCGGTTCCTTATCTAATAAAATTTATGGGACCATAAGTAGATCCTCTCAGATTACATTCAGCTATAGATAGAACCATGTGGATGGCGGAAGCCCTCTAGCAGCAGCCTGGCATGGAGGTCATGGCTGGTCCCTGTCACATAAAGATCAATAACTAGTCGCACAACGGAAGTCCATGCATGGCTTGACTTGTAGGGATAACAACTAAGGGCTCATGACTTGACTTGAGAGCAGAGCATCATTTACTTGACAAGTGTTGCACGTATCTCATAGCCAGTCGCACTTTTACACCTGGGCATGCAATATAAACAAGGTTTTGTCCATGCGGAAGACCTGAGCCATGCTTGACATAGGATGTACTAAAAATTCCTTCAGAAAAAAATTTCCACTCGTTTGTCCAAAATGGTCGTTGCATTCATCATTCAAAAGTGACTTTAAATCACTCATTATAACGGTGAAATTTATGTTGTGTTTCATTTTGATAACAATTCTATTTTTATTTTTATTTTTATAAAAATAAAAAATATCTGTCAAAACATGTTTGGTAAATAAAAATTAAAACAGTTCTATAAACCAGAATCCAACGTCTTCTTTGGGATCTAGAATGTAATATCTCACGCTAAGAACCCAAAATTTAGGTAACATAGTCTCCAAAAATTCAGCCAAAAGGAGGTCCACTGTCATTCATTATTCATTTGAGATCATGCAATGATAAATGGCTGGATATATTGCTAGTGGTCGGCATTGGAAAATGTTTGAAATGTACTTTTGACCTACATTAAAACTATGTTTGCCTTTGCGCATAGCTGTGTTGTGCTGGTTTAGTCTATTGAAAGTGGATATATAATATTTTTGGCCTTACCATTGCTAATAGCACTGACTAGTATCATATTCCAATGACATGGTGCCCAAGTTCTTTGAGACTGTCATGCTCAATTTTGCAGTCTTAAAAATAGTAATTCAAGAGCCCGGTTGCAACCATATATCCTAATATTTCTGAGGAGAACTATCCTATTTCTATAGGGGACCATCCGGTTTATGTCATCTAACCACTACTGCTTCCGATATCATTGGCAGGACTGCCAGGAACTGAAAATTAAAAATGGCAATTACTGAAATGTAGCTAATGCTTGTTTCCCATCTCTTTTGCATTCTAATAGTAGAAGAATACTGAAATTTCCATCAGTCACCTCGCTCTCAATATGGTCTATAGAAATTATATTTACTTGTGATGTAATAGGAGTAGAACTGCAACTTAAATGTGATTGTGTTGATATGGGAGATCGGCACACGTCACAAGTAGCAACTTAATCGTTCGCCTTTCACTCGACTGACGAAGTTCCTCTAAGAACCTCTGCTAATATTTAATATAATTGAAAGCAACATCATGATTTTTCTTGAGCCATAGTTATACCTCAATTCCACAAACCTATTATACTCTATTCATTATGTTTATTACTATTAGCCCTATCTATAATTACTCAGTTGCCATAGTAACTAAGACATCTTGAATTAGTCTGACCAAGAAGCGAAGATCCATTAACAGATCC
The DNA here is from genome assembly GCA_017589505.3 of Metroxylon sagu. Lineage (NCBI taxonomy): Eukaryota > Viridiplantae > Streptophyta > Magnoliopsida > Arecales > Arecaceae > Metroxylon > Metroxylon sagu. The sequence continues at coordinate 880,945 of JACVBY030000536.1, read as the reverse complement.
TTAAGCCACTCTTCCTGACTACATGATACATCAAAAATTGCTAATTTCACTTCAATAGTGGATCAAGTAATAATACTTAGCTAATTTTTAAGAGATAGAATAGAAATGCCACTCAAATTGAATCCATATCCACTTATAAATTTATTGTTGTCTAAGTGTATGATTCCCAGTTAGTATTATATACCCCTCAGGAATTGTAGGGCCATCGGTAAAATGAAGACTATAATCTATGATTCCTTTAAGGTATTCTAATACCCTATTGAGTGTGCCTCAAGGAAGATGACTAAGCTTGGAAATATACTTAGTCTAAATGCAATGTAAGTAGCATAAGCTCATGGACACAAATGTAAAGTAGTATTATAATACTGAAAATTGTTGAAATCACTCAGCAAGATATTTTCTTCATCCAAATCTAATGTCATAGTACCCAACCTGGATTGGTGATTTTAGACAAACTTTTGCATTCAAAGAATTGGGTTGATTCATAGAAAGGGGTTATGATATAAAACACAAATTCCTAGCCACTTACCATGCTAGTAGAGAACGTCATATTTTTTTTAAAGTTTTCTATAATAATTCAATTTGTTGGGTCTTGTAGATATAGTTTATCCTTTTCCGGTAGAGAACCTATTTTTCTAGTTTTTGTTGTCATGGTAGAGCAATAACAGCATGCCATCAAGACTTCAATTATGCAGATTGGCCCATCATAATTCTTGATTATTTATAGTTCAACCCAGAAAAATTCCAACCCAAATAGAATGAATGTACTTTCAAAAATCCTTGGATCATGGAATTACTGACATAATTTCGAACCACTAGGTAACACACTGTAACGCCCCAAGCCCATCCACTGGCCCAATTAACTTCTAGCGGGCCGAAACCACATGGCCCAAAAACTCGAGTGGAAGTTAATAGGTAATAAGTGGACTTAAGTTATAAGTACATAACATATTTCTTTTTCATACAATGTGAGACTAAATTTGGGGTATCACAATCTTTCCACCTTATAATGCAACGTCCTCGTCTCCCCACCTTATAATGTAACATCCTCGTCGCACGCTACAACCTAGCCAGAATCTACACTGAGTCGGATCATTGGTGTTGCAAGGGTGGCTCCACGCCATAGCGGGACTCTACCACCGCCTTATGGGTAGCCCTTTCCTCATGCACACCAACTTTCGCATACTCGAATCGGCTCTGATACCATTTGTAATGCCCCAAGTCTACATGCCAGCTTAATTAACTTCATTAGCAGGCCTAAACCATGTGGCCCAAAAACTTGAGTGGAAGTTAATGGGTAGCAAGTAGACTTGAGTTATAAACATATGACAATTTTTTTTTTCATTCAATATGGAACTAAATTTGGGGTATCACAATCTCCCCTCCTTATCCACAAGCTAGCCACTGGCCCAATTAACTTCTAGCGGGTTGAAACCACATAACCCAAAAGCTCGAGTGAAAGTTAATGGGTAGCAAGTGGACTTAAGTTATAAGCACATAATATATTTCTTTCCCATCCAATGTGGGACTATATTTGAGGTATCACACGTAGCCTCCCCCAACCTCCCTTCTTGCCTTCTTTGTTGTAATGGCATTTGTCCCTTTAAACACCATTGATATGGCTAGTGGCTATAGGTATAAAAATATATTCTTTCTTCTAACACAAGTTATGCTAATTAGGCTCTTATTTTGCTCTCGGGAGCTATCTACTTTTCTCTACATTAGTTTGGAGAGAAGATGCATAGATAGAAAAGAGAGCTCTCCTTGCCATCAAAACAGTCATTAAAGACCCCAATGAGTGGCTATCATCTTGGAAGGATTAGGATTGTTGCAGATGGAGGAGAGTTGGGCAGTGATAATGCAACTTGTCATGTCATAAAGCTCAGCCTCTAACTTCTGAAATGGATTTGTTAGCTTCAAGCAAGGTTATTCCTTTGCTTGGCTTTACAAGAGAATGAATAATTTGGATGGAGATGGAATAGGTATGGAGTTGGAAGAGAACAAAAGTGAGTTAGTGGATTGGATTCTAGTTAGCCCATTTAGGTTAATTGATAGAATCATATAGAATGTTATTCAATTGAGCTTAAGATTGATCAATTGATGGAATTGGATCATGAGTAAATCAGGATTCAAAAGCAGGAAAAATGGGTCAATCGATGTAATTGGCTATGATTCGATTAAATATGCAATTGATCAACTGGAGGTAGGGTTGAGTAGGATTTAATCAATTACGATCAAATGATGCAAGGAAGAAGGGTTAGTAGGATGAGGTCTACCAAAATTGAAGAGCTTTTGATTTAGAAATATGATCACTTAGCAGATTAGACTATAAAGTTTAGGGGAAGATGCCTAGAACTATCCACAGTTAATATGAGAAAAACCAATCATGTCATCAATAAGATAGCAATAGATAACAAAATGCCATACATAGCCTAGCATAGAGGACATCTTTGCACACAATAGATGATTACTTCAGTAGAATTAACTATCATTAACTTGATCTGAGACAAGCTCGTCTATTAATAAACCATTTATTATTGAATAAGGTACAATTAGATCTATCGTAGAGTGAATTTTTCTACTATAACTATAGATTACACATTAGAACTTATCTATTTGAAGTCCATTTAATGTATGCACAAAATTAGACCTTGAGTTACTACCCAAAAAAATAGTAATTTCTAGCTAAGAAATTATCCTTGATTTGAGATGTCGTTAGTCCATACTAATTAATTTTGCATAAGTAATTTAACCAATTTCTTGTCTCATAAAGTAGTGGCTAGTAACTCACGATAATAAATTATTTTATTTACATTTTTGATAAATTGGGCTTTACGAATAATTTTTAATTAAAATTAGCTTTCCTACAAGGTCCTTAATTTGAACCCATAAGCCTTAACAAATGATCTTCAATCTCTTTTATAATTACTAAGAAAAAAATAGTCAGCAAGTTTGACTGCTTAATTATTAGCACCTAAAGAATTATTGGAGCACTTCAATAGAAACCAATTATCTTAGCACGTAAAAGATGGCATGAAACTTATAAAACTCTAATTGTTATATAGAAAGTCTCTTTTCATCCTATTCTCCATCTAGGAACTTTATCAACTTGTGTCTTGAATGCATGGTTATTCATGCTATCATGGTACAAAGACAATTATTCCTCACATTTCGGAATAAATTTCAATATCCTCATTTTTCACTTACCTAAAAAAATTGGATGGACCATCAATAAATTTCTTTTCAAATGACATCAATTACATAGCAACACAAATAACTAGAGGCTTCCTTGCAGCTTCATGTGGAGCAAAATTCTACAGCTTACTCGACTAATAAAGATGATGGCTAACTGCTTCATGCACGAAAGCTATCGTTTAGTTGACTTGAGAATACTGCATTTAGTACTCTTAAGAAAAAAGAGAGCAGACCGTTTATCATGGCACCTGCAAACATTGATAGCAAAAAAATTGGATTTTTCGTGCAGGTCTAGACCTGCAAACATTGACAAAGGCCAGATTCCATCTTAAATACCTGGAAAAATTACCAAGGAAGCTTTCAATTAAGCAATTTGGCAAATTTATTCTGAGAATTCAATCTAACAAATTTTCCTATCATAATGCTGACCATCTAACCCTTCAAAGGTGTTGAAGAACCATCAAATCAAATATATATATATATATATATATATATATATATATATATATATATTATATAAAGTCAGGCGTAGCTTGCAAGCTACGTTCGGCCCAAAAATCCTGATCCACCCATATTCACATCGCATTGGTAATGGTTGTTATCCCTCTAGAGTCAAGAGTCCAAGTCTCATCGGCTCCTTATGGCATGGAGGTCATCGCTGGTCCCTGTCACATGAAGATCAATGACTAGTCGCACAACGAAAGTCCATGCATGGCGTTCTTGACCTGTAGGGATAACAACAAATGGCTCATGACTTGACTTGAGAATGGAGCATCATTTACTTGGCAAGTGTTGCACGTTTCTCATCGCCAGTCGCACTGTTACGCCTGGGCATGCAATATAAACAAAGTTTTTTCTATGCGGAAGACCTGAGCCATGCTTGACATATGATGTACTAAAAATTCCTTCAGAAAATATTTTCACTCGTTCGTCCAAAATGATCGGTGCATTCGTCATTCAAAAGTGACCTTAAATCACTCATTATAACGGTGAAATTTATGATGTGTTCGATTTTTGACAAGAATTCTATTTTTATTTTTATTTTCATAAAAATTAAAAAATATCTGTCAAAACATGTTTGATGAATAAAAATTAAAACAGCTCTATGAAAAACATAACTTTAAACTAGTAAAAAACTGAACATAGTTTGAAAATGTTTTCATTTATTTCTATGAAAAAAAAAAATAGAAAACAAAGAATAGAAAACTTGAAAATATAGGAGTTAATGGTTTTTTTACTTATCTTTTAAAAATATCATTTATAATGAAAATAAAAAATAAAAAGTAATTTTTATTTTTTACTTATCAAACATATTTTTTAGAGAATAAAAAATAAAAAATAAAAACAGAAGATAAAAATAGATAACATTTTTTAAAATAAAACATAATTTTATTGATTCCTTTTTTAGTTGTGAGCAAACCAAACGTACCCATAAATAAACTCTTATACTTCAAAACAATAATCATGAAAAAGAAAATTTATAATGCACTAACTTGCCGGCATTGGGTAGTCTTTGAGAATTACATGACTATGTGAGATGGAATGTATCTCGATTTTGCTATAAATTTTGGAGCAAAATAATAGATATTATTCTTCAGAAAAAATCAATAAACAAATAGGATACAAGTACTCAAAGAAATTACAATCAAGCAATTTAATTCTCTGTTCTCGCTAGAAGGCAAATAGTCCAAACTCCAAAGAATATTCTAATAAAAAATAAATTATTTTAAAAATCATGCCCTGCAAAGTATATGGATAAATGCTTCAAGTCCATTTATAAGATCTGTTCTAGGCTATTATTACTTAATTAAAAATTATTATAAATGACTAGATCGAGACTTGTAGCTTGGCATGCAGGTTGGGTAGCAATTCTCATAAAGATTATGGCCAACCATGCAGCAAAAGTTTGATTTACTTGACTCATGAAGATAATGACTTACAACTAAATGCACTAAGGCTGCCATTATTTGCTTGACTTGAGAATAGACCATTTACTTCTCTCTCTCTCTCTCTCTCACAAAGAGAGAGAGAGAGAGAGAGAGAGAGAGAGAGAGAGAGAGAACGGCCATTTACTTTGGTCTAGCTCTTGGAGAAATATTCTCAGTTAAGGTGCCAACAGCTTTTATAATATTATCACACATGATCAGGATGGTCCATGACTTCACATGCATAGTTGTAGCACATGTTGATCATAGAAATGGGCTATGACTTGATCATCGGCAATACAAACATAGTCAATGGTAACACAATTCTTGGAACACTTGTGAACAACACTTTGGAGTTGGAAAAAAATGGAAAGAAAGTTGCACCTCAATCCAAATTATCTCCATAAAGTCTGTTTAGTATATTCGTATTGCTAGGCGTGAAACATTGACTACAAATCAACTACAGCGAAAGTGGAACAAAACCAAGCCCTGACTGGAGTACTGCATACGTTTTGCCATATCTATTTGGTTTGGTACAATAAGCTTCAATCCGGCTTTGTGGTTCTTCTGCAGTTGATACAAACATGTACATTTGAAAGCACGTTATTTGAGATTACCAAGTTACTAGAAATCTCAGTGGATAGCAAGAGGTCACTTATGAAGATCATGTTATAGCGAGCATAGTTTTAATCTCCTTATCTATTATACTAGAAAAAACTGTTATTGAGATAGCGATTAATGGTGTGTGGTATATAGGTTCTGTTCAGTATTGATATAGAGATATGGAAATTGATTATATTGAAAAGTATGCATCATGATGATGGCATGTTAACGATTATTTATTATTAAATATTATAATTATTTATATAATAATTATTTAAATTTATTGATGGATGTATGTGTATAGAGGAATTCTTACTAACTTGTTTGGCTTATCATATATTGTTTAGCTTTTCATAGCTTAGAGTTGGATTATGATTGGGACCGAAACGATGAGCAGAATGGTTGGATTATTTTAATATCAGATAAATAAAGAAAGTTACAGTTAAATAATTTTATTATTATATTAATAAATTTTTTAATTTTAAAGATTAATGATGACAAATTATGTTATAAAAAAATTATTAAAATACGTTCCGCATCCTTTTGGAACCATAGACTATACGCTGATGGCAAGACGTGGAGAGGAGATGGCAAGACGATCGAGCCCGTCCATCTAGCACGTCCATCTAGCCGTCACTAACTGTGACCCAAGACGATTTAGTTGTGAGTCAAGATGACCGGGCATGGAACTTCTTCAATAAATACGCTGATGAGAGGCGTTCATGCAACCTCTCATGGCCTATCCATTCCAGTTCAATATCTTTATGCTGGTCTCAGGACTTCCTCTCATGGCCAATGGTGGATGCAAGGGAAGATCTCACACTATTGAGCGGGTGATGCTGATTGGCTTCATCTTCTTATGCGCTGGAGTCATCCCATTCTGCCTATGCCTCCTAGGCACCGGAGCTGATTCCAACTTGACCGGCAGCTGCATAGAGAGCGAAAGGAGAGCCCTTCTTGCCATCAGAGCAGATATCAATAATTCTGATGAGTGGCTCTCTCCTTGGACGGGCCAAGACTGTTGCCAATGGAGGGGAGTCGGCTGCAACAACACCACCGGCCATGTGGTAAAGCTCAATCTCAGATACCCTTATGATCTTCTTGATATGTTTGAAGGAACTGCAAAATTCCCAGGACCAAGCAAGGTAAATCCTTCCTTATCTAGCTTGATACATTTGAGGTACTTGGATCTGAGCATGAACATCTTCGATGGAGCATCCATTCCGGAATTCATTGGTTCTCTCATCCACTTGGAATACCTTAACCTCTCCCTTGCTGGGTTTAGTGGACCCATTCCTCGCGTGATTGGAAATCTCTCAAACCTGCACTTTCTAGATCTTCATTGTGGGTATCTTGATCGGAACGGTGGATTTGTTTATGATCCAACCTTTAGAGGTAATGACCTTCAATGGCTCTCTGGAATCACCTCTCTGAGATACCTTGACTTGGGCTTTGTCAACCTCTCCAAGGCATCGAATTGGCTTCATGAGATCAACATGCACCCTTCTCTGTTAGTCTTGAAATTATCTTATACTGAACTCCCCGGTATTCCTTCAACTCTACAGTATGCAAACCTCACTTCTCTCGCCATCCTTGATCTCTCTGGCAATGCTTTTGAGTCTGCCATCCCCCACTGGCTGTTTAATATTAGTAGCCTTGTTGAACTCCATCTCCATGATTGTGACATTAATGACAGGTTATCAGTTGTAGTAGATATGCTGGGGAATTTCAACAATTTGAAGTATTTGGATTTCTTTTCGAACCAAATTACCGGAGAAATTTCACAATCTTTGTGGAATAATAAATACATGGAGTATTTAGATTTATCATGGAACCAAATTACTGGGCATGCTGCTGAAATATTGGGGAATCTTAGCCAATTGAGGTGCTTATATTTAGATGGCAATCAAATTAGTGGTGAAATTCCAGCAAACCTAGGAAGCATGCTCAACTTGGAGGAATTGTCTTTGTCCGGTAACCGAATCAGTGGATGGATTCCAGAAATCATCGCTTTGCGGTGGTTAGATTTGTCAGATAATAATATTATTGGGCAAATACCAAAAAATATACTGAAGCTTTGCAACTTAGAGGAGTTATTTTTATCCAATAACCAGATCAGTGGATGGATACCAGAAGTCATCGGAAACCTTGTCCATTTGCGATTGTTAGATTTGTCAAATAATAAAATTACTGAAAAAATACCAAAAAACATATCAAAGCTCTGCAACTTAGGGCAGTTGGATTTACATAATAACAGCATTAATGGCGAGATCACTGGTCTTTTAGAAGGATTTTCTAAATGCATTAATAATAAATTGGATGGGAGAAGCTGTCCGCAAAGTTTAGAGTATATAGACTTGAGTAACAATAATTTAAGTGGGATGATCCCAGAAAGTTTGGGACAGCTATCTGCACTCAAATATTTAGATGTGTCATCGAACTCCTTTATTGGGTACTTGACTGAAGGGCACTTTTTCAACCTCACAAGGTTAATTTCCTTGGTTCTGTCTTACAATAATTTAAGTGGGAGGATCCCAAAAAGTTTGGGACAGCTATCTGCACTCGAATATTTATATGTGTCATCGAACTCCTTCACTGGGTACTTGACTGAAGAGCACTTTTCCAACCTCACAAGATTAATTTCCTTGGATCTGTCTTACAATAATTTGAGTGGGAGGATCCCAAAAAGTTTGGGACAGCTATTTGCACTCGAACATTTAGATGTGTCATCGAACTCCTTTATTGGGTACTTGACTGAAGGGCACTTTTCCAACCTCACAAGTTTGAGTTATTTAGATCTATCTTACAACTCCTTGAATATCACCCTAAGTAACAGCTGGATTCCTCCTTTCAATGCTATCTTTATTATGATGTGCTCTTGCTATGTGGGCCCAAATTTTCCTGCTTGGCTTCAAACCCAGATAAATTTGCAAGGATTGTGCCTATCTGAAGCTGGAATTTCAGACAAGATTCCATCATGGTTATGGAATAGGGATATGAATCTCCTCAATCTATCCTATAATTGTATACAAGGGCAGCTACCAAGTTCTGGAGGGAGATATTTTAATTTCATGCTTGATTTGCGCTCCAACTGCATTTCTGGTACAATACCTAATCTGAAGTACCGTTACATCTTTCTTTCCAACAACTCTTTTTCTGAACCAATTTCCTCAAGCTTTTTTGGAGAATTTAATCCTAGGGTACTTTTATTGTCGCACAACCATATAAATGGTAGTATCCCACGGTCCTTTTGCAATTGGACTTCATTGGAGGTTCTTGACCTCTCCAATAATGAGTTAACTGGAGGATTTCCAAACTGCTGGAGCAAATCACAACTAGGAATCTTTGATGTACCAAAAAATAAAAAAGCAGAAGATTCATTTAGCACAATGGCATATCCTATGGAATTCCGATCTTTGCACATAAAAAACAACAGCTTATCTGGTCAATTTCCTTCCTTCTTGAGACTTTGTAAACGATTGGTTGTGCTTGATCTTGGTGAAAACAGATTCTCAGGAAACATACCCACATGGATTGGAGAAAATCTCGTCTTTAAAAGTTCTTCGTCTAAGATCAAATTTTTTTGATGGAAATATCCCGGTGCAAATATCCAGCCTTTCTTCTCTTCAGGTTTTGGACTTAGCATGTAACAATTTTTCAGGAGATCTGCCATCATCCTTTGGAAATTTTACTGCCATGGTTGAGAAACAGGAAGGAAGAAAACTATGGTTCTCAAATTATACAGCGACAACATTATATTACAAAGAGAGTCTCTTGTTGGTTACAAAAGGAATATTGCTGGAGTACACTAGTGTGCTTTCACTGGTTACAAGCATTGACCTGTCGAACAATAATCTTTCCGGAGAGATCCCTAATGAAGTAACAAAACTTCATGAATTGCATTTCTTGAACTTGTCTGAGAATCATTTCATTGGAAAAATACCACAAAACATCGGTGACATGAACCAATTGGAATCACTTGATTTATCAATGAACAATCTCTCTGGCCAAATTCCTCAAACCATGGCTGCTTTGAATTTCTTAAGCCGCTTGAACTTATCATATAACAACTTGTCAGGAAGAATTCCATCAGGATACCAAATTCAGACCTTCGATGACACCTCCATCTATGTTGGTAATCATAATCTTTGCGGACAGCCACTGCCAGATTGTCCTAAAAATGGACCTCCACATCAAGAAGAGAAACAAGCAGATGAAGATGGCTATGAGATGATATGGATTTATGCTATCTCAACATTAGGATTTGTGATGGGATTCTGGAGTTTTATCGGTATAGTGATGATTAAAAAGGATATCAGGATTTCTTATCTTCGATTCATCGACAAAATATATGACTGGATTTATGTAGAATTGACAATAAAGTTTGCCAAGCTGAAGTCTATGAAGGGAATAGGAAACCACAGGCATTGACAAGAAACTATGCAGTCAGCCAACGTATTGTAATGTATTATGCTTCTTTTATCTTCTTTTATCTCTCTTGTATTCTCACTCTTTCTCTCTCTTCTTTCAGTTTGGTTTGCTATGAGTAATGTTCCATAAGAAAGAAATGCTTTTGTTTTTTTCTATGCTAATGAAATGATTTCACTTTTAATTTGCATGAATTGCTTCTATTGTCATACTACACTAACGAAGTGATTTTATGGTAAAAGACACGATGCCTCATGCAAAATACCTACTTAAAGTAAGACAAATATAAGCATTCATTTATTTCAATTTATACTAAGTAGCTTTCTTTCTTGCTTTTCTTGTTAAACCACTTTAATTTTTACCATCAAGAAAAAAATACTTAAAATAACTAGAGCAAGACAAACATAAGAAAAAAAATACCTTTTTCCCCCCTTTTTTATAAAATTTGATAAACCTTTTATATATTGGCAAAACGAGACATTATTGAAGCTTTAATATAGGGCCTTGGTCTAGGGAGGCATGTCCACCTCCTCGCCGTCAGAGTATAATAATCGTGGTTTGCTTCGTTTCTCTAATTTTAAAAACGATGTTAGCCTTCTTTGAATCGACTCTGTGTCTACTTGCAAAGAGTGACGGAAGGCTCTGACCCAGTTGTTTTTTTTCACACGAAATGCACTCTTTTTTAATGAAATCACCTAAAACATATTTGATCAGCAAATAACAGAAAAGGGAAAGACTATGCTTCTGTGTATAGGGAGAGAATTCTACTTTCTCTGCTATAGGGGAAGAAATTGTTTCTGGATGTAGTGCCGCTGCCCATGTTCATGTCTCTCTACCTGGGTTCCTGCTATGAAGGAAAAAGCTTGAAGATGCAAATAAGCGCTTTGGAGGTGACATTATGTAAAAAGTAAGTCTAACAATAGAGATGTATATATTAAGTTTTTTTCATGAGGAATTCATTTGCTTGAAGTGTTGGACTTGCGAACTCCCCTAAGATAAACTACATTATATATATATATATATATTGGACTAATGGACTCGCTGTCTTGTGACCTGACAAACACCAGTGGCAGATGCTGTCTTGATAGCACACGCAGGTGTGGAAGGTGAAGCGATGGTGGAGAAGATTATGAAAAGCAAGCATGAGGTTGGCTACAATGCAATGATTAACAAGTATGAGAATCTGTTAGATGCTCGCATAATTGACCATGCAAAAGTGACAAGATGTGAAGTGCAGAATGTTGCATCAGTTGCTGGAATGATCCTAACAACAGAGACCTCTATTGCAGAGAAGCCCAAACCAAAGCATTGTCTTGCCATCTCAGCACTCTGTCCTATTTGTTCTGCCAGAATCAGGATTAATAATCCAGAAATCATAGATATAAGGGTAGAGTGCAACATGAGAAGGAACAATATTGTAGCAGCGTTGATTATTTATAGTGTTATCCTTCCATCGGGATTTTACTTAAATTTCAGATTCTGTTAAAATTTTGTACAGGCCACAGGATTGGCTAGTGCTGTCTTTCACGTATGACATGTTATTAAGTTCTGAGGTTTTGTTGCTGTGTTAATTCAATATTCAATCCATGGATTATTGTGAAAAATTGTAGGCTCTGCATCATATAAATTGCATCATTTGGATATGCTTATGTGTATGGAAGAAAATTGTGCATCAAAATTTTCAAACTAATGATTTTCTTATTCTTTTTCCTGCAGTAGAGACTATTCAGCTATATTGTACAACAATAATCATAAAAAGGTGTGTAAAAGAAAAGCTTCGGGAAACATGCCATTTTTAATTGATGGCCTGAGTTTATTTCCAAAACTATAACGGAAGGATATAACGAAACATGAAATAGGATATATGCAGATAAATAAATCAATAAAACAAATGAAAATAAACGTTCTAAATGTTCTTTTCACATAACTAGTTAAAACTGCTTGTTGATCGGAGAAAGAAAAAGAAAAAAAGAAACAAAAAGAGGAGGAAAAAAGAATCTTGTGAAGAATAAAAATTGAATTTTCAAATTTCCTCTTGTGAAGAATGCTGCTTCATCAGATTCTAATGAGAAACTCCTCTGGTAGTAAGTTTCCGAACTGTTGTCCGCCAGGTTGTTCTATATTATTAAATCTTGACAACTAAAACGCCAACAGTCTGCTAGCATGCACTGGCTAAGAACACAATATCTTCTAATCTTCTCCAGCATGGAGAAAAATCCATGAGTCATAATTATTTGCAAGCTATTCTTACCATCATAATGCTGTATGAAAGACTAGGGCTCATAATTTTCAGCTGAACCACATACAGTTCTGCAAACCAAGACAGCAACACTGCATGTGGACCACAGAACTAATAATGTGATGTACCACAAATTTTGGACAGAGATAGGCCCATAAATATGTAAAAATTCTTTAGACAGAGGAATCTGGATAGGTTAAATCTGCAGTATAGTATGAATTTATCTATTATAGGCTTGCCCACATAGCAATAGTTTGGATTATCCGATCAAAGCATCATTGGCACATGTAGATTGCAATCATGAGGATGCTCTCATCCTAGCTATCCAAACTACACTATACCATCTGCTCGGATTAAATAGCAAAGGTGACCCAAAGGGAATCGAATAAAAACTTGCATTAGCTATTGAGAATCCACCCACAAGCACCCACATTTTAGGTTTCAAATAACAAATACCTGTTTGGATTGCTATGTGTGCATGCAAATATAGTCTTTTCTTGTATATGGGTACTAAGATGAGAGCTAATGCATATTTTGTCTCTAATATGAGCTTGTTGATCAATCATGCTAGCACAATTTATTGTCACAATGAAGTATGTCTTCCTTGCTCTTACTTGAATTCTTGAAGCAATAATTGCTGGTAGCTACCTTAACACCGTTGTCCAAACCAGAATCCAAAGTCTTCTTAGGACTCGTTTGGTTCACAGGAAGTAACTTACAGATAGGAATAGAAAATCTAAAAATTAAATTTTCAAGCATAGAATATCTAAACTATCATATTTGGTTGATCATGGGAAACAGGCATTTTCGTAAGAAAGAATGAAGCTGTCACGTTTGGTTGAACAGTTTCTTTCCCAGGAAAATAGTGCAGAATACCAATTATATCCTTTAGTTCTTAAAATTTTTTTTTTGCCATCTAATTTTTTTAACTTCTATATGGGTTATAAAAAATGGTTAAGAAATTAAGATACTAAAATTTTAAATTAAGATAAAAAGTTTTAGATCAAGTTGACACACCGTAGATCTGAAGCGAAGCTTTTTTTTCTCTTCTCGCTCGCTGATTTGGAAAAAAAAAAATATATGATGGAAAAGAAGGGTATGTTGGGAAGAAAAAGGAAGCACGCTGCGGTGGAAAAGTAAATCCCATGGTACCGATGGGATTTTATTTCTCATAAAATACAGGAATCAAATCATGTAGGAATAGAGTATTCCCACGGACGGACTCTGAAAGGGCGAACCAAACATTCTAATTTGCGGGAAACAAAATTCTGCGCTCTCTTTTACCGTGAACCAAACGAGCCCTTAAGGATATAGAATGAAATATCTCACCCCAAGAACCTAAAAATTAGATGGCAAAAACTCTTTCACATCATCTTAGGGGCAAAATGCAAGCTCTACCATTGTTGCACACCACATCAGATAATTCCGTTAAAAAAAAATTCAATTTTCCCGAACATCCAAAGCACAAGAAGGCTAAAATGATAACATAGTCTCCAAAATTCAGGTAAAAGGAGGTCCACTGACATTCATTATTCATTTGAGATCATGCAATGATAAATGGCTAAATATATTGCTATTGGTCGGTCTTCTTACAGCTTTCTTGCAAAAGAATCCTTTTAGGTTCATGTGTTACTTTTCTCAGACATACAAGAAATGTAAAATGTTTGAAATATTTTGACCTACATAAACAGCATGCTTGCATTTGTTAATACCTGTACCGTGCTTGTTTAGTCTATTGAAAGTGCATATATGATACTTTTGGCCTTACCATTGCCAATAGCTCTGACTGATATCATATTCCAGTGACGTTGTATTGTTAATAGCTCTGACTGATACCATATTCCAGTGACATGGTGCCAAAGTTCTTTCAGACTGTAATGCTCAGCTGTGCAGCCTTAAAAATAGTAATTCAAGACCCTGGTTGCAACCATCCTAATATCTTCTGAGGAGACCAATCGGTTTATATCATCCAACTAGGATTGCTTCCAATATCACTGGCAGGACTGCCAGGAACTGAAAATTAAAAATGGCGATTACTGAAATCTAACGATAGAATAGTGAAGCCTCCACTAAGCCACCTTACTCTCAGTATGGTCTGCAGATGCGATATTTATTTACGATGTAATTGGAGCAGAACTGCAACTTAATGTGATTGTGTTGATACGGGGGATTGGCACACACGTCTTGATTGACGAAATTCCTCAAAGAACCTCAGTTAACAAGCATGCACCCACCTCCGACTCAGAGAATCGCCTCGATTCCCTCAGCATGTCGCCAACTTTGAGAAGCCGAGTCGCTTCTTGATTGGTAGCGGGCGAGGATGAGAACAGCATTGGACCAGCAATGCAGGTTTCAGCAGCTAATTTGTATTATGAACTTCAAAACGAAGCTGTCCATTTCATTCAAGTGTCATTCATGACTCATTCAAACTGCTTGAGCTCAAAATCAGGACAAGAACTACTAACTACTTAAGTAGCTTTGATCAAGTTACAAGCAAAAGTCAAAATTACAAGCTCAAAAAAAAAAAAAAAAAAAGAGCCTAGCAGAAGTCAAGCTTATATAATGACAACACATAATATAATTTTTCAATTCACGTGGGTGGGTATAAGTGTAGATCTAGACAAGCTCAAATATGAACTCAAATCAGAAGCGGTACAAAGTTATTCATACCAAGCATGAACTTGGTATGCATGAAGTCAATACAACAATACTTGAGTTGCTTGTAACAAGCAAGATCATTGGTTATACTTCAGCATCACTTATTAAGCTTCATCCCTCTGGAACAAGGTTGTATATCTGATATTTATAGAGAAAATGCAGCGAAAGGAGCTCCCCTGGTTCATAAAAGGCACATATAAAACTTCAATCAACCTTCCTCCCAGTCGATGTCATCCTCATCATCGCCAGATGCATTAGCTTCAACATTTAGATCAGCCAGTTTATATGTTCCACCTGTATTGCCTGTCATCATTCAACCATGGTTCATGTCATTTCCTAGACATGTTCTAGAAGATTCTAATAAATGAGAAGCATCCATTGAGCGTGAGATATAATATCTAAAATTTTTTTTAAAAAAATAAAGGTATCGACATCTTAGAATACCAAGACAATACATTCATAGTCTTATTCAAAAGAAAAGGGGGAAAAAATGGTGCAATCAACATCATGTCTCTATTGGTTAATATTTTAGATGCTCCCACACAATCATATTAAAAAAAGTACCTAGTTCCAGGAAAGAGGACCGAGGAAGTGTAGGATTATGGGAGCAGAGCAAAACTTCATACTCCTGACAAGACTTTTGGATTCTTGTGAAGGAATTCAACTTCAGTAGCATTCGCAACATCTAATATTTGACTACATGAGATGAGAAACAACATGAAACATAAATGCTCACCATATCACAATTTGGATGATAAGAAACATAAATCCTACAGTGAATCTAATGGTACCAAGTTTTGTTTAGCAGATTTAATATTACACTGACAATGCCCTTTAGTGAAGTTGCTAGGGACAAGTAGAACGAGATGAAGCAAACAAAAGTAAAATCTGACCAAACAATACGTTGATATCAAGAGCAAATATAAGCAAATCTCCAATTGTTAGAATCTAATGATTCAAATCCAACAATATGGATCCAGATTGTCCGAGGCAATTTGGTTCTCATCCCTGAACTAAGATTTGTTAGAACTGTAAGTTCTAGTCCCATATTATGGTTCATATAATCCTTTGGATCACAAGGTCCAACTTTATCAGTTTATATATATATATATATTAAATAATGTACAGCCTATCTTCTATAATTCAATTGATTATATGCCTTCTAAAATTACATATCACTAATAAGTCTTCAAGACAAGTTAGCATATTTGTTATTTATAACTTCTAAACAGTAAGGGAAAGCATTGAAGTCTGCAGTGTTAGAAACAAAAGACAAACATCACAGTTTTACAACCATGTATTAGAATATGATTGTTTTACCCCTTCAAATATTTTAAGTGAAGAAAAATTACAACAACAAAACCTTAATTCTAAACCTAACCGAAGAAAATTTGAACTAATAGAATTGGAAAAATAGTGTACAAAAATCTTTAAGATGGATGTTGATTCATTAAAATGATACCTATGAGTATAGCATGGCATTTTATTGTCTTATTTATCTACCAAGCCCGAATAAAGGAGGGTTGTGGTAGGTTGACGGCCAATGTAAAACTATAGTCACATCCTATGAACATGAATTCAATAGAGCAAATAGATAAAGCTATAGCGTTTTGTAGAAGCGACACACTGCATTGAACCCCCAGATGTAGTGGAAATGGCAAGGGTAGCTAGGGTGGTTCTCAGAAGTGATGCATCACATCGGTGCCTAGATGTAAGAAAAGTAAGCAAAGATTTCTATACCTTTATGGACGGGTGTAGGTAAAGAAGTTAGTCGAAGAAACCTAAAATAAAAATAAAAATAAAAATAAAAAATAAAATAAAATAAAATAAAATACATGTAGCAATTTGGAATATAGGGTCATTAAGAGAAAAGTTAATAGAACTAATAAATACAATGATTAGGAGGAGGATTAACGTAGCTTGTTTGCAAGAGACCAAGTGGGTAGGCGAAAAAGCAAAAGAGATTAATAGTTTTAAACTTTGGTATACACGTAAAGATAGGAATAAAAATGGAGTAGGAATTATTGTAGATAAAAGTCTGACAGATAAAGTTATAGACATTAGGGGGATAAGACATAAAATAATTTTAATTAAATTAGTGTTAGATGAGGAGTCAATAAATATTATTTATTCTTATGCTCCTCAGGTAGGTTTAGACAGTGCGACAAAGCAAAGTTTTTAAAAGGATATGGATAGACTAATTCAACAGATTCCTACTGGAGAAAAAATATTTATTGGAGGAGATTTGAATGGACATGCAAAAAAGTATAATATAGGTCTTTGAAAGAGTGGATGGAGGTTTTAGATTTGAAGATAGAAATAAAGAGGGAAATGCCATTTTAGAATTTGTAATGGCATATGATTTAGTATTAACCAATACATAATTTAAAAAGAAGAACTCTTATTTGATAACTTTTAAAAGTAGATATAATGCTAGTCAAATAGATTTCTTTCTTATTAGAAAGATTGATCGAGTATTTTGTAAAGATTATAAAGTTATACTGGATGAGAGTCTAACTACGCAATATATATTAATGGTTATGAATGCATGTATTCAAAAATAGAGGAAAAGGACTACAAGGTATAAGAATTCAAGGATTAGATGGTGGAATTTGAAAACAGAGAAAATGATAAATTTTAAAGATAGAGTGATGAAGGTAGGAAAATAGAATATACATGGAGAGATCAATACCATATAAAAAGAGATGGCTAATAGCATTAGAAAAGTAGCTGTAGAGGTGTTAGGAGAGTCAAAAGAAAAAGGACCATATGATAAAGAAATTTGATGGTGGAATGAGAAAGTTCAATTATCAGCTAAGACTAAAAAAGAGTACTATACAAAACTATCTAAATGTAAGAATGGAGAAGTATATGAAAACTATAAGATAGTTAAGAAATAAGTTAAAAAGACGACACAGAAGGTTAAAAATAAGGCATATGAGAAATTATATCAAAAGCTACAAATTAAAGATGAAGAGAAAGACATAAAATTGCAAGAGCAAGAGACAGAAAAACTAGAGATATATTTTAGATTAAATACATTAAAGATAATGATAAAAAAGTTTTGGTTAAAGAAAAAGAGATCAAAAAAAGATGGAGTAGCTATTTTAATAAATTATTAAATGAAAATCATGTAGATAATTTAGAATACCCTAATAGCTCCATTAAGGATAAAGTTATGGTATATAGTCATAGAATTAGGACAGCTGAAGTAAAAAATGCTATAAAAAAGATGAAAGTAGAAAAAGCTGTATAACTTGATAAGATTTTTATAGAAGTTTGAAAATGTTTAAGTGATGCTAGAGTAAATTGGGTACCAAATTTATTTAATAAGATTTTAGAAACTAAAAAGATGCGTAATGAATAGAAGAGCATTATAATGATAATTTATAAGAATAAAGAAGATATTCAAAACTGCTCTAATTATCGTGGTATTAAATTTATGAGTCATACTATAAAACTTTGAAAAAGAGTAATTGAATATAAATTAAGATGTACTACAAAAATATCAGAAAATCAATTTGATTTTATGCCAAAAAGATTGAAAGCTATTTTTCTCCTTAGGAGGTTAATGAAGAAATATAGAGAAAAAAATAGAATCTTCATATGGTTTTTATAAATTTAGAAAAAGCATATGAGAGGGTCCCTAGAAAAATCTTATAATGGATCTTAAAAAAGAAAGAAATATCTATTAGGTATATTAATATAATAAAGATATATATCTATTGGCAATACTAGCGAATTCTTATTACAGGAGGTTTACATCAATGATTTACTCTTAGTCTCTATCTTTTTGCTTTAGTTATAAATGAGCTTACTAGATATATTCCGGATAATATTTCATAGTGCATATCATTTATAGATGATATAATGCTAATAGATGAAACTAAAGCTGAAATTAATCGTAAGTTAAAATTATGGCGAAATACATTAGAATCTAAAAGTTTTAGGTTAAATAAGATAAAAATAGAACACATGGAATGTTTAGTACAATTAGAAATAGACATGAATGTAGTGTAAAAATTGGAGACCATAAAGTTACTAAAAGTGATTATTTTCGGTATTTAGGATCAATTATTCGCAAGGAGAGATTAAGGATGATGTTGTCCATAGGATTAAAGCAGATTGGATGAAATGGAGAAGTGCAACTAAAATATTATGTGATCGTAGAGTACCTATTAAGTTGAAGAAAAAGTTATATAGGACAGCCATAAGACCAGCTATGCTTTATGGCACCGAGTGTTGGACAGTTAGAAAAATACATATACATAAGGTGAATATGGCAGAAATGAGAATGTTAAGATGGATGTGTGGTAATACAAGAAAAGATAAAATAAAAAATGAAACCATTCTTAAAAAGGTAAAGATAGCTTCAATCGATGATCAATTAAGGGAAGGATGACTTAAATGGTTTGGTTATGTGCAACGTAAACCTAGAAATGCACCTGTGCGAAGGAATGACTTGATAGATATAGAAAAAAAAATAGATAGAGGTAGACCGAAAATTACATCGAAGGAAATGATAAAGTATTCATGTAGCTGACCTCAACTAATTTGGAATTAAGGCTTTATTGTTGTTATTTTATATTTGTAAAATATTTTAAGTCATCAAAAAGAATCATATGATCCTTAACCTTAATCCATGATTCAATCCAATCTGAATCCATTTACAATTTATAACTCAATTTCATTCCTGACAATGCTGAGCAAGAAAGTTTCCAAAACAATCTGAAACACTTAGCAAGCCACAACGATACTCAAGGGGTCATAAATGGGTTCTTTTAGGTCCAAATACCTGAGGTTGATCTAGTGAAGTGACTCACTGTGCACCACCCAATGTGACAATCTACTGAAGTGACTCATTGTGCACCACCCAATGTAATGATCTATTGAACTGACTTACTGTGCACCACCAAATGTGATGCAGCAATTTGAACTATCTAATATATGCATGCATATGTGTAAATATGTCTGCATCCGTGCAGATTCATGCAATCATCAAAATTTTTGGCACAGCAAGGAAAAATTCCAAAGATATTGATAGGAAATAGAATGGACCTGCAGGTGAAGCCTCTTCCCATTCAACATCATCATTTTCATCATCCTCCCTTTTGGCTTTCATACCAACTCGACGCTCAGCATAAGCTTCAGAGACACCATTTGAGAAGTCAGATGTTGATGCCCTGCTTGTTTCAGATTCTTGTTGTATTTTCTTCAATGCTTCTTCTTGCTCTTTCTGCCTTTTCACCAAAGCCTCATAGTAGGCCTTGAGGTACTCATCCTACAAATATTATCAAACTCTCAATGAGAAGCAATAATCAACAATAGGAAAAACAACTGTCAAGATTATAATTTATAATAACTACAAAAATTCTAGCTTTTCCACTAGCCTGTATACTCTTTTCATCTTCCTTCACATCTTTTGATTCCTTATTGTCAATAGGGGCTGAACTTTCATCCATTTTTGACGAAGGCTTGACCTCTCCTCGTTGTTCTTTTGTAAGATTCATGCCTTGTTTAATCATCCAAGGAGGTAAAACCTTCATGGACGTAGCTTTAGTATCAGACTCAGCGTCTTCTTCCTTTACTTCAACACCAGATAGAGCAACCTCAACCTGCAAAAAAAGCCACAAATAACCATCTATTGAATGCAGAGGACATGGCATAAATATGGAGAATCTAGAGCTGCCAATGCCAAGAAGCAAAAATGGATCCCACAACACATTCTAACTCAGAAGTTAGGTTCTGATGCAAAAAATTAATAGATATGATGTTACAAATTTGTTCAACAGGGCTTGTAACTGTGCTCGTGAGAGCGGTACCTAAAGGATATCTCATGTGCACTCATAAATTTTGTTAATTGTGTTACAATGATGGCATATGTAGCAAAAAAGGATTAGGCAAAAGGTAAAAACAGTAGCAAAAACTCCAAACTGAATCAGTATATATAGAATATAATGTATATGTGACATAATTTTGTCTAACTTTTAAATAACATAATTTCTCATTAGAAAAGGATGAGACAAAATGTAAAAACAGAAGAAAAAACTCCAAACAGAATTAGCATATGTAGAATATAGTGTATATGTGCAATAAACTTGCACAACTTTTAGATAAAATAATTCCTCAAAGAGAATTCCATGGAATGAACAAATCATTTAAGTAATTAACCAACAAGTACAACCCCCACAGGCCACCCTGCATCTGCACTTGTCATAATCAACAATATATGTTTAAGTGCAGCAGAACACAATAATGTGATTGTCATATATACTTTAAGAAGTACATGCAAAGACAGAATTAGGCAACCAGAAAACTGCAAAAAAAAACATGGTTGTGCATATAGTATGAGCAAAGACAGGACTAGCTCTAGCTCAGCTTGTTTTATAATTGAGCCAAGCTCAAGCTAGCCCATTTAGTTACATGCCAAGCTCTAGATGTTCACAAACAGCTTGTTTACAAAATCTAGAGAGTTTAAGAACGTTTTGAGCTTTCATATATGTAGTTTGGAGCAATAATCCTGATTATATTTTAATCTTATTGTCGAAAGATCTTGAACTAGTAGTTATAGAAAATGCTTTATTATGTGTGAAGGGGAAGGATTCACAGGACTAATTCTCTAGTAGAATCTATTTTTTATCAGCGTGGACGGTCCATCACATATTTACAGCTACAGCATACCTAGAAACTCCAGATTTTATGCTCTTTAACATGTTGGACACAACTACTTCATGACACTCCTTGACCATAGGGCATCAAATTTGATGTGATCATCATTTTTGCCACATCCAGATGGAAGTTATCAAGTGTTACATAAGAGCTTTTAAACATTTAATCAGTTTTGTGAAACAAAGGAACAGTACACCGAGCACAATAATTATGCACATAAATGATTACATAATTTATCATAGGCATATAAGACAGGTGTTTCCTGTATCCAATTTTTAAAAGGCTCGTCTGTTGGATTCTTTTGGATGTTTTGAGTGTCTAAGTAGCATTGATGATATTGTGTTGTCTTGTAAGATAGCCTGTAAAGTATGGTGTATTAGACTTAAAGAAGATACTATTGTACTATGATTTATGAAGTGATTAGATCATCCTTCAACTTATATCCAGTGCACCTTCAACTGAGAGACCTGATGTTTCAATCATGCTTCTATAAAACCCTGATTTGTATTACTCCATTCATATTGCAAGTATTTGTATTCATTAATCATCTGTCTTGTATCTTTCCTTTTCCTGTCCATTCTTTTCATCACTTGCCTATTCAGGAGCTGAATTTCAAGCCAAAGATCTTGGATTATTGGTAGAAAATGCATCGGTGGAGAAGCTTGGAATGGCAAGGAAGGTTACCATTCTCTCAGAACTCTGCCACCATAATTGCAGATGCAGCAACCAAGGATGAGATACAAGCAAAAAATATGCAGAAAAAGGAGCTTGCAGAGACAGATTCTGTTCACGATTCTGAGAAGCTAGCAGAGAGGATTGCAAAGCTCTCTGGTGGCATGGCAGTTATAAAGGTCGGTGCTGCAACAGAGATGGAGCTTGAAGACTGAAACATAAGAATTGAGGATGCCAAGAATACTACTTTTGCTGCTACAGAGGAAGGAATTGTTCCTGGAGGTGGTGCTGCCTAAGTTCACCTCTCTACCTGTATTCCCGCTATAAAGGAAAAGATTGAAGATGCAGATGATCGAGAATACTACTTGTGCTGCTACAGAGGAAGGAATTGTTCCTGGAGGTGGTGCTGCCTAAGTTCACCTCTCTACCTGTATTCCTGCTATAAAGGAAAAGATTGAAGATGCAGATGATCGCCTTGGTGCTGACGAAAGTAAATCTAACAATAGATGTATATATAAAGTTGTTTCATGAGGAATTCATCAGCTAGAAGTTTAGGCATTGTGGGCTCCATTAGCTAAACTGCAAACAAAAATTATTAGACTAATACTTGCTGTTTTAACTGGACAGACACTGGTGGCACATAATGCAGGTGTGGAAGGTGAAGTGGTGGTGGAGAAGATTAAGGACTGCGAGTAGGAGGTTGGCTACAATGCAATGATTGATAGGTATAAGAATCTGTTAGAAGCTGGTGTAATTGACCTTGTAAAAGTGACAAAATGTGCACTGCTTAATGCTGCATCAGTCGCTGGAATGGTCTTAACAACATAGGACATTGTTGTGGAGAGGCCAAAACCAAAGGCATCAGTAGCTGCACAACCTGAAGGTCTCGCCATCTAAGCACTCTGCCCTATTTGGTCTTCCAGAATTAGGTCAGATGACTCAGAAATCACAGATTTAAGGATGGAGTGCAACTTGAGAAGGGACAATGTTGTAGTAGCATTGATTATTTGTAGTGGTGTCCCTTCATCGAGATTTTAATTTTTCCTTAACTCTTACATTCTATTAAAATTTTGAACGAAGCGCAGGATTGTCTGGTGCAGTCTTCCACATATTATATGTTATTGATGAAGTTTTGAGGACTTGTTGCTATTTGACTTCAATATTCAATCCATGAATTATTGTGAAAAATTGAAGGTGCTGCATCATCTAATTTGCATTGTTTGGATGTGGATACGAACATAAGGAAAATTATGCATGATGAACATCAAAATGTTTAAAGTAGTGACCTTGTTATTCCTTTTCTTCTGTTGTGAGTCAATTATCCAGCAGGCTGGCAGCTATATTTTAGAACAACAATCATAATAAAGGAATGCGTAAAAGCAAAGCTTCAGGAAACATCTCATTTTTCATTTATGGCCTATGTTCATTTCCAAAACAATTACATAGAAAATGGTTTTGTTGTGAAAATTTTGATGGTCCAATCAAGTAAATCAAAAGGTTATAATGAAACACAATATAAATATATGCAGAGAAATAAATATCAACGAAATGAGTGAAAATGAATGAGTCACAATGTTGTTATTGTATAATTACTTAAGACAGATGGTTGATTAGACAAAGCAAAAAAGAAAACAAAGATGACCCAATCTTAGCTGGTTGCTCAATCAAATAAGTATGGAATTTCCAGAGTCCTCTTGGGAAGACATCTATGACAATGAGAAAATCCCCCACTGACGAGTTTTCAAACTGATCAGTTAGGTTATTCTATATTGATGAACAAGTTAAATCTTGACAGCCAGAGTACCAACCGTCTGCTAGCATCCACTTGCTGAGATACAAAATCTTTTCAACTTCCCTAGCATGGAGAAAAAAATCTGTTAGTCATAATTAATTGCAAACTATTATTATCATCATAATGTTATATGAAAGATTAATGGTCATAATTTTCACCTGAACCACAAACAGTTCTGCAAACTAAAACACCAAAACACTAATTTGAAAAAGAAGAGGATGAGGATGCTTACCGCTTGTATAACAGAGAACTTATGATGTGGAAGTACCACAAATTTTGGAAAGAGATAGGCATGTATACATGGGAAAATTCTTCAGACAGAGAGACCTGGATAGGATAGATCTCCAACATAGCACGAATGTGGTTATTATAGGTTTGCCCACATAGCACACTATTAAAACATTACTAGCAAATGTAAATTGCAACAACAGGGATGGTCTCATCCTAGCCACCCAAACTATACAACACCACATGCTCGGACGAGGCAGCAAAAATAACCCAAAAGAAATCATCAAAGGAAAACCTGCATTAGCTGTCGAAGATCCACCCACATGCACAGCATGTTTAAATTTCAAATAGTGAGAACCTGTATGACTTGATATGTGGGCATGTATATATGCCTTATTTTTGTGTGTCTGGGTGCTAAAATGAGAGCTAATGAATATTTCGTCTCTAACATGCAATAATCTGTTATTCTAGATTCATTCCAACTGGGCACACTGAGAAATTTTTATCTATGATATGATATATACTTTTTTTTTCATTGTAACAAGTTGGAAATATGAACCAAATAGTGTTCTAAAAAACAATAAAGAGTGAAAAAAAAAAAAATGAAGAGAATTTTACCTGTAAAATCAATGCTTGTCATTTGTTCAGTGCTAAAGTTGGTAATATGGCTGTGGCTTCACCCTCAAGGACAAGAGATTCCTTATCCACAAAACATTTTGTTGTAAACATCACACTGCCATTAAAGCAAAATGGATATGTTAAAATAAGGGAAACCTGTGCTCTTCACAAAACGAGAGATGGTGTTACAAACATGTATCTTTTCTTGTTTTCGCTAATATGCGTTGCTTGTACTTCAGCAACAGCCTCATCTCCAATGTAGACAGGCAATTTAAACTTCAAAGTCTGAGCAACGTATACTGCTCCAGGCTACACATTCAGGGCAAAAAAGAAAAATAAATGATACATTGGTGGTTCCAGTAATAGTTAACAAACATATGTGTAAACAAGTACTGACATCTATAGAAAAAACCTGGTTTCTAATCTGAAGTGACAGCAACAAAAAGAACAGACACCATTGATGTTTTCACAAAATAATCTACTGGCAATTATTGTAATGATGACAATAGCAATGGCCAGGCTAAATGCAGATAATTGAAAAAGGAATCCAAAGAAGAGAGCTTTGATATCTAAGATATGGTATGCATGCCCTAGAAAGTATTGCCTTAAGGTAAGACCCAGCACACTGTCAAAACTATGGACAAAAGAACCAGACTTGATCAATCTTGAGATTATCGGTCAATCATAATAAGAGTGGCACAATATTTGTCATAATGAAGTATGTCTTGCTCTCACTTGAATTTCTAAACCCATGACTGTTGGTAGCTCCCTTAACAGTGCTGTCGGTACAAGAATCCAATGCCTTCTTAAGGATCTAGAATGTAATATGTAACACTAAGAACCTAATTTTTAGAGGGCAAAACCCCCTTTCACAATGTCCAGGGGACAAAATACAAGCTCTGCCATTGTTGTAGGGCATACAAGACAATTCTGTTAAAAGAACATCTAGATTTCCTGACAATCCAAAGCACACCACCAAAAGGCTGAATTGTACCATAGTCTCCAAAAATTCAGGCAAATGAAGGTCCACTGACATTCATTATTCCTTTAAGACCATGCAATTATAAATGGCTGGACTTGAATACTTTTAGGATACATTGCTAGTGTTTGGTCTCCCTACAGCCTTGCAGCAAAAGAATCCTTCTAGTTTCATGTGTTAATTTTCTTAGATATACCAGTGTTGTAAAATGTTTCAACATGAATTGACAGCACATATGCCTTTGTGCAAACCTGTACTGTTCTGGTTTACTTTGTGAAAAGCGCATACATAGCACTAACCAAATATCATATTCAAGAGACAAGGTGCCGAAGTTCTTTTCAGACTGTTATGCTAAGCTTTGCAGCCTTACAAATATGCAATTCAAGAGCCTGGTTGCAACCATCCTAATATTTTCTGAGGAGAACTATCCTATTCTACTTGACCACGAGACCCACCGGTTTAGGTCAGCTCACTAGTATTGCTTCCAATGTCACTGGAAGGACTGCCGGGAACTGACAATTAAATATGGCAATTGCTGAACTCTAGCAAAAGTTCGTTTCTTTATCTCTTTTGAATTCTAATGATAGAAGAATAGTGAAATATCCGCTAAGCCACCTTACTCCCATTAGGGTCTGTAGAAGTGATACGTATTTATGATGTAATAGGAGCAAAACTACAACTTAGTGTGATGGTGCTGATATGGGAGATTGGCTTATGTCACAGCTAGCAGCTTACTCGTTCGCCTTTCAACTGATTGACGAAATTCCTCAAAGAATTTCTGGTAGGCTTTCGTATAAACGGGGGGAGAGAGAGAGAGAGAGAGAGAGAGAGAGAGAGAGAGAGAGAGAGAGAGCAACATACAAAATGGGAGGCGATGAGGGACGGGAAAAGCGATGCCACGAGCATGCCGTGGACGACTCTGCCGCCCTCGAAACCAGCGACCGCCCGGGCGAAATCGGCGTCAAGATGAATGGGGTTGCGGTCGCCGCTCACCTCCGAGTACCCCGCCACGTCCGACTCGGAGAATCGCCTCGATTCCTTAAGCACGTCGCCAACTTTGAGGAGCAGAGTCGGTTTTGGGTTGGCAGAGGACGAGGATGAAGAACGGAAAGAGACGGCGAGCAAAGTAGGAGGGCGACGTAGGATTCGTTTGAGAAAAGCGAGTCGCATCACCATCGTCGGGAAAAGAACCGATCAGCCCGGCAGCGATTGACAAAAAAAAAAAAAAAAGACCAACACGAATGGCGTTCGGAGAGAGCGGTTCCGATGGGATCAGAGGCGTTCCAAGGAGGCCTAGCAGAGACGCCGAACGGCGCACAGCTCGAGCTATCAAAGGAACCGGGCCAGGTCTGGAACAGCGCACCTCGCTAGGTTTCAGTGTGGTTCTCAGTTGCAGGTTCATCACGCTCGCACACAATTTTGTCCGGACAAGCGGTAGAACTAGGTGCCCCTTTGGTTCAATTTTAGTTTACTGGATTAAAATTAAAATTAAAATTTATTAAAATTAAAATTAAAATCACTTATTTTCTCTGTTTCTTGGCATCGTATGAGAATCAAAATCAAAACCAAATTGATTCTTATTAATGTTACTTGATTCGTCCAAACCCAAGAATTAGAATCGGTTTATATTTTCAATTTTGTTCCTCAATATTGAAATTATAGAATAAAATAGTAGTTGATTGTAATTATTTATTTAGAATAGAATATATTTTGTTGAGTCAATATCCAGGAGATGAGTACGGGAGTTTGTTTTCTTAGCTCCTATTTTTTAAAAATAAGAAAAAAAGAAGCCTTTCTTCAAAATAAGAAAAAGGAAAGACTACTAAGTTTTTATCCTGGGTTTGATTATGATTTTATTTTATTTTTATTGTGTGATTATAATTTATACTTTTATTGAGGGCTCTTCGGTGATTTTGAGTGAAAGAAGAGAAGAGATAGGGTAACAAATCTTGAGTAAGAGTTTGAATTTCTAATCTATTCTTCAAGATGATTTTTATTTCAGATGGAATTGGAATTGGATTTTGATTTCATCAAAACAAATAATTAGAATCAGAAGAACTATTTTCAATACCCATCCTAAAATTCCATTCCTACAAACCAAATAGCCAAAGATTTGGTATGGGGTATAAAAAGTTGGTGACCAAGCCAACTAGCTATATTCAAGACCATGCTTTTGCCCAGCTTAAAACTAGCTTTGACAAGCTGTAGGGCAATGAACATATTCCTCCATGTAAATGACATTCTTCATGTGAATGACATTCTTTTACGTGGCCTCCAACAAGCACCGATCTCGAGTCTCCTATGACGAGTATATATATTCCTGCGATTCATGATGTTTAGGTCTCTAATGCCCAATCCATCTTCTTCTTTAGTCTTGCATGCTTGTTTCCAATTTACCAAGTTTTAGAGGTCAATAGTTGATTCGTTCCTTAACCATAAGGGTACCTTTTATATCCATCGTTCTTCTTGATCAGCTTGGTTGATAATTCATACAAGCCCATACAATATCAAGGAAGTGCCATGAGCACTGTATTTGATCAGTGTTACTCTACCATGATAAAAGAAATTTGGTTTACTAATTCATATTTATAAAAGAATGTGTTTATCAATAATTTCAGATGGTCTGATAATTTACAAAAACAAAATTTAGAAAGAAAAAAAAAAATCTCAGGAAGAGAAGACGAGGAGATTAGAATGTCGGGTAGTTACATCAATGGGTGTTGCAGAAAAGATAAAAGGCACCACCAATTATTTAGCCATTCTTCTGTTTGAACAAAAATTATGCTCTTATCGGTATGTATAATCCAATAAATATAGAATTTTGATTAATATGAAAACTTTTGATAGAGCCTAAAATTTATACTCCTTTTTAAAAGTGGGTTCTTCTGAGTGTGTGTACCCATGTAAAATCAGTAGTTCAAACAAAGTTTGTCACCAAGCACTTTTTTTATTATAATTGACATTGCAGGATACAGTTGAGAGACATTATGATCAGCAAGATCATCTCAAACTTTGTAAGAGTCAATGAATTTTTGAATAGAGACTTCAATTTGAATGAAGTTGTTTAGAGATCGATCTGAATATTTTATCTTAGAGGTATTGCAAATGATTATCATTGTTACCATCCTAGTTCACATATCTTGGAGAATTGGACATGTGAGCATCAAGCTAACAAAAAAAAGGGTTCGCTTAGCTAAGGCTCGATGTTTGCAATTGCTATTGTGTCCACCTCATGGCGTCTATCATCTTAGCCATGGTTGCCTCAAGGTGCTTGACATGATTGTTGATGTTATTAAAGAAGATGATGAAGCATAGATTATATAAACTTGCTACCACTTCTTATTTGCTTGCACTAGTTGGTAGTGTAGTTAAACTCAAACTAACAAAAGTTGTGTTGATATTGGAAGTTAAACAAATGAAAGGGTTTGTGCCATTGGTTACAATGGATGGTGCTAAGTTTGTCATTGGATAACAGTTAATGCCTCGACAATGCCATCAGATACTTGGGCTTCTAAAATTAGGGCTTCACAATAACCCACTTTGCTTTGATAACAAATCTAGTGCAAGCTAGGATCATAAGTGAGGATATGGAAGCCAAAAGATTTGCCTAATTAGACTATGAAAACAATAGATAAAAGATGCCTCTGAGTAAGAGATAACCTATAGTGCAAAACTATTAGGATAATCACGTATTGACCTGAAAAGGCCTTTTTATACATTTGATTTGAACTAAAATTCTCTAGAACTGAAAAAACAAAACAAAATAATTTCTTATATTTTTAAAATATTTTTTGAGTCAAGAAAATAAAGAAAATAGTTAGAAAGTTATTTTTCAATAAAAAAAATCTTTGAATCTAAATTAGAAATAGAGAGCAAGAAGTAAAGAATAACTAGAAGGTAATCTAATTTAGGATGATTAGTTGGATTTCACCCATTGATCTTCTTAATTTGATTAACGTATTATGAGTCTCACTTTGGCTTCCTACCTGTCCATTGACATTGCACTAGCTTTATGTAAGACCTCTAGAGTCACAATAAGAGAAAATCTTTTGATTTATATGAAGGTTACTATATGGTTGCACTACAGGAAAGTAGAGTTATACCACCAAGAATGCTCACAAGCAAAGATTCAAACTCTAATTTAATCCAATATTATTAAAAAGAAGATAGTACAAAATGTATTTATGGTGTTCTAGGGTCCTTACATTAATAAAAACTCATGAGATCTATTAGAAATTAATCACAATTCAAAAGAACTTGTAAAAGAATGTTTCTAGAAACAAAATGGAGAACTGAATACTAAAAGTCATCTAATGGTGACCCAAATACTATGAATTGCATATCCATAGCATACTAACTGCTGTCCAAAGGCTGCTGTCCAAAGGCTCCTAGGTTAACTCAAGCTCGAAAGCTAACTAACAGCAAAAATTTTATCATCCAATCTGTACTAACTATGGACTCTTCACCATTAGTAGCCTAAAGAGAGTAGGATCTGTCCATTAGTCCATGAAATGCAAGTTTGATTCTTTTGATCATAATATTATCATCTAAATCTTTGATTTATGTGATTCAACTTATACCGAAAGGCCTACTTGATGACGAACCTTTTGAAAGTAGTCCATGGCAAAATCTATCTATGCTATTCTTGGTAATTTTTTTAAAATTGTTGCTTCTTATGATGCATCCGAACATTGCAAATATTTAATCTTTTTGAACATCTAGAAGTCAGCTGCCTCCGTGTATTCATGCTAGGCAACCAATTTAGTTCTCCACGAGTCACTCATACAATTTTCTTTTTGTTGTTGCTCCTTGGTCTTAGCATGTCTTTTTTTGAGTCAGGAGATTCTTTGGCATGTAGAAGGCCATGACAAAACTCATGAGGAGTCGCAACATCACAAACAAGCGCACGTGTCCAGATCCTATCTCTAAAGGACAAAGCTCAAATGCCATCAGGTTTTTGAATAAGTTGCTATTGTTATCCATCATCAACCAAGGGCAGCTCATTTAATTTGTCGTTACCATCATCAAGGCAATTGAATAACTTCTTGTACACAACAACATCTAGTCGCATGAGCATGATTCTAGTTTCATGCTTCTGTGGTAGCATAATCCAACAATATCTTCACAATTTCCATCATTAGTGTTGAACCCTGGCCTAGCATTGATGCCAGGCTATGCGTTCACAATGGTAAGAATGGCTCTCTTTGCCACTAGTATGGCAGAGGGAATGGGCATTCGTCGCCTGATACCAGAGAGTAGAGGAGGTACCAGAGAGTAGAGGAGGATTTAAAATTCCTCTCTTATGAGAGATTGAGAACAGAAACAAGTTATCCGAAGCCCTCTCTCTCTCTTTCGGTTCTCCTCCTCCTCCTCTCTTTGCGAGCAGCGTAGCCAGGAGTATGACTGAAGCAAGAACTCTGGTAGCTCCCTATCTTCGGCGATCCAGCATCTCCGACGAGATAAGTCGTCATCGCTTCCGCTCTTCTCTCTCTCCTTCTTCCCCGACCGACGTCGAAGGACACCATAAATGGTATCAGAGCCACCTGGCCGGGCTTGTTTTGGCCCTTGGCCGTCTTCGGAGCATGCAGAGGAGCGGGGCACGGCGGCCGGCTCCTCGCGAGGCGCCATGCGGGCGGCTTCACCTTTCCTTCCGACGGAAAGGGGCCATCGGACTAGCAAAGGCAGCCGGGAATGGGTTCTCCGACTATTGGAGAGGCCGGGAGAGTTTTTTCCTGATCGCTAGAGGCCAGAAACTCCCCGGCCGGTCGCCGAACTTGCAGCAGCCATGGGGAGTTCGCTGAGTTTACGGATGGCACCTATCTGTAAATTCGGTGAATTCTAAGGGCTTTCAGTTTCCCATTTTTCAGCCAAAAAAAAAGATTTGTGTTGACGTGGCAACCACGTGCGCACTGACGTGGGCACGTCTGAGCGACGTGGCCCGCGCCATGTGAATGCTCACAAGACAACCTATGGAGGCCATGTGGCACTGCGCGCCCCACGTGGCAGTGGGTCCCCTGACATGGCATGCCACATATCTTTTTTTTTTTCTTTTTCTGTTGAGAAGACTTTCTGGTAATTGTTTAAGCTCCTAGGGACCTATTGTTAATTTTACCTTTTAAAAATGTTATTGATGGGGACCTTTGTTAATTTTTCCTATAAAATTAACCATTAGCCCTCCTTGGTTTCTATGTTTTTTTGAAACAGAAAAGGCTTTTTCTATTTTTTGATTTTAGAAATTAGTAGAAAATTACAGAAAACCAGAAAAATTAGTAGAAATTGCAGAAAAATCAGAAAAATTTGCTGAAAATTCTAGAAAATTTATCATAATTTTTTTTAAATTAAGGCATAATTATTTATGCTTTGCGCATAAATGGTATTTATGCCATTTTTGATTAAAAATAAAGTCGAAGCATAATTATTTATGCTTTAAGCATAAATGGTTAATGCTAAGTGCATAATTATTTGTGTGTAGTGCATAATTATTTATCCTTAGTGCATGAATGATATTTATGTATTTTTTTTATCAAATTTGCTAGAATGAAATTTATGCTTAGTGCTAAGATTGCTGATTACTTGTTATAATTAGTTTATTTCATGGTAATATCTTTTTTATTATATGATATGTTCATATTGATATACTCATGCCTAGTGCTGCATGTGGATTTGTTCCAAGTTGCATTATTATTTTTGTTGAATTAAGGATAAGTTTTCTAAAGTAGAAAATGATTAGATTAGATATTCAATCTTACTAAATCAGTGATGATTATGAGCTTAGCGAAATTTTTCATTCATTTTATGAGAAAGAGTATCCAAAACCTCATTAATTTTTTTCATCAATAATATACACTATGACATGTGCCTAATATTCAAACCTTGTTTGAATGAATATAGTGATGACCTTAGGACCATTGTAGCTGACCTGAATAGAGGTGAAAAGTTAAATGGACAAAATTATGATATGTGGCATAGGGAGATTCCAATACTTACTTAAGAGTTAGAAGTCTTAGAAACTCTCACATTTAGTATGATGCCACTTGAATAAAGAAACTCTGCCTAGCACCGTTGTGACCAAGAGGTCTATGAGAACTGGGTCAAGAAAAATCATCATGCGCGCTTTACTATATTGAGCAGCATGTACAATGATCTCATTGGGGAATTTGAGAATTTTTTCATGGCCCAATCCATGTGGAATCAGCTCAAGATTAAGTATGGCCAAACCTCTGCTATAAGACTGTGTGCCTTGAACTTGAAGTTCATGCATCACACTAAAGATCCCAGTTACTCCATGTTTGAGCATCTTCGTGTTATGAACAGTATGATTAGAGATCTGAAAGCTGTAGAAAGTGAGCTGACAGATGAGCAGCAGGTACTGGCAATGGTACATTCTCTGCTTGACCCTGAGTGGGGTCAGGTGAAGCTCTTGATGACTCATAATAAGTGCATCAAGAGCTTTGATGATGTTTCCTAGCATTTGGACTTGGAGGCTGAACGCATGGAAACCAGCTACCTCGTGGTCTTTGTAACTCAAGTTGAGCCTTCAAGACCCAAAAATAAGAAGAGGGGTATGATAGGCAGGAAAGTTGGATAGGGGCCAAAAAAAAAAAAAGATAGTCAAACCTCAATAGGACTGACAATGAGGCAAGAGAAATGTAGCAAATATGAGATGCTACAACTGTGTAATGAAGGGACATTTGGCTTGTGATTGTACTGAGCCTAAAAAGATACGGGAGTGACCAAACATGTAGTGAAGGACTGAGTTGGCTACATGGATTTTCACTGGATACAGATGGATACCCAACATATATGCTTGGGAATGATTTACGTGAACAAGTGTTGCACGTAGGAGCTTTCCCTATTGGCCTTAGGTTATGCTTTTTATTTCTCTGCAAACAAAATGAATGTATAGTTGGATGGTGATATGTTCTTTTGTGAACAGTTATTGAATGGTTTTTTTAGACTTGATGTTGATTTTAGTAATTATAATTCCTCGTTTGCATGTATTTTTTTTCTTGCTGAGAATGATAGTTTGAGATGGTATACTAGACTTGACCATGTGAGCCAAGATAGGATGTCTAGACTAGCAAAAGAAGGGCTACTGAGACTTCTTAGCAAAATAGGTCTTCTTGTGTGTGAGCCTTGCTTAGCAGGAAAGGCATCTAGAAAAACTTTTGTTAAGTCTTATAGGACCTCTCAACCTTTAGAGCTAGTATACTCAGACATTTGTGGACCTATGAATGTCAAGACATGCTATGGCACCTCTTACTTTCTCACATTTATAGACAACTATTCGTGAGTTGGGTACGTGTATGTGATCTCCCACCATTATGAAGTATTAGACTGTTTCAAATGCTTTTTAGTGGAAGTGGAGAATTAAGAGGAGAGGACTTTGAAGACCCTTCGAACTGATAGAGGATGCAAATATTTGTCTGAGCAATTTAAAAGGCTCTGTAAGGAGAAGGGGATCAACTAACAATTTTTGAAACGTAGCAACAAAATAGAGTTGCAGAGCGTAGGAATAGGATTTTATTGACATGGTTCGGTCGATGATGACGCAAGCAAATCTACCAATAAGTTTTGGGAGAGATGCACTATTGAATGCTGTCTACATCCTTAATTGCATACCCAGTAAGTCGATGCCCACTGCTCCATATGAGCTTTTATATGGCATAAAACTTAGTGTGGACTATTTGCACCCATAAGGCTTAGCAGGATATATTCACAACACCTCCTATAGGTTGAGGAAGTTAGGCCCTAAGGCCAACAAAAAGGTGTTTATCAGGTACCCTAAAAGTTTTAAGGATTATGTGATATATGGTGAACATCCTGATAGAGGAATGATTAAAGTAGAGTCCAGAGATGTAGAATTCATAGAGAATGAATTTCCAAGTATTAATGAAGTAAGGAAGGACTTGGGATTGTATGAGTTACAAGAGGACTCTACCACTATCTTTGGCGAAGGAGGGGAATCATAACCCTTTCAAAGAGTCGCCATAGATAGTGGGAGTGGCTTACCCTATGGGAGCACACTAACTGGACAAATGGAAGTACACCTACAAGTGGTAGCACACCACCAGAAAGCAGCCTTCAAGACCCAAGTTTATAATTGCAGAGAAGCGAACATGGAAGTATACTGCATCATCATTTTGAAATTGAAGGGGATGTGTTCTTATGCACTCCGCTAGAAGAAGATGAGCCAACTTCTTTTGCTCTACTCGCTTCACCGGCTCGTAATGAGTGGCTAGCAGCCATAGAGGATGAGATGAATTCGATGGCTAAAAACCATGTGTGGGAGTTAGTTGATCTTTCATCTGGGTGCAAATCGATAGGAAATAAGCGAGTCCTAAATCCTAAAGACAAAGTGCAAGGCAGATGGATCAATCGATAAGTAAAAGGTCCGACTCGTAGCGAAGGGCTATACTCAAATGAAGGATATAGACTATGAAAAGACATTCTCTCATGGTAAGGTTTGCCTCTATTCGTTTAGTCCTAGCTGTTGTAGCCAATTTAAACTTGAAGCTATATCAAATGGATGTCAGGACAGCATTCCTCAATGGAGGATTAGACAAAGAGATCCATATGTATCAACCTATTGGCTTTGAAGTCAAAGGATAGGAGGGCAAAGTGTGCCACCTTAAATGATCTATATATCATCTTAAGCAATCATCTAGGTAGTGATATTTTAGATTTCATAAAGCCATTACATCGGTTAGCTTGAACATAATTGAAGAAGACCATTATGTGTACATCAAGAAATCAGAAGATGGAATTTTGACTTTGTCATTGCATGTGGATGATATCTTTTTAGCTAAAAATAACATAGGGTTAATCAATGTCACTAAAAAATGGCTGTCCTCTATCTTTGAGATGAAGGACATAGGTGAAGTGAATTATGTGCTTGGAGTGAGAATCCTAAGGAATCGTTCTAAGAAGTTTCTTAGTTTGTCTTAAGAAACTTTTATTGAGAAAATCTTGGAGAGATTTTGGATGCACTATTTGAAACCCATTGACACCCCAATTGAGAAGGATTGTACTTTGAGCCTCAATTAGTGCCATAAGACAAATGAGGAAAAAAAAGAGTGAGAAAGGTTCCTTATGCTAGTACAGTGGAAAGCTTGATGTATGCTCTATTGTGTACTCACCCTGATATTTGCTTTGTAATTGGCTTAGTTAGTCGATACCAAAGCAATCTGAGATCCGCTCATTGGGAAGTAGTTAAAAGAATCTTTCGTTACCTTCATGGTACTGCCAATATTATCTTATGCTAACAAGGAAGGGACTTGAGAGTAAAAGACTTCAGTGACGTGGATTGGGTTAGTGATAGAGACAAGCAAAAATCCACCTCAAGATATCAGTTCATCTTAGGAGGAAGAGCTGTCTCTTTGTGCAGTAAGAAGTAAAGTTGTATCGCCTTCTTTACGATGGAAGTTGAATATATCGCTTGCTCGATGGTTGTTTAGGAGGTGGTATAGTTGAAGAAATTTTTGAGTCGTTTTGAGGTTACAGTCGGTGCTTGTGAACCTATTCAGATCTATTCTGACAATATGGCAGCGTTACAGTATGCTAAAGATTCAAAATATTATAGTAGAATAAAGCACATTAATATAAGATATCACTACATTCAAGACATGGTTAAGCAAGGTGAAGTCACCCTTCAGCACATCTCTACTAGTAGAACGGTGGCTGACCCATTGACTAAGTCTATTGGTAGAGATGTATTCTAGATCCATGTGAGGACTTTGGATCTACGTAAAAGTTGACTAATAAGGGTTATACTTTTGATATTGTTGAAATAAAATGTTTGTTTCATTGCCTTTTATGATGTATTTTATAAATATGATGGTGTAAGACACGTGAGTGTATGAATGTCAAAGGCTCAGATCAGCTCACTCACTTGAGTAATTGCCCTAGCACTTTTGTGATGAGCAGGATGAGAAAAGATCGACCATAATTAATACTTGAGTGGCGACATTAGGATAAGATGCATGTATTGTGTGGAACATGAAAAGTGCATGTGTTGCAAGAGAACTTGCATGAGTAGTAGAAAATATCACAGGCTACATGAATTGCAGGTAATGTTGCCTTATTTGGAACTGAGATAAGATTTAAATCCATATATTTTGAATGTCTACAAATCCATATAGAGCCTAATGAAACCAAACATGAGTATATGTGTGAGTACTCAGGTCGGACATTTTTGTAATGTCTAGACTTAAGTTTGTATGGCATTTGAGATTGACATAGCCCATTAAGTGGGAGCTCTGCCGTAGCATGCATTATGTGCTGCATGTGCTAAAGTCGATCATTTAGGGGGTGACATGATAAATTTCCTTTCTGCAACCATGTGAGCCCAGAAGACTGTGATGTGTCCTTAGACTTAAAACTGTATCATTAAGTTAGAGTTCAATATAACTTTCTTAGCCTTGTCATATAGGGCCATAAAAAATATGGCTACATAGGACAATACTAGAGAGTTAATTGGACAAAGTTGGATTGATATAAGTGTTCAAGAAAGATCGTTCGATAACACACCTTGAGTTTAGGATCCATAACCTGGGCGATTATATGCATAAGTAGTATATAATCATAGACACAAATATCTGACTTAATGATTTTAAGTACTGCTCAGAGATAAATTTCTTGAGGAATTGATTTTAATAGAGCACCTATTATACTCTATTCATTATGTTTATTACTATTAGCCCTATCTATAATTACTTAGTTGTCATGGTAACTAAGACATCTTGAATTAGTCTAACCAAGAAGGATGATCTATTAACAGATCTTTAAGCCACTCTTCCTGACCACATGATACATCAAAAAACTGCTCATTTCACTTCAATAGTGGATCAAGTAATAATACTAAGCTAATTTTTAAGAGATAGAAGCACCACTCAAATTGAATCCATATCCACTTATAAATTTATTGTTGTCTAAGTCTATGATTCCCGATTAGTATTACATACCCCTAAATAATTATAGGGCCATCGATAAAATGAAGACTATAATCTATGACTCCTTTAAGGTATCTTAATACCTTATTTAAGTTCACTCCAAGGAAGATGACTAAGCTTGGAAATATACCTACTCAATCAATATGCAATGCAAGTAATATAAGCTCAGATATAGATGTAAAGTAGTATTATATTATACTGAAAATTGTTGGAATGGCTCAGCAAGATATTTTCTTCATCCAAATTTGTTGTAGTAGTACCCAACTTGGATTGGTGATTTCAGACAGACTGTTGCATTCAAAGAATTGGGATGATTCATAGAAAGGGGTTATGATATAAGACAAACACAAATTCCCAACCACTTACCATGCTAGTAGAGCACATCATATTTTTTGAAGTTTTCTATAATAATTCAATTTGTTGGGTCTTGTAGATATAGTTTATCCTTTTCCTGTAGAGAACCTATTTTTCTAGTTTTTCATTGTCATGGTAGAGCAATGACAGCATGCCCTCAAGACTTCAGTCATGCAGATTGGCCCATCATAATTCTTGATTATTTATAGTTCAACCCAGGAAAATTCCAACCCAAATAGAATGAATGTACTTTCAGTATCACTTGGATCATGGAATTATTGACATAATTTCAAACCACTAGGTAACTGACCTTTCAGAGCCTCCCTAACCATCCTTCTTGCCTTCTTTGTTGTAATGGTGTTTGTGCCTTTAAACACCACTGAAATGGCTAGTGGTTGTGAGTATAAAAATATATCCTTTCTTCTAACACAAGTTATGCTAATTAGGCTCTTATTTTGCTCTCGGGAGATATCCACTTGCTCTTATTTTGCTCTTGGGAGATATCCACTTTTCTCTGCATCAGTTCGGAGAGAAGATGGGTAGATAGAAAGAGAGCTCTCGTAGCCATCAAAACAGTCATTAAAGACCCCAATGAGTGACTATCTTCTTGGAAGGATTAGGATTGTTGTAGATGGAGGAGAGTTGGGTTGTGATAATGCAACCTGTCATGTCATAAACCTCGACCTCCAACTTTTGAAATGGATTTGTTAGCTTCAAGTAAGGTTGTTCCTTTGCTTGGCTTTACAAGAGAATGAATAATTTGGATGTAGATGGAATAGGTATGGGGTTAGAAGAGAACTAAAGTGAGTTAGTAGATTGGATTCTAGTTAGCCCATTCAGGTTAATTGATAGAATCATATGGAATGCTGTTCAATTGAGTGTAAGATTGATCAATTGATGGAATTGGATCATGA
Source organism: Metroxylon sagu (assembly GCA_017589505.3). Taxonomy (NCBI): domain Eukaryota; kingdom Viridiplantae; phylum Streptophyta; class Magnoliopsida; order Arecales; family Arecaceae; genus Metroxylon; species Metroxylon sagu. Next base: position 841,720 of record JACVBY030000536.1, on the reverse strand, counting down.
GTGAAACGGGATTCAAAATTAGAGAAAATGGGTCAGTTGGTGTAATTGGCTATGATTCGATTAAATATATAATTAATCAATTGGAGGTAGTGTTGAATAGGATTTAAACAATTATAATCAAATGATGCAAGAAAGAAGGATTAGTACGATAGAGGTCTACCAGAATTAAAGAGCTTTTAATTTAGAAATATGATTACTTAGCATATTGCACTATAAAGTTTAGGGGAAGATGCCTAGAAATATCCACAGCTAACATAAGAAAAACCGATCATGTCATCAATAAGATAGCAATAGATAACAAAATGCCTTACATAGCCTGGCATGGAGGAAATCTTTATATACAATGACCCATTACTTGACTAGAATTAATTGTCATTAACTTGATTTGAGACAAGCCCGTCTATTAATAAACCATCTACTATTGCATAAGGTACAATTAGATCCGCCGTAGAGTGAAATTTTCTATTATAACTATAGATCACAAATCAGAACTTATTTGTTTGAAGTCCATTTAATGTATGCATAAATTTAGAACTGAAGTTATTGCCCAAAAAATAGTAATTTCTAGCTAAGAAATTATCCTTGATTCAAGATGTAGTTAGTCCATGCTAATTATTTTTGCATAAGTTATTCAACCAATTTCTTGTCTCATAGAGTAGTGGCTAGTAACTGACAATAATAAATTGTTTTATTTACATTTTGATAAACTAGGCTTTGCGAATAATTTTCAATTAGAATTAGCTTTCCTACAAGGTCCTTAATTTGAACCCATAAGCCTCAACAAATGATCTTCAATCTCTTTTACAATTACTAAAAAAAATAACGAGCAAGTTTGGCTACGTAATCATTAGCACTTAAAGAATTATTGGAGCACTTCAATTGAAACCAGTTATCTTAGCACGTAAAAGGTGGCATGGAACCCATGAAACCCTAATTGTTATATAGAAGGTCTTTTTTCAAGCTATGCTCCACCTAGAATCCTTATCCACTCGTGTCTTGATCGCATGGTCACTCATGTTATCACGATACAAAGATAATGCTTCCTCTCATCTTGTTGGAATAAATTTCAATATCCTTATTTTCCACTTACCTAATAAAATTGGGTGGACCATAAATGAATTTCTTTTCAAATGCCCTCAATTATAAAGCAGCATAAATGACTAGAGACTTCCTTGCAGTTTCATGTGCAGCATAAATAATTTTTTTTTTTTTTTTTAGCTTCTTTGTTTGTACACTTATGATGCTATGATATCATGATTTGGGGTTGATATATGCTATTATGTATCAATTATCTTGTTACAATGAGTTTATGTGTTGATATGTGATGGGATGGTAAGATGCCGGGCATGTAGGTTAGTCACTGTGATACTATAGAGATGGCATTGGGGGTAGGACGGGTAGCCATGGAATCCCAATGTGGAACCAGTTATGGTTTGAGATTATAACCTGACTTAGTTTATAACATCTACCACTTACACTATTGATATATGGTACTAGTTTTGGTAGACTTGGCAGAAATCTAGTCTAGCCTAAACATGTGGCATCGGGATAGGGTCGAGGGCCACGGAACCAATCTATATTGACTAGGTTTATGATATGTGGCATTAGTATGGGAACTAATCTGTGCATGTAAATATCGCTAGGTTAGGTTGGTAGACATGGACTACTGGCATGAGGTTTGTTAGTCTGTATGTTCACTGTGTCGATGTATTGATATAGCTGTATGCATGATGTTGATGAGGCTATGTGTCTGATATTATTGCATCTAGTGATGTAATCCAATGCTATGGAAAGACAAAAGATAATGAAGGGATTTATATTACATTAATACTTGTTTTCATGCATGGTATTTACAACAACATTATTCTTAGCATATGTAGTATTATTATATTATCATTCATTTTTCATAGCATGTTCATATCGATATGTGTAAAGTTCTTACTGGCCATCTAGCTCATTACTTTCTTTTTCAGAGAAAGATGATTTCATGGTGGATCCTGAGTTGGGACTAGGCACTCTGAGAGTAAGACCTAAATATCTCAAGGTTTATTTGGTAATGGATTAGTTGTGGCATTTCTCTTTTGTATTTGAGGATGATTATATATATAGACCTCTTTATGTTACTATTTATTTTGAGGATACTTAATCTGCTATCTAGATGATTGTAGATATACTGGGGTTACTATTGTTGTGATGTTATGTGAATATAATTTAGATAATGATATTATTTGATTATGAGTTTTAGTAGGTCTAGCATACTTTTAGGATTCGCTTTAAGGGTATATGGCCGTATCACATTATACTTTGGGCTGAGTGTTGGTTCGGTGGCATGACAAATATGTTGAGTGAATGTTCAAGGTAGGTAGCTGTGATAAGAGAGGCCCGACACAGGCTAGCATGCGGTTTTGGGCCCTATCCTCATTTTCGGCCAAGTCCTATTCTTGGAATGGTTCGATTTGGTCATGGTACTATTCGTTAGCATGCAGCATAGACTTGCCCAGTCATCGATTGGTTTGAGAATGTGGCACAGGTGTATTGGTTTAAGGTTGGATCACGTTGAGCTAAGCTAAAGCTTCAATTTGGTGGGCCAGGTTTAAAATTATCTTGTCTAGTCTAGCCTTTGAAATTTGGACAATCTTGGTGAAGAGGAATTGCCACCTTATTGCAAAGGCTCGGAGGAATAACTAAACGACATGCCATAGCTGAGATTGAAGAATAAGTTAGTTCAGTAGCAGTTATTTTTTATGTTGTCCATGAATTGGTGCTTGCCCAATGAAGAGCCTTCTAAAAAGCTTAAACCCGTTTCCTACTCGATATGATTTTCTTTGCGCCTTCTGTGAGTTATGGATGCATCATTAATTGGAGCAACATTGTGCCTTGAGGATGAGCAGACTCTCATTACAAGAAAAATGAATGTTTTATATAACAACGGATGAACTAGCTTATTCCAAAACAAGTTAAGTTCCTTGCGCTTGCCTATTATAGATTGGACAAGGAGATTAAGTTCCTTGCACTGTCCTAACCTTATCTTTCGCCATCATACAATGTTAGCTAGCATTTAAGCTAGCCCTCAGTTCATTCCACTTCAATCTGTTATTCCATTGTTTTATGCCACTTGTATACCCCTACATGAATTGCAGTCATTAACAGATTAGTAGGATCTTGTCTATGACCCCTTCGTTTGTTGTTAAAGCTAATCAATATGCATGAAGTTTTCTGGATCGGCATCCTCAAATGATTCTGTGTTACTTGTAGGATTTGATATATATAATCACGTAATTTGGATAATGAGACAAGAAGAGATATCAAATGCCTCTTTGTTAAATGCCCCTTCACTAACTTGGAAACTTTATCCACTCGTGTCTTGAATGCATGGCTATTCATGCTATCACGGCACAATGACAATTATTCCTGTCATCTTATGATACCTCTCAAATTTAGTTCTACATTGGATGGAAAAGAGATGTGTTATGTGCTTATAACTCAAGTTCACTTGCTACCCATTAATTTCGACTTAAGTTTTTGTGCCACATGATTTTCGGCTTGCTAACGGAGTTAATTGGGTCGTACGTGAGCTTGGAGCGTTACAAATGGTATCAGAGTCGATCCGAGTGTACGAAAGTTGGTAGGCATGAAGAAAGGGCTACTCATGGGACGGTGATGGAGTTCCGCCATAGCATAGAGCCACCCTTACAGCATCAACAATCCAGCTCGGAATAGATTTTCGCTAGCCTGTGGCGTGTGACGAGGACGTTGCATTATAAGGAGGGAAGATTGTAATACCCCCTAAATTTAGTCCCACGTTGGATAGAAAAGAGATGTGTTTTATGCTTATAACTTAAGTCTATTTGCTACCCATTAACTTCCGCTCAAGTTTTTGGGTCACATGGTTTTCGATCTGCTAACAGAGTTAATTGGATCGTACATGGGCTTGGGGCGTTACACATCTCGTTGAAATAAATTTCAATATCTTTGTTTTTTACTTATCTAATAAAATTGGATGGATCAACAATGGATTTCTTTTCAAATGACGTCGATTACAAAGCAGCACAAATGACTACAGGCTTCCTTGTAGCTTTATGTGCAGCAAAATTCTATGATTTACTTGACCCATAAACATAATGGCTAACTACTCCATACCCATAATGATAAAAGGCCAACTAGATCTATAAAAATAATGGCCAACCACTTCGTACGGTGGTTTACTTGATCCATAAACATAATGGCCAAATACACCCATAAAAATAATGACCAACCATTTTGTACGGTAATTTACTTGACCCATAAAGATAATGGCACTAGACCTATAAAGATAATGGCCACGATGGTTTACTTGACCTATAAAGATAATGGCACTAGACCCATAGAGATAATGGCCATGATGGTTTACTTGACCCATTAAGATAATGGCACTAGACCCATAAAGATAATGGTCACAATGGTTTACTTGACCATAAAAACCATAAAGATAATGACCAACTACTTCAGTATGATGAAGCCATCATTTACTTGCACAACATTTATTTCTTTCAAATATATATATATATATATCTATAATTCAAATCCACTTGCTACCCATTAATTTCAACTAGAATTTTTATGCCACGTAATTTTTGACTCGTTAACGGAGTTAATTTTATCATACTGGATCGTACGTGAGCTTAAAGCGTTACAAATGGTATTAGAATCGATCTGAGTGTGCGAAAGTTAGTGAGCATGAGGAAAGGGCTACCCATGGGACATGATGAAGTCCTGCTATAGCATGAAACCATCCTTGTAGTACCAACAATCTGGCTCGAGATAGATTTTGGCTAGCTTGTGGCGTGCGATGAGGACGTTGCATTATAAGGAGGGAAGATTGTAATACCTCCAAAATTTAGTCCCACGTTGGATTGAAAAGAGATGTGTTATGTGCTTATAACTTAAGTCTACTTGCTATCCATTAATTTTTATTCGAGTTAATGGGTCACGTAGTTTTCGATCCACTAACGGAGTTAATTGGATCGTACGTGGGCTTGGGACGTTACACATCTTGTTGGAACAAATTTCAATATCCTCATTTTTCACTTACCTAATAAAATTGGATGGACCATCAATGGATTTCTTTTCAAATAACGTCGATTACAAAGCAGCACAAATAACCACATGCTTCCTTGCAGCTTCATGTGCAGCAAAATTCTATGATTTACTTGGCCTTAAACATAAATGGCTAACTACTCCATGCCCATAAAGATAAAGGCCAACTAGATCCATAAAAGTAATGGCCAACCACTTCGCATGGTGATTTACTTGACCCATAAAGATAATGGCCAACTAGACCCATAAAAATAATGGCCAAACATTTTGTACGATAGTTTACTTGACCATAAAGATAATGGCACTAGACCTATAAAGCTAATGGCCACGATGGTTTACTTGACCCATAAAGATAATGGCCACATTGGTTTACTTGACCCATAAAAATCGTAAAGATAATGACCAACTACTTCAGTACGATGAAGCCATCATTTACTTGCACAGCATTTATTTCTTTCAAGAATATATATATATATATATATATATCTAAGAAAATTTATGGGACCATAAGCAGGTCCTCTCAGATTACATTCAGCTATAGATCGAACCATGCGGATGACGCGAGTCCTCTAGCAGCAGCCTGGCATGGAGGTCATCGCTGGTCCCTGTCACATAAAGATCAACGACTAGCCGGACAAAGTAAGTCCATGCATGACTTTGCTTGACTTGTAGGGATAACAACTAATGGCTCATGACTTGACTTGAGAATGGAGCATCATTTCCTCGACAAGTGTTGCACGTTTCTCATAGCCAGTCGCACTTTTACACCTCGGCATGCAACGTAAACAAGGTTTTTCCATGCGGAAGACCTGAGCCATGCTTGACGTATGATGTACCGAAAATTCCTTCTGAAAGAATTTCCACTCGTTTGTCCACAATGGTCGTTGCATTCGTCATTCAAAAGTGACTTTAAATCACTCATTATCATGATGAAAGTTAGTATGTGTTTGATTTTTGATAATAATTCTATTTTTATTTTATTTTTATAAAACATAAAAAATATCTGTCAAAATATGTTTGATGAATAAAAATTAAAGCAGTTCTAAAAGAAATATGATTTAAAATAATAAAAAACTGAATATTATAATTATTTATATAATAATTATTTATATTTGTTTATGGATGTATGTGTATAGAGGAATTCTTAGTAAGTTGTTAGGCTTATCATATATTGTTTAGCTTTTCATAGCTTAGAATTGGATTATGATTGGGATTGAAATGATAAGAAGAATAGTTGGATTATTTTAATATCAGTTAAATAAAGAAAGCGACGGTTGAATAATTTTATTATTATATTAATAAATTTTTTAATTTTAGAGATTAAAGCTGACATATTATGTTGTAAAAAAATTATTAAAATATGTTCTGCATCCTTTTGGAACCATAGTTAGCATGACGTGGAAAGGACATGGCAAGACGATCCAGCACGTCCATCTGTTCGTCACTAACTGTGACCCAAGACGACTTAGTTGTGAGTCAAGATGACTGGGCATGGAACTCCTTCAATAAATACGCTGATGAGAGGCGTTCATGCAACCTCTCATGGCCTATCCGTTCCATTTCAATCTCTTTATGCTGGTCTCAGGACTTCCTCTCATGGCTAATGGTGGATGCAAGGGAAGATCTCGCACTATTGAGCGGGTGATGCTGATTGGGTTCATCTTATGCGCTGGAGTCATCCCATTCTGCCTCTGCCTTGGCAGTGGAGGTGATTCCAACTTGGGGGGCAGCTGCATAGAGAGCGAAAGGAGAGCCCTCCTTGCCATCAAAGCAGATATTTACGATCCTGATGAGTGGCTCTCTTCTTGGACGGGCCAAGACTGTTGCCAGTGGAGGGGAGTGGGCTGCAACAACACCACCGGCCATGTCGTAAAGCTCAATCTCAGATACCCTTATTATTGGTTTGAAGGAACTGCAAAATTCCGAGGACCAAGTAAGGTAAATCCTTCCTTATCTAGCTTGATACATTTGAGGTATTTGGATCTGAGCATGATCAACTTCATCGGAGCATCCTTCCCGGAATTCATTGGTTCTCTCATCCACTTGGAATACCTTAACCTCTCCCTTGCTGGGTTTAGTGGACCCATTCCTCGCGTGATTGGAAATCTCTCAAACCTGCACTTTCTAGATCTTCATTGTGGGTATGCTGGTCGGCACTCTGGAATTGTTTATGGTAGAACCTTTCAAGTTAATGACCTTCAATGGCTCTTTGGAATAACCTCTCTGAGATACCTTGACTTGAGATTTGTCAACCTCTCCAAGGCATCGAATTGGCTTCATGAGATCAACATGCACCCTTCTCTGTTAGTTTTGAGATTATCTTATTCTGAACTCCCTGGTATTCCTTTAACTCTACAGTACGTAAACCTCACTTCTCTCACCATCCTTGATCTCTCTGAAAATGCTTTCGAGTCTGCCATCCCCCACTGGCTGCTTAATATTAGCAGCCTTGTTGAACTCCATCTCCGAGATTGTGAGTTTCATGGCAGGTTATCAGTTGTAGTAGATATGTTGGGGAATTTCAACAGTTTAAAATATTTAGATTTATCATGGAACCAAATTACTGGGCATGCTGCAGAAATATTGGGGAATCTTAGCCAATTGAGGTACTTGCATTTAGATGGCAATCAAATTAGTGGTGAAATTCCAGCAAACCTAGGAAGCATGGGGAACCTCCTCAACTTGGAGGAATTGTCTTTGTTCAATAACCAAATCAGCGGATGGATACCAGAAGCTATCGAAAACCTTGTCCATTTGCGGTTATTAGATTTGTCAGGTAATAACATTACCGGGCAAATACCAAAAAACATATCGAAGCTCTGTAACTTACAGAATTTGCGCTTATCAAATAACAGAATTAATGGTGAGATCCCTGGTTTTATAGATGGATTTTCTGAATGCATTAATAATAAATTGGATGGGAGAAGTTGTTTGCAAAGTTTAGTAAGTATATACATAAGTAACAATAATTTGAGTGGGAGGATCCCAGAAAGTTTGGGACAGCTATCTGCCCTCGAGAATTTAGATGTGTCATCGAACTCCTTCACTGGGTACTTGACTGAAGGGCACTTTTCCAACCTCACAAGGTTAATTTCCTTCGATCTGTCTTACAACTCCTTGAAAATGATCCCAAGTAACAGTTGGATTCCTCCTTTCAATGCTTCCTATATTTGGATGTGCTCTTGCTATGTGGGCCGAAAGTTTCCTGCTTGGCTTCAAACCCAGATATATTTGGATGAATTGTGCCTATCTGAAGCTGGAATTTCAAACAAGATTCCATCATGGTTATGGAATAGGGATATATATACCCTCAATCTATCCTATAATTGTATACAAGGGCAGCTACCAAGTTCTCGACAGAGATTTTTTTATGACTTACTTGATTTGAGCTCCAACTGCTTTTTCGGTCCAATACCTAATCTGAAGTACAATTACATCTTTCTTTCCAACAACTCTTTTTCTGGTCCAATTTCCTCAAGCTATTTTGGAAAATTTAATCCTACGGTACTTTCATTGTCGCACAACCATATAAATGGTAGTATCCCACAGTCCTTTTGCAATTGGACTTCATTAGAGGTTCTTGACCTCTCCAATAATGAGTTAACTGGAGGATTTCCAGACTGTTGGAGCAAGTCACAACTAGGAATCTTTGATGTACCAAAAAATAAAAAAGCAAAAGATTCATTTAGCACAATGGCATATCCTATGAAACTCCGATCTTTGCACATGAGAAACAACAGCTTATCCGGTCAATTTTCTTCCTTCTTGAGACTTTGTGAACAATTGGTTGTGCTTGATCTTAGTGAAAATAGAATGTCAGGAAACAACATCTCCAATAATGAGTTAACTGAAGGATTTCCAGATTGTTCGAGCAAGTCACAACTAGAAATCTTTGATGTACCAAAAAATAAAAAAGCAGAAGATTCATTTAGCACTATGGCATATCCTATGAAACTCCGATCTTTGCACATGAGAAACAACAGCTTATCCGGTCAATTTTCTTCCTTCTTGAGACTTTGTGAACAATTGGTTGTGCTTGATCTTAGTGAAAATAGAATCTCAGGAAACATACCTACATGGATTGGAGAAAATCTCTTGTCTCTAAAAGTTCTTAGTCTAAGATCAAACTCTTTTGATGGTAATATCCCCATGCAAATATCCAGCCTTTCTTCTCTTCAGGTTTTGGACTTAGCATGTAACAATTTTTCAGGAGATCTGCCATCATCCTTTGGAAATTTTACCGCCATGGTTGAGAAACAGGAAGGAAGAAAACTATGGTTCTCAAATTATACAGCGACAACATTTTATTACAAAGAGAATCTCTTATTGGTTACAAAAGGAACATCGCTGGAGTATACTAGCGTGCTTTCACTGGTTACAAGCATTGACCTGTCGAACAATAATCTTTCCGGAGAGATCCCTAATGAAGTAACAAAACTTCATGAATTGCATTTCTTGAACTTGTCTGAGAATCATTTCATTGGAAAAATATCACAAAATATTGGTGACATGAAGGAGTTGGAATCACTTGATTTATCAATGAACAATCTCTCTGGCCAAATTCCCGAGACCATGGCTGCTTTGAATTTCTTAAGCCACTTGAACTTATCATATAACAACTTGTCAGGAAGAATTCCATCAGGGCCCCAATTTCAGACCTTTGATGACACCATCTATGCTGGTAATCATAATCTTTGTGGACAACCACTCCCAGAATGTCCTAAAAATGCACCTCCACATCAAGAAGAAGAGCAAGCAGATGAAGATGGCTATGAGATGATATGGATTTATGCTATCACAACATTAGGATTTGTGATGGGATTTTGGGGTTTTATCGGTTTAGTGATGATCAAAAAGGATATCAGGATTTCTTATCTTCGATTCATCGACAGAATATATGACTGGATTTATGTAGAGTTGACAATAAAGTTTGCCAAGCTGAAGTCTATCAAGGGAATAGGAAACCACAGGCATTGACAAGAAACTATGCAGTCAGCCACCATGTTGTAATGTATTATGCTTCTTTTATCTTCTTTTATCTTTCTTGTATTCTCACTCTTTCTCTCTTCTCTTTCAGTTTGGTTTGCTATGAGTAATGTTTTATAAGAAAGAAATGTTTTTGTTTTTTTCTATGCTAATGAAATGATTTCACTTTTAGTTTGCATGAATTGTTTCTATTGTCACGCTACATTAACAAAGTGGTTTTATGGTAAAAGACACGATGCCTCATGCAAAATACCTACTTAAAGTAAGACAAATATAAGCATTCATTTATTTCAATTTATGCTAAGTAGATGTCTTTCTTGCTTTTCTTGTTAAACCACTTTAATTTTTACCATCAAGAAAAAAATACTTAAAATACCTAGAGCAAGACAAACATAAGAAAAAAATACCTTTCCCCCCCTTTTTATAAAATTTGATAGACCTTTTTTATATTGGCAAAACGAGACATTATTGAAGCTTTAATACAGGGCCTTGGTCTAGGGAGGCATGTCCACCTTCTCGCCGTCAGAGTATAATAATCGTGGTTTGCTTCGCTTCTTTAATTTTAAATACGATGTTAGCCTTCTTTGAATCAACTCTGCGTCTACCTGCAAAGAGTGACGGAAGGCTCTGACCCAGTAGTTTTTTTTCCACATGAAATGCACTCTTTTTTAATGAAATCACCTAAAACATATTTGATCAGCCAATAACAGAAAAGGGAAAGGCTATGCTTCTGTGTATAGGGAGAGAATGCTACTTTCGCTGCTATAGGGGAAGAAATTGTTTCTGGATGTAGTGCCGCTGCCTATGTTCATGTCTCTCTACCTGGGTTCCTGCTATGAAGGAAAAGCTTGAAGATGCAAATGAGCGCTTTGGTGGTGACATTATGTAAAAAGTAAGTCTAACAATAGAGATGTATATACTAAGTTTTTTTCATGAGGAATTCATTTGCTAGAAGTGTTGGACTTGCAAACTCCCCTAAGATAAACTACATTATATATATTGGACTAATGGACTCGTTGTCTTGTGACCTGACAAACACCAGTGGCAGATGCTGTCTTGATAGCACATGCAGGTGTGGAAGCTGAAGTGATGGTGGAGAAGATTATGAAAAGCAAGCATGAGGTTGGCTACAATGCAGTGATTGACAAGTATGAGAATCTGTTAGATGCTCGCATAATTGACCATGCAAAAGTGATAAGATGTGAACTGCAGAATGTTGCATCAGTTGCTGGAATGATCCTAACAACAGAGACCTCTATTGCAGAGAAGCCCGAACCAAAGCATTGTCTTGCCATCTCAGCACTCTGTCCTATTTGTTCTCCCAGCATCAGGATTAATAATCCAGAAATCATAGATATAAGGGTAGAGTGCAACATGAGAAGGAACAATATTGTAGCAGCGTTGATTATTTATAGTGTTATCCTTCCACTGGGATTTTACTTAAATTTCAGATTCTGTTAAAATTTTGTACAGACCACAGGATTGGTTAGTGCTGTCTTTCACGTATGACATTAAGTTTTGAGGTTTTGTTGCTGTGTTACTTTAATATTCAATCCATGGATTATTGTGAAAAATTGTAGGCTATGCATCATCTAAATTGCATCATTTGGATATGCTTATGTGTATGGACGAAAATAGTGCATCAAAATTTTCAAACTAATGATTTTCTTATTCTTTTTCCTGCAGTAGAGACTATTCAGCTATACTGTACAACAATAATCATAAAAAGGTGTGTAAAAGAAAAGCTTCGGGAAACATGCCATTTTTAATTGATGGCCTGAGTTTATTTTCAAAACTATAACAGAAGGATATAACGAAACATGAATTAGGATATATGCAGATAAATAAATCAATAAAACAAACGAAAATGAACGTTCTAAATGTTCTTTTCACATAACTAGTTAAAACTGCTGGTTGATTGGAGAAAGAAAAAGGAAAAACGAAACAAAAAGAGGAGGAAAAAAGAATCTTGTGAAGAATAAAAATTGAATTTTCAAATTTTCTCTTGTGAAGAATGCTGCTTCATCAGATTCTGATGGGAAACTCCTCTGGTAGTAAGTTTCCGAACTGTCGTCCGCCAGTTTGTTCTATATTATTAAATCTTGACAGCTAAAACAGCAACAGTCTGCTAGCATGCACTGGCTAAGAACACAATATCTTCTAATCTTCTCCAGCATGGAGAAAAAATCCATGAGTCATAATTATTTGCAAGCTATTCTTACCATCATAATACTATATGAAAGACTAGGGCTCATAATTTTCACCTGAACCATGCACAGTTCTGCAAACCAAGACAGCAACACTGCATGTAGACCAGAGAACTAATGATATGAAGTACCACAAATTTTGGACAGAGATAGGCCTATAAATATGTGAAAATTCTTTAGACAGAGGGATCTGGATAGGTTAAATCTATAGTGTAGTATGAATATGGCTATTATAGGCTTGCCGACGTAGCAATAGTTCAGATTGTCCTATCAAAGCATCATTGGCAAATGTAGATTGCAACCCCGAGGATGCTCTCATCCTAGCTATCCAAACTACACTATACCATGTGCTCGGATTAAATAGCAAAGGTGACCCAAAAGGAATCAAATAAAAACCTGCATTAGCTGTTGAGAATCCACCCACAAGCACCGACATTTTAGGTTTCAAATAACAAATACCTGTTTGGATTGCGATGTGGGCATGCAAATATAATCTTTTCTTGTATATGGGTACAAAGATGAGAGCTAATGCATATTTTGTCTCTAATATGAGCTTATTGATCAATCATGCTAGGAATGGCACAATTTATTGTCACAATGAATTATATCTTCCTTGCTCTTACTCGAATTCTTGAAGCAATAATTGCTGGTAGCTACCTTAACACCATTGTCCAAACCAGAATCCGAAGTCTTCTTAAGGATCTTGAATGAAATATCTCAACCTAAGAACCTAAAAATTAGATGATAAAAACTCTCTTTCACATCATACTGGCGGCAAAATGCCAGCTCTACATTGTTGCAGACATCAGTTAGTTCCATCAAAAGAAATTCAATTTTCCCAAACATCCAAAGCACACAAGAAGGCTAAATTGATAACATAGTCTCCAAAAATTCAGGCAAACGGAGGTCCACTGACATTAGTTATTCATTTGAGATCATGCAATGATAAATGGCTGGATATAATGCTAGCGGCCGGTCTTCTTACAGCTTTCTTGCAAAAGAATCCTTCTAGGTTCATGTGCTAGTTTTCTTAGACATACCAGAAATGTAAAATGTTTGAAATATTTTGACCTACATAAACAGCATGTTTACCTTTGTTCATACCTGTACCGTGCTTGTTTAGTCTATTGAAAGTGCATATATAATATTTTTGGCCTTGACATTGCTAGTAGCTGTGACTGATATCATATTCCAGTGACATGGTGCCAAAGTTCTTTCAGACTGTAATGCTCAGCTGTGCAGCCTTAAAAATAGTAATTCAAGAGCCTGGTTGCAACCATCCTAATTTTTTTTGAGGACTATCCTATTCCACTTGACCAGGAGACCAACCGGTTTATAGCATCTAACTAGGATTGCTTCCAATATCACTGGCAGGACTGCCAGAACTGAAAATTAAAAATGGCAATTACTGAAATCTAATGATAGAATAGTGAAGTTTCCACTAAGCCACCTTACTCTCTGTATGGTCTGTAGATGTGATATTTATTTACGATGTAATTGGAGCAGAACTGCAACTTAATGTGATTGTGTTGATATGGGGGATTGGCACACACGTCATAGGTAGCTTTTGATTGACGAAATTCCTCAAAGAACCTCAGTTAACAAGCATGCACTCACCTCCGACTCAGAGAATCACCTCGATTCCCTCAGCATGTCGCCAACATTGAGGAGCCGAGTCGCTTCTGGATCGGTAGCGGGCGAGGATGAGAACAACATTGGACCAGCAATGCGGGTTTCAGCAGCTAATTTGTATTATGAACTTCGAAACGAAGCTGTCCATTTCATTCAAGTGTCATTCATGACTCATTCAAACTGCTTCAGCTCAAAATCAGGACAAGATCTACTAACTCCTTAAGTAGCCTTGATCAAGTTACAAGCAAAAGTCAAAATTACAAGCTCGAAAAAAAAACAAAAAAAAGAGCCTTACAAAAGTCAAGCTTATATAATGACAGCACATATAATATAATTTTTCAATTCACGTGGGTGGGAATAAGTGTGGATCTAGACAAGCTCAAATATGAACTCAAATGAGAAGCGGTATAAAGTTATTCATACCAAGCATGAACTTGGTATGCATGAAGTCAATGCAACGATACTTCTGAGTTGCTTGTAACAAGCAAGATCATTGGTTATACTTCAGCATCGCTTATTAAGCTTCATCCCCCTGGGACAAAGCCTCATAGTAGGCCTTGAGATACTCATCCTACAAATATTATCAAACTCTCAATGAGAAGCAATAATCAACAATAGGAAAAACAACTGTCAAGATTATAATTTATAATAACTACAAAAATTCTAGCTTTTCCACTAGCCTGTAGACACTTTTCATCTTCCTTCACATCTTTTGATTCCTTGTTGTCAATAGGGGCTGAACTTTCATCCATTTTTGACGCAGGCTTGACCTCTCCTCGTTGTTCTTTTGTAAGATTCATGCCTTGTTTAATCATCCAAGGAGGTAAAACCTTCATGGACGTAGCTTTGGTATCAGACTCAGCGTCTTCTTCCTTCAACAGCAGATAAAGCAACCTCAACCTGCAAAAAAAAGCCACAAATAACCATCTATTGAATGCAGAGGACATGGCATAAACATGGAGGATCTAGAGCTGCCAATGCTAAGAAGCAAAAATGGATCCCACAACACATTCTAACTCAGAAGTTAGGTTCTGATGCAAAAAATTAATAGATATGATGTTACAAATTTGTCCAACAGGGTTTGTAACTGTGTTCGTGAGAATTATTTGTGCACTCATAAATTTTGTTAATTGTGTTACAATGATGGCATATGTAGCAAAAAAGGATTAGGCAAAAGGTAAAAACAGTAGCAAAAACTCCAAACTGAATCAGTATATATAGAATATAATGTATATGTGACATAATTTTGTCTAACTTTTAAATAACATAATTTCTCATTAGAAAAGGATGAGGCAAAAGGTAAAAACAGAAGAAAAAACTCCAAACAGAAGTAGCATACGTAGAATATAGTGTATATGTGAAATAAACTTGCACAACTTTTAAATAAAATAATTCCTCAAAGAGAATTCCATGGAATGAACAAACCATTTAAGTAATTAACCAACAAGTACAACCCCCCCAGGCCACCCTGCATCTGCACTTGTCATAATCAACAATATATGTTTAAGTGCAGCAGATCACAATAATGTGATTGTCATATATATTTTAAGAAGTACACGCAAAAGGCAGAATTAGGCAACCGGAAAACTACAAAAAATAAAAAACATGGTTGTGCATGTAGTATGAGCAAAGACAGGACTAGCTCTAGCTCAGCTTTTTTTTATAATTGAGCCAAGCTCAAGCTAGCCCATTTAGTTACAAGCCAAGCTCTCGATGTTGACAAATAGCTTGTTTACAAAATCTAGAGAGTTTAAGAACATTTTGAGCTTTCATATATGTAGTTTCAAGCAATAATTCTAATTGTATTTTAATCTTATAGTTCAGAATACATTTAATTCTATATAAACTATTATCGAACCATTCGATACGGGACATATCGAGCTGTACTAGTGTAGAACCGATATGGTTCACTCTTTTAAAATAGTACTGAGCTAGTACCATTCCGAACCACCCTATTTAGCCCAAAACCGCCATATATTAACCACATATTGATCTCGTATCAATTTCATACTGATCCTGTACTGCATTAAACTACTGGGTGTGCACCCGCAAAGACAAAAGCTCAGGACTTGTGTGTGCACCTGCAAAGATTTTACCAAGTGAACTAGAGAAAATAAGTATTTCATTTTCATGTAACCCCCTATCTTTGTTTATACATCCTTGAGAATCTTATTAGCTCAACCCATAAAATTAGACCTCAACCACAACTTACCAGTGCACCATATATCAGCACTAGAAATCTCCTAGAATGTGACGGTATCATTTGTACCATCCCATTTCAGCGGTATTATAAACCTTGGTTATAATGTAGTGGCGTGTGTCTGATGTTTTTATTGTCCGTATACTCTTAGCAAGGATTTTGTTCCACAAGCCAGCGTTTGGACAAGGCTAGCATTGAGGGACTGGCATGTTTGGGCATAAGGACATATACAGTTGGGGTTCATTTATTTAAAATATTCTAAATCTAGGGCTCTTGAAAAGACACACATGTTGACTATTGTGCATTGCACTGCTTGAGGTAACGTGGCATGGTATTGCACCCTGCCAATGTATCACAACCAAGAAAATAATATTAAATGATCCGAATACATAGTAAATACAATCCTCTCCACAAGCACCCATTTCCTAATTAAAAGCACCCGTGCAAATCATCAAACCTGAAAGACAAGTTGCATTTTACCTGACATTAGAAACAAAAATGAATAAAATAATAGAATCTAATTTTGCAGAAAAAGGGAAGAAAAGGTTAAACTGGATTATTTCCTAATTTTGTTATGGAAGATGAAGTTGATTAGGCTAGATTTTGTGAAGACCACATCTAGTGGGCACTAATTCACAAGTCTACTGCTCTAAACTAAACTAAGAAGTTCTCAACAGACCTCTTTGGTGGAACAATGGGAGAATTATTTTTTACAAAAGAAAAAAAGGTGTTGGAAGCCTTTAGACTGATTTCCAGTCAGCATGGCCCATGCCGGTTGCATGATTAAATGCATGCCAGCCAGGTAGACTGTTACCTTGGCACTCATTCAAGCCCAATTTTGCTCAAGTTTTAGAATGGTAGGTGCCATGCAACATGTACCATCCTGCAAACTCTTGATTATCTGTGAATTTATAGAGTCTCCAATTCTACATGTATAGACCTTTGAAAAACAGAGTTGGTGCGAGTCCTAAATGTATGTCTACATGCCTAAATAAGAACAATCATGTCAGCACATCACTTGCTTCTCGAGATTCATGTGCATGAAGAAAAGTTTTGCAGACCAAGCACAAAATAACCATTACAAACTTTTGTATATTGCAGTCAGTAGGTACGAAAGAACAGTTCTCAGCATAACTATAACAAAGCCCATAAACTAATTCAGCAAAATCATTCAAAGTGAGCTCTACGTGATGGATGCCTTTCTATTCCAATATCATCAACTCTAATAAACTCATGCCACCAAATAAGACAAACAAAAATATATCTGTTTGGTCAACAAAACATTGAGTATTTAAAAAGCAGATAACAGGCATACTCTCGTCTCACCAAGAGATGGCATTGGTGTTCCACCGTATCCCTGTCCTTGAGATGATTTTGTGGAATCATTTGTGCTAGAATCACCACTTGCACGAGCAGCAGCATTTGCTCGAGCTTCCCATGCTTGGAGACTTCCAAATTCAGGTACAGGCAAATCCTTTACTCTTGCCAGCTGCAATGTCAGTGGCTTCAGCTGCTCATGAAACTCATGCAAATTTTATCAGCATATATGGAAGGTAATGCATATCTCAGGCTAAGGATAGACAACAACAGAATAATATGAGACTTTTGACATGATCTTATGAGCCTTCTAGATCTCAGTCTCACTAGGGAAATCCTAGATGGGAGAAAGCGAGCACCTCATTCTCCCAAAAATGTGGTTCACGCATCAAAGAAATGGAGAACTCAGCAGTTTGACATGTCTTCAACAATGTAGACAGAAAACATCAAAAAGGTCAACTGAACAATATAATTCCATTCACATTGCATGTGCATAAATTTTAAGAATAGATCACTCCATAGATTACTAGAAATAATGCAAAGCTAGAATCAACCGCTCCATTATCTTTATGTTGAACAACATCATGAAGGCTATCATCCCTAGAGCTAATATTCATGGATGACAAATTTGTGGTGCCTTGATAAAGATAACATTATTTTGGCACTCAACACTATATCAAAAGAGATAACTAATAGTATTAGAAAAATAGTTACAAAAGTATCGAAAGAGTCAAAAGAATAAGGACCATATGGTAGGAAAATTTAGTGATGGACCAAGAAAGTTCAATTAATGTTCAAGACTAAAGAAGAATGCTATAGAAAAGTATTTAAATGTAGAAATGTAGAAGCATGCAAAAATATAATAAAGCTAAGAAATAAGTTAAAATAGTAGTACCTGAGGTTAGATTTAAGGCATATGAAAAGTTATATTGCAAGCTAATAGCTAAAGATGGAGAGAATGATATATATAAATTTGTAAGATTAAAAAAAAACTAAAAATATGATTCAGGTTAAATGCATTAAAAATGAAGATAAAAAAGTTTTGATTAAAGAGGGCAAAATCAATAAAAATTGAAGAAATTATTTTAATAAATTATTAAATAAAAATTATATAGATAATTTATATACCTTACTAATTTTATTAAGGATAGAGATATCATATATACTCATAGAATTAGGATATCTAAGGTTAAAGAGGCCATGAAAAAGATAAAAATAAGAACAATGGAATTTGATAAAATTCTGATTAAGATTTGAAAATGTTTAAATGATATAGGAGTACCTTTGGTGACATTTATTGAATAACATCTTAAAGACTAAAAAATGTCTGATGAATTGAAGAAAAGCAATATAGACCCAATTTATAACAATAAAGGAAGCATTCAAAATTGTTCTAATTATCATGATATTAAACTTACAGGTCACACTATAAAACTTTAGGAGAGGATAATTAAACATAGATTGAAATATAATAAAAAAATATTAAAGAATCAATTTAGTTTTATACTAAGAAGGTTGACTATAAAAGCTCTTTTTCTCTTTAGAAGATTAATAAAGAAATATAAAGAAAGAAGTAAGATTTTTATATGATTTTTATTGATTTAAAGAAAAAGAATATGATAGAGTCTCTAAAAAAGTCTTATGATGGGTGTTAGATAAGAAAAAGCACCCATTACATATATTAACGTAATAAAAGACATGTATGATGGAGCGGTTACTCGTATAAGAATTACTAACAGTAATACCATTGAATTTTAAATTATAATAGGTTTACATCAGGGATTTGTTCTTAATTCATATATTTTACATTAGTTATGGATGAGCTTACTAGATATATTTAAGATGATATTCTATGATACATGTTATCTGCAAATGATATATTAATGGTAGATAAAACTAAGGCTACGGTTAATCTTAAGTTGGAATTATAAAGAAATGGATTTCAATCTAAAAATTTTAAAGTAAGTATGACAAAGAAAAAATGTATGAAATATAATTTTAGTACAATTAGAAATAAAGATGAACATAGAGTAAATCCTAAAATTCCTAATAGTGATTATTTTTTATATTTAGGATCAATTATTCATAAGAGAAAAGAGATTGAGATTTTAGATAAAATAAAAAATATAATAAAAATATTATATAATAAAATAACTGCCATATTAAAGAAGAAATTTTATAAGACAATCATAAGATCGACGATGCTTTATAAGATAGAATATTGGGCAGCTAAAAAGTTACATGTACACAAGATGAATGTAGCTGAATTAAAAATTTTGAAATGAATATGTTATAATAAAGATAGAATAAGAAAGAAAATTATTCGTAAAAAGATGGAGCTGGCACTAATTGAGAACAAATTGAGAGAACTACTTAGATGGTTTAGACATTTACAACATAGGCTTAGAGATGCACCAATGTGAAGTGATTAGATACATATAGAAGGAAAAAAGAAATAATGGTAGATCGAAAATTATATGAAAGTAACAAAGAAAAATTTAATTTGTCGCAGCTTACAAAAAAGTTATATCTCTAAACCTTATATAATAAAGAAAAAGGATTTATATAGCCAATCCCAACTAGTTTGAGATTAAGGCTTTGATATTGTTGTTATTATGAGTGTTAGATTAAATAGTCATACCCAAGATTATTGTAAATTATTAATATATGGACTTGTTAAGTTGGCGATCTAACTAAAAGGTGCATCATCAGAACTTTGACTTAGCCTATATGCTTGGCTCGTAATTGTTGTCATGGCTGGTTATCCATATCATGGCTGGTTATTCATGCAGTTATGATAACATAGTGTATGCTCCTGACCAGTTTCTTTACTTTCTAATAATCAAAGGAGAGCGATATAGCTAAGTAGATCAAGTTTTCATCTCCCTCTCTCTCTCTCTCTCACACACACACACACACACATCCACATCTTTCCAAGCTTTACAAGCTTAGATGCTAATTAAATATGCACTTATCATTGTCCAAAGATATTATAATTTAAAATATATATTGCATGAAATGTTAAAGAAAATAAATATGATTATTTTGTATGAACAAAACAAGAGATACTTGCTCAAATATCAGGTTTTAGAAGATTAAGAATTTTAGAAGATCAACCTTATGAGTCTCATTTGTACATGATTATAGATATACTCGTATTACTATTGTTGTGATGTTATGTGAATATAATTTAAATGATAATATTATTTAATTATAAATTTTAGCAGGTCTGATACTTTTAAGATTCGTTCTATGGGTATGCTGTCGCATCACATTGCACCCTGGGCTAGGCGCCGATTGGAGAGCATGAAAAATATGTTGAGCGAATGATCTTAGAAAGTTAGGTAGCTATGATAAGAGATGCCCGGCATGGGCTAGGATGTGGTTTTTGGGCCCTATCCTCATTTCCGGCCTAGTCCTACTCTTGGAATGGTTCGATTTTTGTCATGGTCCCATTCGTTGGCATGCAGCACAGGCCTGCCCAGTCATCGATAGGTTTGAGAATGTGGCATAGGTGTAGTGGTTTAAGGTTGGATCATGTTAAGCTAAAGCTTCAATTTGGTGGGCCAGGTTTAAAATTATCTTGTCTAGCTTAGCCTCTAAAATTTGTACAATCTCTATGAAGAGCAATTGCCACCTTATTGTAAAGGCCGGGTGGAATAACTAAAGGACATGCCATAGCTGAGATTGAAGAATAAGTTAGTTCAGTAGCAATTATTTTTTATGTTGTCCATGTATTGGTGCTTGCCCAATGAAGAGCCTTCCAAAAAGCTTAAACCCGTTTCCTACTCGATATGATTTTCTTTGTGCCTTTTGTGAGTTATAGAATGCATCATTAATTGGAGCAACATTGTGCCTTGAGGATGACTAGACTCTCATTACAAGAAAATTGGATATTTTATATAACAACGGATGAACTAGCTTATTCCAAAACAAGTTGAGTTCCTTGCGCTCGCCTATTATAGATCGGGCGAGGAGATTAAGTTCCTTGCACTGTCCTTACCTTATCTTTTGCCATCATACAATGTTAGCTACCATTTAAGCTAGCCCTAAGTTCGTTCCACTTCAATGTTGTGTTATTCCATTGTTTTATGCCACTTGTATACCCCTCCATGACCATGTAGTGCTGGATTGCAGTCATTAACAGATTAGTAGGATCTTGTCTTTGACCCCTTCGTTGCTTGTTAAAGCTAATCAATGTGCATGAAGTTTTCTGGATGGGCATCCTTGAATGATTCTGTGTTACTTGTAGGATGTGATATATATAATCATGTAATTTGGATAATGAGACAAGAAGAGATATCAAATGCCTCTTTGTTAAATGCCCCTCCACTAACCTAGAAACTTTATCCACTCGTATCTCGAACGCATGGTTATTCATGCTATCATGATACAAAGATAATTATTTTTCTCATCTCGTTGGAATAAATTTTAATATTGTCATTTTTTACTTACCTAATAAGATTGAATGGATCATCAATGAATTTTTTTGCAAATGACGTCAATTACAAAGAAGCACAGATGGCAGGAAACTTCCTTTGCAGCTTCATATGCAGCAAAATTCTACGGTTTCCTTGACCCATAAAGATAATGGCCACCTATTCCATTCGGTGAAGCCATCATTTACTTGACACAGCATTTATTTCTCTCAAAGAAAACAGAGAGAACAGACGTCTTATTACCTGAAAGGTGTTGGAGAACCATCAAATCAAATACATACGTATATAAAGTCAGGCGTAGCCTGCAAGCTACGTTCCGCCCAAAAATCCTCATCCACCCGTATTCACATCGCATTGCCGTGATATATGGGTAATGGTTGTTTTCTCCCTGGAGTCAAAGTCCAAGTTTGATCGGTTCCTTATCTAAGAAAATTTATGGGACCATAAGTAGATCCTCTCAGATAACATTCAGCTATAGATAGAGAACCATGTGGATGACGGAAGCCCTCTAGCAGCAGCCTGGCATGGAGGTCATGGCTGGTCCCTGTCACATAAAGATCAACGACTAGTCGCACAATGTAAGTCCACGCATTGCTTGCTTGACTTGTAGGGATAACAACTAATGGCTCATGACTTGACTTGAGAGCAGAGCATCATTTACTTGACAAGTGTTGCACGTATCTCATAGCCAGTCGAACTTTTACACCTTTGCATGCAATATAAACAAGGTTTTGTCCATGCGGAAGACCTGAGCCATGCTTGACATAGGATGTACTAAAAATTCCTTCAGAAAAAAATTTTCACTCGTTTGTTCAAAATGGTCGTTGCATTCATCATTCAAAAGTAACTTTAAATCATTCATTCTAACGGTGAAATTTATGTTGTGTTTAATTTTTGATAACAATCTATTTTTATTTTTATTTTTATAAAAATAAAAAATATCTGTCAAAGCATGTTTGGTATATAAAAATTAAAACAGTTCTATAAACCAGAATCCAAAGCCTTCTTTGGGATCTAGAATGTAATATCTCACACTAAGAACCCAAAATTTAGGAAACGTACTCTCCAAAAATTCAGGCAAAAGGAGGTCCACTGACATTCATTATTCATTTGAGATCATGCAATGATAAATGGCTGGATATATTGCTGGTGGTCGGCATTGGAAAATGTTTGAAATGTACTTTTGACCTACATAAAAACTATGTTTGCCTTTGCGCATAGCTGTGTTGTGCTGGTTTAGTCTATTGGAAGTGGATATATAATATTTTTGGCCTTACCATTGCTAATAGCACTGACTAGTATCATATTCCAATGACATGGTGCCCAAGTTCTTTGAGACTGTCATGCTCAATTTTGCAGTCTTAAAAATAGTAATTCAAGAGCCCGGTTGCAACCATATATCCTAATATTTCTGAGGAGAACTATCCTATTTCTATAGGGGACCATCCGGTTTATGTCACCTAACCAGTACTGCTTCCGATATCACTGGCAGGACTGCCAGGAACTGAAAATTAAAAATGGCAATTACTGAAATGTAGCTAATGCTTGTTTCCCTTCTCTTTTGCATTCTAATAGTCGAAGAATACTGAAATTTCCGTCAGTCACCTCGCTCTCAGTGTGGTCTGTAGAAATTTTATTTACTTATGATGTAAAAGGAGTAGAACTACAACTTAAATGTGATTGTGTTGATATGGGAGATCGGCACACGTCACAGGCAGCAACTTAATTGTTCGCTTTCCACTCGACTGACGAAGTTCCTCAAAGAACCTCTGTTAATATTTAATATAATTCAAAGCAACATTATTATTTTTCTCGAGACATAATTATACCTCAATTCCACAAACCTATTATACTCTATTCATTATGTTTATTACTATTAGCCCTATCTATAATTACTTAGTTGTCATCGTAACTAAGACATCTTGAATTAGTCTAACCAAGAATGGAAGATCTATTAACAGATCCTTAAGCCACTCTTCTTGACTGCATGATACATCAAAAACTGCTAATTTCACTTCAATAGTGGATCAAGTAATAATATTTAGCTAATTTTTAAGAGATAGAAGCACCACACAAATTGAATCCGTATCCACTTATAAATTTATTGTTGTCTAAGTCTATGATTCCCGGTTAGTATTATATACCCCTCAAGAATTGTAGGGCCATCAGTAAAATGACGACTATAATCTATGATTCCTTTAAGGTATCTTAATACCCTGTTAAGTGTGCCTCAAGGAAGATGACTAAGCTTGGAAATATACTTAGTCTAAATGCAATGTAAGTAGCATAAGCTCATGGACACAAATGTAAAGCAGTATTATATTATACTAAATATTGTTAGAATGGCTCAGCAAGATATTTTCTTCATCCAAATCTAATGTAGTAGCACCTAACCTGGATTGGTGATTTCAGCCAGACTGTTGCATTCAAAGAATTGGGTTAATTCATAGAAAGGGGTTATGATATAAAACAAACACAAATTCCTAGCCACTTATAATGCTAGTAGAGCACATCATATTTTTTTAAGTTTTCTATAATAATTCAATTTGTTGGATCTTGTAGATGTGGTTTATCCATTTCCTATAGAGAACTCATTTTTTTAGTTTTTATTGTCATGGTAGAGCAATGACAGCATGCGATTAAGACTTCAATCACATAGATCGACCCATCATAATTCTTGATTATTTATACATTCAACTCAGGGAAATTCCAACCCAAATAGAATGAATGTACTTTCAAAAATCCTTGGATCATGGAATTACTGACATAATTTCGAACCACTAGGTAACTGACCTTACACACTGTAACGCCCCAAACCCACCCACTGGCCCAATTAACTTCTAGCGGGCCGAAACCACATGACCCAAAAACTCGAGTGGAAGTTAATAGGTAGTAAGTGGACTTAAGTTATAAGCACATAACATATTTCTTTTTCATCCAATGTGAGACTAAATTTGGGGTATCACAATCTTCCCACCTTATAATGCAACGTCCTCGTCTCCCCACCTTATAATGCAACATCCTCGTCGCACGCTATAACCTAGCCAGAATCTACACTGAGTCGGATCATTGGTGTTGCAAGGGTGGCTCCACGCCATGGCGGGACTCTACCACCGCCCTATGGGTAGCCCTTTCCTCATTGGCTCCACGCCATGGCGGGACTCTACCACCACCCTATGGGTAGGCCCTTTCCTCATGCCCACCAACTTTCGCATAATCGGATCGGCTCTGATACCATTTGTAATGCCAGTAATGCCCGTCTACATGCTAATTAACTTCATTGTCCAAGTCTACATGCCCAAGTCTACATGCCAGCCTAATTAACTTCATTAGCAGGCTCAAACCATGTGGCCCAAAAACTCGAGTGGAAGTTAATGGGTAGCAAGTAGACTTGAGTTATAAACATATGACACATTTTTTTCTCATTCAATATGGAACTAAATTTGGGGTATCACAATCTCCCCTCCTTATCCACAAGCTAGCCACTGGCCCAATTAACTTCTAGCGGGTTGAAACCACATAACCCAAAAGCTCGAGTGAAAGTTAATGGGTAGCAAGTGGACTTAAGTTATAAGCACATAATATATTTCTTTTCCATCCAATGTGGGACTAAATTTGAGGTATCACACGTAGCCTCCCCCAACCTCCCTTCTTGCCTTCTTTGTTGTAATGGCGTTTGTCCCTTTAAACACCACTGAAATGGCTAGTGGCTGTAGGTATAAAAATATATCCTTTCTCCTAACACAAGTTATGCTACTTAGACTCTTATTTTGCTCTCAAAAGCTATCTACTTTTCTCTACATCAATTTGGAGAGAAGATGCTTAGCTAGAAAAGAGAGCTCTCCTTGCCATAAAATAGTCATTAAAGGCCCCAATGAGTGGCTATCTTCTTGGAAGGATTAGGATTGCTACAAATGGAGAAGAGTTGGGTTTTGATAATGCAACTTGTCATATCATAAAGCTCGACCTCCAACTTTTGAAATGGCTTTGTTAGCTTCAAGTAAGGTTAATCCTTTGCTTGGCTTTACAAGAGAATGAATAATTTGGATGGAGATGGAATAGGTATGGAGTTGGAAGAGAACAAAAGTGAGTTAGTGGATTGGATTCTAGTTAGCCCATTTAGGTTGATTGATAGAATCATATGGGATGTTGTTCAATTGAGCTTAAGATTGATCAATTGATGGAATTGGATCATGAGTAAATCAGGATTCAAAAGCAGGAAAAATGGGTCAATCGATGTAATTGGCTATGATTCGATTAAATATGCAATTGATCAACTGGAGGTAGGGTTGAGTAGGATTTAATCAATTACGATCAAATGATGCAAGGAAGAAGGGTTAGTAGGATGAGGTCTACCAAAATTGAAGAGCTTTTGATTTAAAAATATGATCACTTAGCAGATTAGACTATAAAGTTTAGGGGAAGATGCCTAGAACTATCCACAGTTAATATGAGAAAAATCGATCATGTCATCAATAAGATAGCAATAGATAACAAAATGCCATACATAGCCTAGCATAGAGGACATCTTTACACACAATAGCTGATTACTTGAGTAGAATTAACTATCATTAACTTGATCTGAGACAAGCTCGTCTATTAATAAACCATTTATTATTGAATAAGGTACAATTAGATCTATCGTAGAGTGAATTTTTCTACTATAACTATAGATTACACATTAGAACTTATCTATTTGAAGTCCATTTAATGTATGCATAAATTTAGACCTTGAGTTACTACCCAAAAAAATAGTAATTTCTAGCTAAGAAATTATCCTTGATTTGAGATGTCGTTAGTCCATACTAATTAATTTTGCATAAGTAATTTAACCAATTTCTTGTCTCATAAAGTAGTGGCTAGTAACTCACGGTAATAAATTATTTTATTTACATTTTTGATAAATTGGGCTTTACGAATAATTTTTAATTAAAATTAGCTTTCCTACAAGGTCCTTAATTTGAACCCATAAGCCTCAACAAATGATCTTCAATCTCTTTTATAATTACTAAGAAAAAAATAGTCAGCAAGTTTGACTGCTTAATTATTAGCACCTAAAGAATTATTGGAGCACTTCAATAGAAACCAATTATCTTAGCACGTAAAAGATGGCATGAAACTTATAAAACTCTAATTGTTATATAGAAGGTCTCTTTTCATCCTATGCTCCATCTAGGAACTTTATCCACTTGTGTCTTGAATGCATGGTTATTCATGCTATCATGGTACAAAGACAATTATTCCTCTCATCTTGGAATAAATTTCAATATCCTCATTTTTCACTTACCTAATAAAATTGGATGGATCATCAATAAATTTCTTTTCAAATGACATCAATTACATAGCAACACAAATAACTAGAGGCTTCCTTGCAGCTTCATGTGGAGCAAAATTCTACAGCTTACTCGACTAATAAAGATGATGGCTAACTGCTTCATGCACGAAAGCTATCGTTTAGTTGACTTGAGAACACAGTATTTATTTCTCTCAAGAAAAAGAGAGAACAGACCGTTTATTATGACACCTGCAAACATTGATTGATAGCGAAAAAATTAGATTTCTCGGGAAGGTCTAAACCTGCAAACATTGATAAAGGCCAGATTCCATCTTAAATATCTGGCAAAATTTTTAAGGAAGCTTCCAAGTAAGCAATCTGGCAAATTTATTCTGAGAATTCAATCTAACAAATTTTCCTATCATAATGCTGACCATCTAACCCTGCAAAGGTGTTGAAGAACCGTCAAATCAAATATATATATATTATATAAATTCAGGCGTAGCTTGCAAGCTACGTTCGGCCCAAAAATCCTGATCCACCCATATTCACATCGCATTGGTAATGGTTGTTATCCCTCTAGAGTCAAGAGTCCAAGTCTCATCGGCTCCTTATGGCATGGAGGTCATCGCTGGTCCCTGTCACATGAAGATCAATGACTAGTCGCACAACGAAAGTCCATGCATGGCGTTCTTGACCTGTAGGGATAACAACAAATGGCTCATGACTTGACTTGAGAATGGAGCATCATTTACTTGGCAAGTGTTGCACGTTTCTCATCGCCAGTCGCACTGTTACGCCTGGGCATGCAATATAAACAAAGTTTTTTCTATGCGGAAGACCTGAGCCATGCTTGACATATGATGTACTAAAAATTCCTTCAGAAAATATTTTCACTCGTTCGTCCAAAATGATCGGTGCATTCGTCATTCAAAAGTGACCTTAAATCACTCATTATAACGGTGAAATTTATGATGTGTTCGATTTTTGACAAGAATTCTATTTTTATTTTTATTTTCATAAAAATTAAAAAATATCTGTCAAAACATGTTTGATGAATAAAAATTAAAACAGCTCTATGAAAAACATAACTTTAAACTAGTAAAAAAAGAACATAGTTTGAAAATATTTTTCATTATTTTTTATGAAAAAAAATAGATAACAAAGGATGGAAAACTTGAAAATATAGGAATTAATGATATTTTTTTATTATCTTTTAAAAAAATATTATTTATAATGAAAATAAAAAACAGAAATTAGTTTTTATTTTGTACTTACCAAACGTATTTTTTAGAGAACAAAAATAGAAAATGACAACTGTTTTTAGAAAATAAAAACAGAAGATAAAAATAGATAATATTTTTGAAAATAAAGCGCAATCTTAATGGTTCTTTTTCTAGTTGTAAGCAAACCAAACATACCCATAAATAAACTCTTATACTTCAAAACAATAACCATGAAAAAGAAAATTTATAATGCACTAACTTGCTGACCTTGGGTAGCCTTTGAGAATTACTTGACTATGTGAGATGGAATGTACGAGGATTTTGCTATAAATTTTGGAGCAAAATAATAGATACTGTTTTCCAAAAAAAATCAATAAATAAATAGGATACAAGCACTCAAAGAAATTACAATCAAGCAATCTAATTCTCAGTTCCCATTAGCAGGCAAATAGTCCAAACTCCAAAGAATATTCTAATAAAAAATAAATTATTTCAAAAATCATGCTTTGCAAAGTATATGGATCAATGCTTCAAGTCCATTTATAAGATCTATTCTAAGCTATTATTACTTAACTAAAAATTAATGTAGATGACTGGATCGGGACTTATAGCTTGGCGTGCAGGTTGGGTAGCAATTCTCACAAAGATTATAACCAACCATGCAGCAAAAGTTTGATTTACTTCACTCATGAAGGTAATGACTTACAACTAAATGCACTAAGGCTGCCATTATTTACTTGACTTGAGAATAGACCATTTACTTCTCTCAAGAGAGAGAAAGAGAGAGAGAGAGGCCATTTACTTTGGTCTAGCTCTTGGAGAAATATTCTCAGTTAAGGTGCCAACAGCTTTTATAATATTATCACAGATGATCAGGACGGTCCATGACTTCACATGCATAGTTGTAGCACATGTTGATCATAGAAATGGGCTATGACTTGATCGTCGGCAATATAAACATAGTGAATGGTAACACAATTCTTGGAACACTCGTGAACAACACTTGAGAGTTGGAAAAAAATAAAAAGAAAGTTGCACCTCAATCCAAATTATCTCCATGAAGTCTATTTCGTATGATTGCATTGCTGGGTGTGAGGTATTGACTACAAATCAACTACAACGAAAGTGGAACAAAACCAAGCCCTGACTTGAGTACCGCATACGTTTTGCCATATCTATTCGGTTTGGTACAATAAGCTCCATTCCGGCTTTGTGGTTCTTTTGTAGTTAATATGAACATGTACATTTGAAAGTGCATTATTTGAGATTAACAAGTTATTAAAAATGTCAGCTGATAGCAAAAGGTAACTTATGAAGATCATGTTATAGCGAGCATAGTTTTAATCTCCTTATCTATTATGCTAGAAAAAATTATTATTGAGAGAGTGATTAAAGGTGTGTGATATATTGGTTCTGTTCAGTATTGATATAGAGATATGGAAATTGATTATATTGAAAAGTATGCATCATGATGACTTCATGTTAATGATTATTTATTGTTGAATATTATGATTATTTATATTTATTGATGGATGTATGTGTACAGAGGAATTCATACTAAGTTGTTAGGCTTATCATATATTGTTTAGCTTTTCATAGCTTAGAATTGGATTATATGATTGGACCAAAATGATAAGTAGAATGGTTGGATTATTTTAATATCAGATAAATAAAGAAAGCTATGGTTGAATAATTTTATTATTATATTAATAAATTTTTTAATTTTAGAGATTAATGATGTCATATTATGTTGTAAAAAAATAATTAAAATATGTTCTGTATCGTTTTGGAACCATAGAATATATGCCGATGGCAAGACGTGGAAAGGAGATGGCAAGACGATCGAGCACGTCCATCTGTTCGTCACTAACTGTGACCCAAGACGACTTAGTTGTGAGTCAAGATGACTGGGCATGGAACTCCTTCAGTAAATACGCTGATGAGAGGAGTTCATACAACTTCCATTTCAATATCTTTATGCTGGTCTCAAAACTTCCTCTCATGGCCAATGGTGGATGCAAGGGAAGATCTCGCACTATTGAGCGGGTGATGCTGGTTGGGTTCATCTTATGCGTGGGCGTCATCCCATTCGGCCTCTGCCTTGGCAGGGGAGGTGATTCCAACTTCGGGGGCAGTTGCATAGAGCGCGAAAGGAGAGCCCTCCTTGCCATCAGAGCAGATATCTATGATCCTGATGAGTGGCTCTCTTCTTGGACGGGCCAAGGCTGTTGCCAGTGGAGGGGAGTGGGCTGCAACAACACCACCGGCCATGTGGTAAAGCTCAATCTCAGATATCCTTATGATTTTAATGATGCCTTTGAAGGAACTGCAAAATCCCAAGAACCAAGTAAGGTAAATCCTTCCTTATCTAGCTTGATACATTTGAGGTATTTGGATCTGAGCATGAACAATTTCGATGGAGCATCCATCCCGGAATTCATTGGTTCTCTCATCCACTTGGAATACCTTAACCTCTCCCTTGCTGGGTTTAGCGGACCCATTCCTCGCGTGATTGGAAATCTCTCGAGCCTGCACTCTCTAGATCTTCAGGGTGGGTCCCGATTACTTGGTGATGGGTACTATGTGCTTTATTTTCCAATAGGCTATCGAGTTAATGACCTTCAATGGCTCTCTGGAATCACCTCTCTGAGATACCTTGACTTGAGCTTTGTCAACCTCTCCAAGGCATCGAATTGGCTTCATGAGATCAACATGCACCCTTCTCTGTTAGTCTTGAAATTAGTTGATACTGAACTCCCTGGTATTCCTTCAACTCTACAGTATGTAAACCTCACTTCTCTCGCCATCCTTGATCTCTCTGACAATGCTTTTGAGTCTGCCATCCCCCACTGGCTGCTTAATATTAGCAGCCTTGTTGAACTCCATCTCCGATTTTGTGAATTTCATGGCAGGTTATCAGTTGTAGCAGATATGTTGGGGAATTTCAACAGTTTGAAGTATTTAGAGTTATCAATGAACCAAATTACCGGAGAAATTTCACAATCTTTGTGGAATAATAAACACATGGAGTATTTAGATTTATCATGGAACCAAATTACTGGGCATGCTGCAGAAATATTGGGGAATCTTAGCCAATTGAGGTGCTTATATTTAGATAGCAATCAGATTAGTGGTGAAATTCCAGCAAACCTAGGAAGCACAGGGAACCTCCTCAACTTGGAGGAATTGTCTTTGTCCAGTAACCAAATCAGCGGATGGATACCAGAAGCTATTGAAAACCTTGTTCATTTGCAGTTGTTAGATTTGTCAAGCAATAACATTACTGGACAAATACCAAAAAATATATCGAAGCTCTGCAACTTACAGGGGTTATACTTATCAAATAACAGAATTAATGGCGAGATCACAGATCTTATAAAAGGATTTTCTAAATGCATTAATAATAAATTGGATGGGAGACCTTGTCTGCAAAGTTTAGTACATATAGACATGAGTAACAATAGTTTAAGTGGAAGGATCCCAAGAAGTTTGGGACAGCTATCTGCACTTGAATATTTAGATGTGTCATCGAACTCCTTCACTGGATACTTGACTGAAGGGCACTTTTCCAACCTCACAAGGTTGACATATTTGGATCTATCTTACAACTCCTTCAAAATGATTCTAAGTAAGAGTTGGATTCCTCCTTTCAATGCTACCTTTATTATGATGTGCTCTTGCTATGTGGGCCCAAAGTTTCCTGCTTGGCTTCAAACCCAGATAAATCTGCAACAATTGTGCCTATCTGAAGCTGGAATTTCAGACAAGATTCCATCATGGTTATGGAATAGGTTTATGTATACCCTCAATCTATCCTATAATTGCATACAAGGGCAGTTTCCAAGTTTTCGAGGGAGATATTTTATTTACTTACTTGATTTGACCTCCAACTGCTTTTTCGAGCCAATACCTAATCTAAACTCTTATTACATGTTTCTTTCCAACAACTCTTTTTCTGGTCCAATTTCCTCAAGCTATTTTGGAGAATTTAATCCTGCAGTACTTTCATTGTCGCACAACCATATAAATGGTAGCATCCCACAGTCCTTTTGCAATTGGACTTCATTGGAGATTCTTGACCTCTCCAATAATGAGTTAACTGAAGGATTTCCAGACTGCTGGAGCAAGTCACAACTAGGAATCTTTGATGTACCAAAAAATAAAAGAGCAGAAGATTCATTTAGCACAATGGCATATCCTATGGAACTCCGATCTTTGCACATGAGTAACAACAGCTTATCCGGTCAATTTCCTTCCTTCTTGAGACTTTGTAAACAATTGGTTATGCTTGATCTTGGTGAAAACAGATTCTTAGGAAACATACCCACATGGATTGGAGAAAATCTCTCGTCTTTAAAATTTCTTCGTCTAAGATCAAATTTTTTTGATGGAAATATTCCGGTGCAAATATCCAGCCTTTCTTCTCTTCAGGTTTTGGACTTAGCATGTAACAATTTTTCAGGAGATTTGCCATCATCCTTTGGAAATTTTACCGCTATGGTTGAGAAACAAGAAGGAAGAAAACTATGGTTCACAAATGATGCAGTGATAACATTTTATTATAAAGAGAGTCTCTTATTGGTTACAAAAGGAATACCGCTGGAGTACACTAGCGTGCTTTCACTGGTTACAAGCATTGACCTATCGAACAATAATCTTTCTGGAGAGATCCCTAATGAAGTAACAAAACTTCTTGAATTGCATTACTTGAACTTGTCTGAGAATCATTTCATTGGAAAAATACCACAAAACATTGGTGACATGAAGCAGCTAGAAACACTTGATTTATCAATGAACAATCTCTCTGGTCAAATTCCTCAAACCATGGCTGCTTTGAATTTCTTAAGCAACTTGAACTTATCATATAACAACTTGTCAGGAAGAATTCCATCAGGGTACCAAATTCAGACCTTCGACACCTCCATCTACGTTGGTAATCATAATCTTTGTGGACAACCATTGCCTAATTGCTCTAAAAATGCACCTCCACATCAAGAAGAGGAAGAAGCAGATGAAGATGGCTATGAGATGATATGGATTTATGCTATCACAACATTAGGATTTGTAATGGGATTCTGGGGTTTTATCGGTACAGTGATGATCAAAAAGGATATCAGGATTTCTTATCTTCGATTCATCGAGAGAATATATGACTGGATTTATGTAGAGTTGACAATAAAGTTTGCTAAGCTGAAGTCTATCAAGGGAATAGGAAATCACACGCATTGACAAGAAACTATGCACGATCAGCCACCATGTTGTAACGTATTATGCTTCTTTTATCTTCTTTTATCTCTCTTGTATTCTCACTCTTGTTTTCTCTTCTTTCAGTTTGGTTTGCTATGAGTAATGTTTTATAAGAAAGAAATGTTTTTATTTTTTTCTATGCTAATGAAATGATTTCACTTTTAGTTTGCATGAATTGTTTCTATTGTCACGCTACACTAACGAAGTGGTTTTATGGTAAAAGACACAATGCCTCATGCAAAATGCCCACTTAAAGTAAGACAAATATAAGTATTTATTTATTCCAATTTATGCTAAGTAGCTGTCTTTCTTGATTTTCTTGTTAAACCACTTTAATTTTTATCATCAAGAAAAAAATACTTAAAATACGTAGAGCAAGACAAACATAAGAAAAAAAATACCTTTTTCCTCCTTTTTTTATATAAAATTTTATAGATCTTTTATATATTGGCAAAATGAGACATTAATTAAGCTTTAATATAGGGCCTTGGTCCAGGGAGGCATGTCCACCTTCTCGCCGTCAGAGTATAATAATCGTGGTTTGTGTCGCTTCTCTAATTTTAAATACTATGTTAGCCTTCTTTGAATCAACTGTGTGTCTACTTGCAAAGGGTGACGGAAGGCTCTGACCCAGTAGTTTTTTTTCACATGAAATGCACTCTTTTTTAATGAAATCACCTAAAACATATTTGATCAGCAAATAACAGAAAAGGGAAAGACTATGCTTCTGTGTACAGGGAGAGAATGCTACTTTCGCTGCTACAGGGGAAGAAATTGTTTCTGGATGTAGTGCCGCTGCCTATGTTCATGTCTCTCTACCTGGGTTCCTGCTATGAAGGAAAAGCTTGAAGATGCAAACGAGCGCTTTGGTGGTGACATATGTAAAAAGTAAGTCTAACAATAGAGATGTATATTTTAAGTTTTTTTCATGAGGAATTCATTTGCTAGAAGTGTTGGACTTGCGAATTCCCCTAAGATAAACAACATTATATATATATATATATATATAGGACTAATGGACTCGTTGTCTTGTGACATGACAAACACCAGTGGCAAATGCTCTCTTTATAGCACACGCAGGTGTGGAAGGTGAAGCGATGGTGGAGAAGATTATGAAAAGCAAGCATGAGGTTA
Source organism: Metroxylon sagu (assembly GCA_017589505.3). Taxonomy (NCBI): domain Eukaryota; kingdom Viridiplantae; phylum Streptophyta; class Magnoliopsida; order Arecales; family Arecaceae; genus Metroxylon; species Metroxylon sagu. The sequence goes on along the minus strand of JACVBY030000536.1, from coordinate 806,981 downwards.
GCTACAATGCAATGATTGACAAGTATGAGAATCTGTTAGATGCTCGTGTAATTGGCATCATTCATACTAGGAACGGCACAATTTATTGTCATAATGAAGTATGTCTTCCTTGCTCTTATTTGAATTCTTGAAGAAATAATTGCTGGTAGCTACCTTAACACCGTTGTCCAAACCAGAATCCGAAGCCTTCTTAAGGATCTAGAATGAAATATCTCACCCTAAGAACCTAAAAATTGGATGGCAAAAACTCTCTTTCACATCATACTGGGGGCAAAATGCCAGCTCTACATTGTTGCAGACCACATCAGATAATTCCGTCAAAAGAAATTCAATTTTCCCGAACATCCAAAGCACACAAGAAGGCTAAATTGATAACATGGTCTCCAAAAGTTCAGGCAAAAGGAGGTCCACTGACATTGGTTATTCATTAGAGATCATGCAATGATAAATGGCTGGATATATTGCTAGCGGTCGGTCTTCTTACAGCTTTCTTGCAAAAGAATCCTTCTATTTTGACCTACATAAACAGCATGTTTGCCTTTGTTCATACCTGTACCGTGCTTGTTTAGTCTATTGAAAGTGCAAATATAATATTTTTGGCCTTACCATTGCTAATAGCTCTGACTGATATCATATTCCAGTGACATGGCATCGCTAATAGCTCTGACCGATATCATATTCCAGGAACATGGTGCCAAAGTTTCTTTCAGACTGTAATGCTCCGCTGTGCAGCCTTAAAAATAGTAATTCAAGAGCCTGGTTGCGACCATCCTAATATTTTCTGAGGAGGAATATCCTATTCCACTTGACCAGGAGACCAACCGGTTTATAGCATCTAACTAGGATTGCCTCCAATATCACTGTCAGGACTGCCGGGAACTGAAAATTAAAAATGGCGATTACTGAAATCTAATGATAGAATAGTGAAGTTTCCACTAAGCCACCATACTCTCAGTATGGTCTGTAGATGTGATATTTATTTACGATGCAATCGGAGCAGAACTGCAACTTAATGTGATTGTGTTGACATGGGGGATTGGCGCGCACGTCATAGGTAGCTTTTGATTGACGAAATTCCTCAAAGAACCTCAGTTAACAAGCATGCACTCACCTCCGACTCAGAGAATCACCTCGATTCCCTCAGCATGTCGCCAACATTGAGGAGCCGAGTCGCTTCTGGATCGGTAGCGGGCGAGGATGAGAACAACATTGGACCAACAATGCGGGTTTCAGCAGCTAATTTGTATTACGAACTTCGAAAACGAAGCTGTCCATTTCATTCAAGTGTCATTCATGACTCATTCAAACTGCTTCAGCTCAAAATCAGGACAAGATCTACTAACTACTTAAGTAGCTTTGATCAAGTTATAAGCAAAAGTCAAAATTACAAGCTCAAGAAAGAAAGGAAAAAAAAAAAAAAAAAAAAGCCTAACAAAAGTCAAGCTTATATAATGAATATAATTTTTCAATTCACGTGGGTGGGAATAAGTGTGGATCTAGACAAGCTCACATATGAACTCAAATCAGAAGCGGTACAAAGTTATTCATACCAAGCATGAACTTGGTATGCATGAAGTCAATACAACAATACTTCTGAGTTGCTTGTAACAAGCAAGATCATTGGTTATACTTCAGCATCACTTATTAAGCTTCATCCCCGTGGGACAAGGTTGTATATCTGATATTTATAGAGAAAATGCAGCGAAAGGAGCTCGCCTGGTTCATAAAAGGCACATATAAAACTTTAATCAACCTTCCTCCCAGTCGATGTCATCCTCATCATCGCCAGATGCATTAGCTTCAACATTTAGATCAGCCAGTTCATATGTTCCACCTGTATTGCCTGTCATCATTCAACCACGGTACATGTCATTTCCTAGACATGTTCTAGAAGATTCTAATAAATGAGAAGCATCCATTGAGCATAAAATATAATATCTAAAAATTAAAAAAAATAAAAATAAAGGTATCGACATATTAGAATACCAAGACAATATATTCATAGCCTTATTCAAAAGAAAAGGGGAAAAAAACGGTGCAATCAACATCATGTCTCTATTGGTTAATATTTTAGATGCTCCCACACAATCATATTAAAAAAAGTATCTACTTCCAGGAAAAAAAGACCGAGGAAGTGTAGGATTATGGGAGCAGAGCAAAATTTCATACTCCTGACAAGACTTTTGGATGCTTGTGAAGGAATTCAACTTCAGTAGCATTCGCAACATCTAATATTTGACTACATGAAATGAGAAACAACATGAATCATAAATGCTCACCATATCACAATTTGGATGATAAGAAACATAAATCCTGCGGTGAATCAAATGGTACCAAGTTTTGTTTAGCAGATTTCATATTACACTGACCAATGCTCTTTAGTGAAGTTGCTAGGGACAAGTAGAACGAGATGAAGCAAACAAAAGTAAAATCTGACCAAACAATACATTAATATCAAGAATCATATGATCCTTAATCTTAATCCATGATTCAATCCAATCTGAATCCATTTACAATTTATAACTCGATTTCAATCCTGACAATGCTGAGAAAGAAACCTTCCAAAACAATCTGGAACGCTTAGCAAGCCACAACGATACTCAAGGGATCATAAATGGGTTCTGTCTGAGCCAAATCCCTGAGGTTGATCTAGTGAAGTGACTCACCGTGCACCACCCAATGTGATGATCTGTTGAAGTGACTTATTGTGCACCACGCAATGTGATGATCTATTGAAGTGACTTACTGTGCACCACCAAATGTGATGCGGCAATTTGAACTATCTAATATATGCACGCATATGTGTAAATATATGTCTGCCTCTGCGCAGTTTCATGCAATCATCAAAATTTTTGGCACAGCAAGGAAAAATTCCAAAGATATTGATAGGAAATAGAATGGACCTGCAGGTGAAGCCTCTTCCCATTCAACATCATCATTTTCATCATCCTCCCTTTTGCTTTCATACTAAGCTTTAGAGACACCATTTGAGAAGTCAAATGTTGATGCCCTGCTTGTTTCAGATTCTTGTTGTATTTTCTTCAATGCTTCTTCTTGCTCTTTCTGCCTTTTCACCAAAGCCTCATAGTAGGCCTTGAGATACTCATCCTACAAATATTATCAAACTCTCAATGAGAAGCAATAATCAACGATAGGAAAAACAAATGTCAGGATTATAATTTATAATAACTACAAAAATTCTAGCTTTTCCACTAGCCTGTAGACACTTTTCATCTTCCTTCACATCTTTTGATTGCTTGTTGTCAATAGGGGCTGAACTTTCATCCATTTTTGATGGAGGCTTGACCTCTCCACGTTGTTCTTTTGTAAGATTCATGCCTTGTTTAATCATCCAAGGAGGTAAAACCTTCATGGACGTAGCTTTAGTATCAGACTCAGCGTCTTCTTCCTTCAACACGAGATAAAGCAACCTCAACCTGCAAAAAAAAGCCACAAATAACCATCTATTGAATGCAGAGGACATGGCATAAACATGGAGGATCTAGAGCTGCCAATGCTAAGAAGCAAAAATGGATCCCACAACACATTCTAACTCAGAAGTTAGGTTCTGATGCAAAAAATTAATAGATATGATGTTACAAATTTGTCCAACAGGGTTTGTAACTGTGTTCGTGAGAGTTATTTGTGCACTCATAAATTTTGTTAATTGTGTTACAATGATGGCATATGTAGCAAAAAAGGATTAGGCAAAAGGTAAAAACAGTAGCAAAAACTCCAAACTGAATCAGTATTTAGAGAATATAATGTATATGTGACATAATTTTGTCCAACTTTTAAATAACAAAATTTCTCATTAGAAAAGGATGAGGCAAAAGGTAAAAACAGAAGAAAAAACTCCAAACAGAAGTAGCATATGTAGAATATAGTGTATATGTGAAATAAACTTGCACAACTTTTAAATAAAATAATTCCTCAAAGAGAATTCCATGGAATGAACAAATCATTTAAGTAATTAAGCAACAAGTACAACCCCCCCAGCCCACCCTGCATCTGCACTTGTCATAATCAACAATATATGTTTAAGTGCAGCAGAACACAATAATGTGATTGTCATATATATTTTAAGAAGTACACGCAAAAGGCAGAATTAGGCAACCGGAAAACTACCAAAAAAAAAAAAAAAAAAAACATGGTTGTGCATGTAGTATGAGCAAAGACAGGACTAGCTCTAGCTCAGCTTTTTTTTATCATTGAGCCAAGCTCAAGCTAGCCCATTTAGTTACAAGCCAAGCTCTCGACGTTGACAAATAGCTTGTTTACAAAATCTAGAGAGTTTAAGAACATTTTGAGCTTTCATATATGTAGTTTCGAGCAATAATCCTGATTATATTTTAATCTTATAGTTCAGAATACATTCAATTCTATACAAACTATTATCGAACCGTCCGATACAGGACATATCGAGCTGTACTAGTGTAGAACCGGTATGGTTCACTCTTTTAAAATAGTACTGAGCTGGTACCATTCCGAACCACCCTATTTAGCCCAAAACCACCATATATTAACCACATATTGATCTCGTATCAATCTTATACTGATCCTGTACTGTATTAAACTACTGGTTGTGCACCTGCAAAGACAAAAACTCAGAACTTGGGTGTGCACCCGCAAAGATTTTACCAAGTGAACTAGAGACAATAAGTATTTCATTTTCATGTAACACCCTATCTTTGTTTATACATCCTCAAGAATCTTCTTAGCTCAACCCATAAAATCAGACCTCAACCATAACTTACCAGTGCACCGTATATCAGTACTAGAAATCTCCCAGAATGGGATGGTATCATTTTTACCATCCCATTCCAGCGGTATTACAAACCTTGGTTATAGTGTAGTGGCTTGCGTCTGATGGTTTTATTGTCCATATACGCTTAGCAAGGATTTTGTTCCACAAGCCAGTGTTTGGACAAGACTAGCACATTGAGGGACTGGCATGTATAGGCATAAGGACATATACAGTTGGGGTTCATTTATTTAAAATATTCTAAATCTAGTGCTCTTGAAAAGACACACATGTTCATTATTGTGCATTGCACTGCTAGAGGCAAACGTGGCATGGTATTGCACCCTGCCAATGTATCACAACCAAGAAAATGATATTGAATGATCAAAATACATAGTAATTATTGTAAATAAAATCCTCTCCACAAGCACCCATTTCCTACTTAAAGGCACCCCTGCAAATCAACAAACCTGAAAGACAAGCTGCATTTTGCCTGACATTAGAAACAAAAATGAATAAAATAATAGAATCTAATTTTGCCAAAAAAGGGAAGAAAAGGTTAAAATCGATTATTTCCTAATTTTGTCATGGAAGATGAAGTTGATTAGGCTAGATTTTGTGAAGACCACACCTAGTGGGCACTAATTCACAAGTCCACCGCTCTAAACTAAGAAGTTCTCAACATACCTCTTTAGTGAAACAATGGGAGAATTATTTTTTACAAAAAAAAAAAAAGGTGTTGGAAGCCTTTAGACTGATTTCCAGTCAGCATGGTCCATGCCGGTTACATGATTAAATGCATGCCAGCCATCTAGATTGTTACCTTGGCACTCATTCAAGCCCAATTTTGGTCAAGTTTTAGAATGGTAGGTGCCATGCAACATGTACCATCCTGAAAAATCCTGATTATCTGTGAATTTATAGAGTCTCCAATTCTACATGTATAGACCTTTGAAAAGCTTGACTTTGTATCACGCTGAAAAGCAGAGTTGGTGCGAGTCCTAAATGTATGTCTACATGCCTAAATAAGAACAATCATGTCAGCACATCACTTGCTTCTCGAGATTCATGTGCATGAAGAAAAGTTTTGCAGACCAAGCATAAAATAACCATTACAAACTTTTGTATATTGCAGTCAGTAGATATGAAAGACCAGTTCTCAGCATAACTATAACAAAGCCCATAAACTAATTCAGCAAAATCATACAAAGTGAGCTCTACGTGATGGATGCCTTTCTATTCCAATATCATCAACTCTAATAAACTCATGCCACCAAATATAACAAACAAAAATATATCGGTTTGGTCAACAAAACATTGAGTATTTAAAAAGCAGATAACAGGCATACTCTCGTCTCGCCAAGAGATGGCATTGGTGTTCCACCGTATCCCTGTCCTTGAGATGATTTTGTGGAATCAGTTGTGCTGGAATCACCACTTGCACGAGCAGCAGTATTTGCTGGAGCTTCCCATGCTTGGAGATTTCCAAATTCAGGTGCAGGCAAATCCTTTACTTTTGCCAGCTGCAATGCCAGTGGCTTCAGCTGCTCCTGAAACTCATGCAAACTTTATCAGCATATATGGAAGGTAGTGCAGAGCTCAGGCTAATGATAGACAACAACAGAATAATATGAGACTTTTGACATGATCATATGAGCCTTCTAGATCTCAGTCTCACTAGGGAAATCCTAGATGGAAGAAAGCGAGCACCTCATTCTCCCAAAAATTCGGTTCACGCATCAAAGAAATGGTGAACTCAGCAGTTTGACATGTCTTCAACAAGGTAGACAGAAAACATCAAAAAGGTCAACTGAACAATATAGTTCCATTCATATTGCATGTGCATAAATTTTAAGAATAGATCACTCCATAGATTACCAGAAATAATGCATAGCTAGAATCAATAGCTCCATTATCTTTATGTTGAACAACATCATGAAGGCTATCATCACTAGAGCTAATATTCATGGATGACAAATTTGTGGTGCCTTGATAAAGATAACATTATTTTGGCACTCAACCCTATATCAAAAGAGATGACTAATACTTTTAGAAAAGTAGTTACAAAGGTATCAGAAGAGTTAAAAGAAAAAAGACTACATGGTAAGAAAACTTAGTGGTGGAATGAGAAAATTCAATTAACGTTTAAGACTAAAGGAGAGTGCTATAAAAAACTATTTAAATGTTGAAATATAAAAGCATACAAAAATTATAATATGGCTAAGAAAGAAGTTAAAATGATAGTACCTAAAGTTAGATTTAAGACATATGAAAAGTTATATTGCAAGCTAAAAACTAAAGATGGAGAGTATAATATACATAAAATTGCAATATTAAGAAAAAGAAAATTTAGAAATATGATTCAAGTTAAACGCATAAAAATGAAGATAAAAAAGTTTTGATTAAAGAGGGCAAAATCAAAAAAAATTGAAGAAACTATTTTAATAAATTATTAAATAAAAGTTGTGTAGATAATTTCTAAATTATGGATAGAGATATCATGTATACTCATAGAATCAGAATATCTAAGGTTAAAGTGGTTATGAAAAAAATGAAAGTAAGAAAAGTAGTGGAATCCAACAAAATTCTCATCAAGATTTGAAAATGTTTAAATGATATAGGAGTACCTTTGGTAACATTTATTAAATAACATCTTAAAGACTACAAAGATGCCTGATGAATAGAAGAAGAGCACTATAGTCCCAATTTGTAACAGTAAAGATAACATTCAAATTTGTTCTAATTATTATGGTATTAAACTTATAAGTCATACTATAAAACGTTAGGAGAAGATAATTGAGCATAGATTGGAATATAATAGAAAAATATTAAAGAATCAATTTAGTTTTATATCAAAAAAGTTGACTAAAGAAGCTTTTTTACTCTTTAGTAGGTTAATAGAGAAAAATAAAAAAAAGAAACTTTCATCCTCTAGGCTGTTCTATATTTTTAAATCTTGACAGCTAAAGCACCAACAGTCTGCTAGCATGCACTGGCTGAGATCACAATATCTTTTTAATCTTCCTTAGCATATAGGAAAACTTCATTAGTCATAATTATTTGCAAACTATTCCTGCCATCATAATGCTATACGAAAGACTAGGGCTCATAATTTTCACCTGGACCACAAACAATTCTGCAAAGCAAGACAACAAAACCCTAACTTAAAAAAGAAGAGGATGAGGATGGTTACCGCAGGTATACCAGAGAACTAATGATGTGAAGTACCACAAATTTTGGATGGAGATAGTTCTATAAAACATGTGAAAATTCTTTAGACAGAGAGACCTGGATAGATTAAATCTACAACGCAGTATAAATACGGTAATTATAGGCTTGTCCACATAGCAATGTTTTGGATTATCCTATCAAAGCATCATTGGCAAATGTAGACTGACAATCACAGGGATGCTCTCATCCTAGCTATCCAGACTACACTATACCATGTGCTCGGATTAAGTAGCAAGGTCACCCATAAGGAATCATCAAAGGAAAACCTGCATTAGCTGTTGAGAATCCACCCACAAAAACCGACATGTTAGCTTTCAACCAACATAAAACTGTTTGGCTTGCTATGTGTGCATGCAAATTTCTATCTTTTCATGCATATGGGTACAAAGATGAGAGCTAATGCATATTTTGTCTCTAATATGAGCTTATTGATCAATCATACTAGGAATGGCACAATTTATTGTCACAATGAAGTATGTCTTCCTTGCTCTCACTTGAATTCTTGAAGCAATAATTGCTGGTAGCTACCTTAACTCCGTTGTCTAAACCAAAATCCGATGTCTTCTTAAGGATCTAGAATGAAGTATCTCACCTGAGAGCCTAAAAATTAGATGGCAAAAACTCTCTTTCACATCATACTGGAGGCAAAATGCAAGCTCTACCATTGTTGCATAACACATTAGAAAATTCCGTTAAAAGAAATTCAATTTTCCTGAACATGCGAAGCACACAAGAAGGCTAAATTGATAACATAGTCTTCAAAAATTCAGGCAAAAGGAGGTCCACTGACATTCGTTATTCATTTGAGATCATGATAAATGGCTGGATATATTGCTAGCGGTCGGTCTTCTTACAGCTTTCTTGCAAAAGAATCCTTCCAGGTTCATGTGTTAGTTTTCCTAGGCATACAGAAATGTAAAATGTTTGAAATATTTTGACCAATATAAACGGCATGTTTGCCTTTGTTCTACCTGTACCGTGCTTGTTTAGTCTATTGAAAGTGCATATATAATATTTTTGGCCTTACCATTGCCAACAGCTCTGAATGATATCATATTCCAGTGACATGATACTGCTAATAGCTCTGACTGATATCATATTCCAGTGACATGGTGCCAAAGTTCTTTCGGACTGTAATGCTCAGCTGTGCAGCCTTAAAAATAGTAATTCAAGAGCCTGGTTGCAACCATCCTAACATTTTCTGAGGACTATCCTATTCCGCTTGACCAGGAGACCAACCGGTTTATAGCATCTAACTAGGATTGCTTCCAATATCACTGTCAGGACTGCCAGGAACTGAAAATTAAAAATGGCGATTACTGAAATCTAATGATAGAATAGTGAAGTTTCCGCTAAGCCACCATACTCTCAGTATGGTCTGTAGATGTGATATTTATTTGCGATGTAATCGGAGCAGAACTGCAACTTAATCTGATTGTGTTGATATCGGGAATTGGCACGCACGTCATAGGTAGCTTTTGATTGACGAAATTCCTCAAAGAACCTCAGTTAACAAGCATGCACTCACCTACGACTCAGAGAATCGCCTCGATTCCCTCAGCATGCCGCCAACTTTGAGGAGCCGAGTCGCTTCTGGATTGGTAGCGGGCGAGGATGAGAACAACATTGGACCAGCAATGCAGGTTTCAGCAGCTAATTTGTATTATGAACTTCAAAACGAAGCTGTCCCTTTCGTTCTAGTGTCATTCATGACTCATTCAAACTGCTTCAGCTCAAAATCAGGACAAGATCTACTAACTACTTAAGTAGCTTTGATCAAGTTACAAGCAAAAGTCAAAATTACAAGCTCAAAAAAAATAAAAAAAGAGCCTAACAAAAGTCAAGCTTATATAATGACAACACAGATAATATAATTTTTCAATTCACGTGGGTGGGAATAAGTGTGGATCTAGACAAGCTCAAATATGAACTCAAATCAGAAGCGGTACAAAGTTATTCATACCAAGCATGAACTTGGTATGCATGAAGTCAATACAACAATACTTCTGAGTTGCTTGTAACAAGCAAGATCATTGGTTATACTTCAGCATCACTTATTAAGCTTCATCCCCCTGGGACAAGGTTGTATATCTGATATTTATAGAGAAAATGCAGCGAAAGGAGCTCGCCTGGTTCATAAAAGGCACATATAAAACTTTAATCAACCTTCCTCCCAGTCAATGTCATCCTCATCATCGCCAGATGCATTAGCTTCAACATTTAGATCAGCCAGTTTATATGTTCCACCTGTATTGCCTGTCATCATTCAACCATGGTTCATGTCATTTCATAGACATGTTCTAGAAGATTCTAATAAATGAGAAGCATCCATTGAGCATAAGATATAATATCTAATTTTTTTTTAAAAAAAATAAAGGTATCGACATCTTAGAATAGCAAGACAATACATTCATAGTCTTATTCACAAGAAAAGGGGAAAAAAACGGTACAATCAACATCATGTCTCTATTGGTTAATATTTTAGATGCTCCCACACAATCATATTAAAAAAAATACCTACTTCCAGGAAAGAAGACCGAGGAAGTGTAGGATTATGGGAGCAGAGCAAAATTTCATACTCCTGACAAGACTTTTGGATACTTGTGAAGGAATACAACTTCAGTAGCATTCGCAACATCTAATATTTGACTACATGAGATGAGAAACAACATGAAACATAAATGCTCACCATATAACAATTTGGATGATAAGAAACATAAATCGTGCAGTGAATCAAATGGTACCAAGTTTTGTTTAGCAGATTTCATAATACACTGACAATGCCCTTTAGCGAAGTTGCTATGGACAAGTAGAACGAGATGAAGCAAACAAAAGTAAAATCTGACCAAACAATACATTAATATCAAGAATCATACGATCCTTAATCTTAATCCATGATTCAATCCAATCTGAATCCATTTACAATTTATAACTCGATTTCAATCCTGACAATGCTGAGCAAGAAACCTCTCAAAACAATCTGGAACACTTAGCAAGCCACAACGATGCTCAAGGTGTCATAAATGGGTTCTGTTTGAGCCAAATACCTGAGGTTGATCTAGTGAAGTGAGTCACTGTGCACCACCTAATGTGACAATCTAGTGAACTGACTCACTGTGCACCACCAAATGTAATGATCTATTGAAGTGACTTACTGTGCACCACCAAATGTGGTGCAGCAATTTGAACTATCTAATATATGCACGCATATGTGTAAATATATGTCTGCCTCTGTGCAGATTCATGCAATCATCAAAATTTTTGGCACAGCAAGGAAAAATTCCAAAGATATTGATAGGAAATAGAATGGACCTGCAGGTGAAGCCTCTTCCCATTCAACATCATCATTTCCATCATCCTCCCTTTTTGCTTTCATACTAAGCTTTAGAGACACCAGTTGAGAAGTCAGATGTTGATGCCCTGCTTGTTTCAGATTCTTGTTGTATTTTCTTCAATGCTTCTTCTTGCTCTTTCTGCCTTTTCACCAAAGCCTCATGGTAGGCCTTGAGATACTCATCCTACAAATATTATCAGACTCTCAATGAGAAGCAATCATCAACGATAGGAAAAACAACTGTCAAGATTATAATTTATAATAACTACAAAAATTCTAGCTTTTCCACTAGCCTGTAGACACTTTTCATCTTCCTTCACATCTTTTGATTGCTTGTTGTCAATAGGGGCTGAACTTTCATCCATTTTTGACGCAGGCTTGACCTCTCCTCGTTGTTCTTTTGTAAGATTCATGCCTTGTTTAATCATCCAAGGAGGTAAAACCTTCATGGACGTAGCTTTGGTATCAGACTCAGCGTCTTCTTCCTTCAACAGCAGATAAAGCAACCTCAACCTGCAAAAAAAAGCCACAAATAACCATCTATTGAATGCAGAGGACATGGCATAAACATGGAGGATCTAGAGCTGCCAATGCTAAGAAGCAAAAATGGATCCCACAACACATTCTAACTCAGAAGTTAGGTTCTGATGCAAAAAATTAATAGATATGATGTTACAAATTTGTCCAACAGGGTTTGTAACTGTGTTCGTGAGAATTATTTGTGCACTCATAAATTTTGTTAATTGTGTTACAATGATGGCATATGTAGCAAAAAAGGATTAGGCAAAAGGTAAAAACAGTAGCAAAAACTCCAAACTGAATCAGTATATATAGAATATAATGTATATGTGACATAATTTTGTCTAACTTTTAAATAACATAATTTCTCATTAGAAAAGGATGAGGCAAAAGGTAAAAACAGAAGAAAAAACTCCAAACAGAAGTAGCATACGTAGAATATAGTGTATATGTGAAATAAACTTGCACAACTTTTAAATAAAATAATTCCTCAAAGAGAATTCCATGGAATGAACAAATCATTTAAGTAATTAACCAACAAGTACAACCCCCCTAGGCCACCCTGCATCTGCACTTGTCATAATCAACAATATATGTTTAAGTGCAGCAGATCACAATAATGTGATTGTCATATATATTTTAAGAAGTACACGCAAAAGGCCGAATTAGGCAACCGGAAAACTACCAAAAATAAAAAATAAAAAACATGGTTGTGCATGTAGTATGAGCAAAGACAGGACTAGCTCTAGCTCAGCTTTTTTTTATAATTGAGCCAAGCTCAAGCTAGCCCATTTAGTTACAAGCCAAGCTCTTGATGTTGACAAATAGCTTGTTTACAAAATCTAGAGAGTTTAAGAACATTTTGAGCTTTCATATATGTAGTTTCAAGCAATAATTCTAATTGTATTTTAATCTTATAGTTCAGAATACATTTAATTCTATATAAACTATTATCGAACCATTCGATACGGGACATATCGAGCTGTACTAGTGTAGAACCGATATGGTTCACTCTTTTAAAATAGTACTGAGCTAGTACCATTCTGAACCACCCTATTTAGCCCAAAACCGCCATATATTAACCACATATTGATCTCGTATCAATTTCATACTGATCCTGTACTGCATTAAACTACTGGGTGTGCACCCGCAAAGACAAAAGCTCAGGACTTGTGTGTGCACCTGCAAAGATTTTACCAAGTGAACTAGAGAAAATAAGTATTTCATTTTCATGTAACCCCCTATCTTTGTTTATACATCCTAGAGAATCTTATTAGCTCAACCATAAAATTAGACCTCAACCACAACTTACCAGTGCACCATATATCAGCACTAGAAATCTCCTAGAATGTGACGGTATCATTTGTACCATCCCATTTCAGCGGTATTATAAACCTTGGTTATAATGTAGTGGCGTGTGTCTGATGTTTTTATTGTCCGTATACTCTTAGCAAGGATTTTGTTCCACAAGCCAGCGTTTGGACAAGGCTAGCATTGAGGGACTGGCATGTTTGGGCATAAGGACATATACAGTTGGGGTTCATTTATTTAAAATATTCTAAATCTAGGGCTCTTGAAAAGACACACATGTTGACTATTGTGCATTGCACTGCTTGAGGTAACGTGGCATGGTATTGCACCCTGCCAATGTATCACAACCAAGAAAATAATATTAAATGATCCGAATACATAGTAAATACAATCCTCTCCACAAGCACCCATTTCCTAATTAAAAGCACCCGTGCAAATCATCAAACCTGAAAGACAAGTTGCATTTTACCTGACATTAGAAACAAAAATGAATAAAATAATAGAATCTAATTTTGCAGAAAAAGGGAAGAAAAGGTTAAACTGGATTATTTCCTAATTTTGTTATGGAAGATGAAGTTGATTAGGCTAGATTTTGTGAAGACCACATCTAGTGGGCACTAATTCACAAGTCTACTGCTCTAAACTAAACTAAGAAGTTCTCAACAGACCTCTTTGGTGGAACAATGGGAGAATTATTTTTTACAAAAGAAAAAAAGGTGTTGGAAGCCTTTAGACTGATTTCCAGTCAGCATGGCCCATGCCGGTTGCATGATTAAATGCATGCCAGCCAGGTAGACTGTTACCTTGGCACTCATTCAAGCCCAATTTTGCTCAAGTTTTAGAATGGTAGGTGCCATGCAACATGTACCATCCTGCAAACTCTTGATTATCTGTGAATTTATAGAGTCTCCAATTCTACATGTATAGACCTTTGAAAAACAGAGTTGGTGCGAGTCCTAAATGTATGTCTACATGCCTAAATAAGAACAATCATGTCAGCACATCACTTGCTTCTCGAGATTCATGTGCATGAAGAAAAGTTTTGCAGACCAAGCACAAAATAACCATTACAAACTTTTGTATATTGCAGTCAGTAGGTACGAAAGAACAGTTCTCAGCATAACTATAACAAAGCCCATAAACTAATTCAGCAAAATCATACAAAGTGAGCTCTACGTGATGGATGCCTTTCTATTCCAATATCATCAACTCTAATAAACTCATGCCACCAAATAAGACAAACAAAAATATATCTGTTTGGTGAACAAAACATTGAGTATTTAAAAAGCAGATAACAGGCATATTCTCGTCTCACCAAGAGATGGCATTGGTGTTCCACCGTATCCCTGTCCTTGAGATGATTTTGTGGAATCATTTGTGCTAGAATCACCACTTGCACGAGCAGCAGCATTTGCTCGAGCTTCCCATGCTTGGAGACTTCCAAATTCAGGTACAGGCAAATCCTTTACTCTTGCCAGCTGCAATGTCAGTGGCTTCAGCTGCTCATGAAACTCATGCAAATTTTATCAGCATATATGGAAGGTAATGCATATCTCAGGCTAAGTATAGACAACAACAGAATAATATGAGACTTTTGACATGATCATATGAGCCTTCTAGATCTCAGTCTCACTAGGGAAATCCTAGATGGGAGAAAGCGAGCACCTCATTCTCCCAAAAATGTGGTTCACGCATCAAAGAAATGGAGAACTCAGCAGTTTGACATGTCTTCAACAATGTAGACAGAAAACATCAAAAAGGTCAACTGAACAATATAATTCCATTCACATTGCATGTGCATAAATTTTAAGAATAGATCACTCCATAGATTACCAGAAATAATGCAAAGCTAGAATCAACCGCTCCATTATCTTTATGTTGAACAACATCATGAAGGCTATCATCCCTAGAGCTAATATTCATGGATGACAAATTTGTGGTGCCTTGATAAAGATAACATTATTTTGGCACTCAACACTATATCAAAAGAGATAACTAATAGTATTAGAAAAATAGTTACAAAGGTATCGAAAGAGTCAAAAGAATAAGAACCATATGGTAGGAAAATTTAGTGATGGACCAAGAAAGTTCAATTAATGTTCAAGACTAAAGAAGAATGCTATAGAAAAGTATTTAAATGTAGAAATATAGAAGCATGCAAAAATATAATAAAGCTAAGAAATAAGTTAAAATGGTAGTACCTGAGGTTAGATTTAAGGCATATGAAAAGTTATATTGCAAGCTAAAAGCTAAAGATGGAGAGAATGATATATATAAATTTGTAAGATTAAAAAAAAACTAAAAATATGATTCAGGTTAAATGCATTAAAAATGAAGATAAAAAAGTTTTGATTAAAGAGGGCAAAATCAATAAAAATTGAAGAAATTATTTTAATAAATTATTAAATAAAAATTATGTAGATAATTTATATACCTTACTAATTTTATTAAGGATAGAGATATCATATATACTCATAGAATTAGGATATCTAAGGTTAAAGAGGCCATGTAAAAGATAAAAATAAGAACAATAGAATTCGATAAAATTCTGATTAAGATTTGAAAATGTTTAAATGATATAGGAGTACCTTTGGTGACATTTATTGAATAACATCTTAAAGACTAAAAAATGTCTGATGAATTGAAGAAAAGCAATATAGACCCAATTTATAACAATAAAGAAAGCATTTAAAATTGTTCTAATTATCATGATATTAAACTTACAGGTCACACTATAAAACTTTAGGAAAGGATAATTAAGCATAGATTGAAATATAATAAAAAAATATTAAAGAATCAATTTAGTTTTATACTAAGAAGGTTGACTATAAAAGCTCTTTTTCTCTTTAGAAGATTAATAGAGAAATATAAAGAAAGAAGTAAGATTTTTATATGATTTTTATTGATTTAAAGAAAAAGAATATGATAGAGTCTCTAAAAAAGTCTTATGATGGGTGTTAGATAAGAAAAAGCACCCATTACATATATTAACGTAATAAAAGACATGTATGATGGAGCGGTTACTCGTATAAGAATTACTAATAGTAATACCATTGAATTTTAAATTATAATAGGTTTACATCAGGGATTTATTCTTAATTCATATATTTTACATTAGTTATGGATGAGCTTACTAGATATATTTAAGATGATATTCTATGATACATGTTATCTGCAAATGATATATTAATGGTAGATAAAACTAAGGCTACGGTTAATCTTAAGTTGGAATTATAAAGAAATGGATTTCAATCTAAAAATTTTAAAGTAAGTATGACAAAGAAAAAATGTATGAAATATAATTTTAGTACAATTAGAAATAAAGATGAACATAGAGTAAATCCTAAAATTCCTAATAGTGATTATTTTTTATATTTAGGATCAATTATTCATAAGAGAAAAGAGATTGAGATTTTAGATAAAATAAAAAATATAATAAAAATATTATATAATAAAATAACTGCCATATTAAAGAAGAAATTTTATAAGACAATCATAAGATCGACGATGCTTTATAAGATAGAATATTGGGGAGCTAAAAAGTTACATGTACACAAGATGAATGTAGCTGAAGTAAAAATTTTGAAATGAATATGTTATAATAAAGATAGAATAAGAAAGAAAATTATTCGTAAAAAGATGGAGCTGGCACTAATTGAGAACAAATTGAGAGAACTACTTAGATGGTTTAGACATTTACAATATAGGCTTAGAGATGCACCAATGTGAAGTGATTAGATACATATAGAAGGAAAAAAGAAATAATGGTAGATCGAAAATTATATGAAAGTAACAAAGAAAAATTTAATTTGTCGCAGCTTACAAAAAAGTTATATCTCTAAACCTTATATAATAAAGAAAAAGGATTTATATAGCCAATCCCAACTAGTTTGAGATTAAGGCTTTGATATTGTTGTTATTATGAGTGTTAGATTAAATAGTCATACCCAAGATTATTGTAAATTATTAATATATGGACTTGTTAAGTTGGCGATCTAACTAAAAGGTGCATCATCAGAACTTTGACTTAGCCTATATGCTTGGCTCGTAATTGTTGTCATGGCTGGTTATCCATATCATGGCTGGTTATTCATGCAGTTATGATAACATAGTGTATGCTCCTGACCAGTTTCTTTACTTTCTAATAATCAAAGGAGAGCGATATAGCTAAGTACATCAAGTTTTCATCTCCCTCTCTCTCTCTCTCTCTCACACACACACACACATCCACATCTTTCCAAGCTTTACAAGCTTAGATGCTAATTAAATATGCACTTATCATTGTCCAAAGATATTATAATTTAAAATATATATTGCATGAAATGTTAAAGAAAATAAATATGATTATTTTGTATGAACAAAACAAGAGATACTTGCTCAAATATCAGGTTTTAGAAGATTAAGAATTTTAGAAGATCAACCTTATGAGTCTCATTTGTACATGATTATAGATATACTCGTATTACTATTGTTGTGATGTTATGTGAATATAATTTAAATGATAATATTATTTAATTATAAATTTTAAGGGGTCTGATACTTTTAAGGTTCGTTCTATGGGTATGCTGTCGCATCACATTGCACCCTGGGCTAGGCGCCGATTGGAGAGCATGAAAAATATGTTGAGCGAATGATCTTAGAAAGTTAGGTAGCTATGATAAGAGATGCCCGGCATGGGCTAGGATGTGGTTTTTGGGCCCTATCCTCATTTCCGGCCTAGTCCTACTCTTGGAATGGTTCGATTTTTGTCATGGTCCCATTCGTTGGCATGCAGCACAAGCCTGCCCAGTCATCGATAGGTTTGAGAATGTGGCATAGGTGTAGTGGTTTAAGGTTGGATCATGTTAAGCTAAAGCTTCAATTTGGTGGGCCAGGTTTAAAATTATCTTGTCTAGCTTAGCCTCTAAAATTTGTACAATCTCTATGAAGAGCAATTGCCACCTTATTGTAAAGGCCGGGTGGAATAACTAAAGGACATGCCATAGCTGAGATTGAAGAATAAGTTAGTTCAGTAGCAATTATTTTTTATGTTGTCCATGTATTGGTGCTTGCCCAATGAAGAGCCTTCCAAAAAGCTTAAACCCGTTTCCTACTCGATATGATTTTCTTTGTGCCTTTTGTGAGTTATAGAATGCATCATTAATTGGAGCAACATTGTGCCTTGAGGATGACTAGACTCTCATTACAAGAAAATTGGATATTTTATATAACAACGGATGAACTAGCTTATTCCAAAACAAGTTGAGTTCCTTGCGCTCGCCTATTATAGATCGGGCGAGGAGATTAAGTTCCTTGCACTGTCCTTACCTTATCTTTTGCCATCATACAATGTTAGCTACCATTTAAGCTAGCCCTAAGTTCGTTCCACTTCAATGTTGTGTTATTCCATTGTTTTATGCCACTTGTATACCCCTCCATGACCATGTAGTGCTGGATTGCAGTCATTAACAGATTAGTAGGATCTTGTCTTTGACCCCTTCGTTGCTTGTTAAAGCTAATCAATGTGCATGAAGTTTTCTGGATGGGCATCCTTGAATGATTCTGTGTTACTTGTAGGATGTGATATATATAATCATGTAATTTGGATAATGAGACAAGAAGAGATATCAAATGCCTCTTTGTTAAATGCCCCTCCACTAACCTAGAAACTTTATCCACTCGTATCTCGAACGCATGGTTATTCATGCTATCATGATACAAAGATAATTATTTTTCTCATCTCGTTGGAATAAATTTTAATATTGTCATTTTTTACTTACCTAATAAGATTGAATGGATCATCAATGAATTTTTTTGCAAATGACGTCAATTACAAAGAAGCACAGATGGCAGGAAACTTCCTTTGCAGCTTCATATGCAGCAAAATTCTACGGTTTCCTTGACCCATAAAGATAATGGCCACCTATTCCATTCGGTGAAGCCATCATTTACTTGACACAGCATTTATTTCTCTCAAAGAAAACAGAGAGAACAGACGTCTTATTACCTGAAAGGTGTTGGAGAACCATCAAATCAAATACATACGTATATAAAGTCAGGCGTAGCCTGCAAGCTACGTTCCGCCCAAAAATCCTCATCCACCCGTATTCACATCGCATTGCCGTGATATATGGGTAATGGTTGTTTTCTCCCTGGAGTCAAAGTCCAAGTTTGATCGGTTCCTTATCTAAGAAAATTTATGGGACCATAAGTAGATCCTCTCAGATAACATTCAGCTATAGATAGAGAACCATGTGGATGACGGAAGCCCTCTAGCAGCAGCCTGGCATGGAGGTCATGGCTGGTCCCTGTCACATAAAGATCAACAACTAGTCGCACAATGTAAGTCCACGCATTGCTTGCTTGACTTGTAGGGATAACAACTAATGGCTCATGACTTGACTTGAGAGCAGAGCATCATTTACTTGACAAGTGTTGCACGTATCTCATAGCCAGTCGAACTTTTACACCTTTGCATGCAATATAAACAAGGTTTTGTCCATGCGGAAGACCTGAGCCATGCTTGACATAGGATGTACTAAAAATTCCTTCAGAAAAAAATTTTCACTCGTTTGTTCAAAATGGTCGTTGCATTCATCATTCAAAAGTAACTTTAAATCATTCATTCTAACGGTGAAATTTATGTTGTGTTTAATTTTTGATAACAATCTATTTTTATTTTTATTTTTATAAAAATAAAAAATATCTGTCAAAGCATGTTTGGTATATAAAAATTAAAACAGTTCTATAAACCAGAATCCAAAGCCTTCTTTGGAATCTAGAATGTAATATCTCACACTAAGAACCCAAAATTTAGGAAACGTACTCTCCAAAAATTCAGGCAAAAGGAGGTCCACTGACATTCATTATTCATTTGAGATCATGCAATGATAAATGGCTGGATATATTGCTGGTGGTCGGCATTGGAAAATGTTTGAAATGTACTTTTGACCTACATAAAAACTATGTTTGCCTTTGCGCATAGCTGTGTTGTGCTGGTTTAGTCTATTGGAAGTGGATATATAATATTTTTGGCCTTACCATTGCTAATAGCACTGACTAGTATCATATTCCAATGACATGGCGCCCAAGTTCTTTGAGACTGTCATGCTCAATTTTGCAGTCTTAAAAAGAGTAATTCAAGAGCCCGGTTGCAACCATATATCCTAATATTTCTGAGGAGAACTATCCTATTTCTATAGGGGACCATCCGGTTTATGTCACCTAACCAGTACTGCTTCCGATATCACTGGCAGGACTGCCAGGAACTGAAAATTAAAAATGGCAATTACTGAAATGTAGTTAATGCTTGTTTCCCTTCTCTTTTGCATTCTAATAGTCGAAGAATACTGAAATTTCCGTCAGTCACCTCGCTCTTAGTGTGGTCTGTAGAAATTTTATTTACTTATGATGTAAAAGGAGTAGAACTACAACTTAAATGTGATTGTGTTGATATGGGAGATCGGCACACGTCACAGGCAGCAACTTAATTGTTCGCTTTCCACTCGACTGACGAAGTTCCTCAAAGAACCTCTGTTAATATTTAATATAATTCAAAGCAACATTATTATTTTTCTCGAGACATAATTATACCTCAATTCCACAAACCTATTATACTCTATTCATTATGTTTATTACTATTAGCCCTATCTATAATTACTTAGTTGTCATCGTAACTAAGACATCTTGAATTAGTCTAACCAAGAATGGAAGATCTATTAACAGATCCTTAAGCCACTCTTCTTGACTGCATGATACATCAAAAACTGCTAATTTCACTTCAATAGTGGATCAAGTAATAATATTTAGCTAATTTTTAAGAGATAGAAGCACCACACAAATTGAATCCGTATCCACTTATAAATTTATTGTTGTCTAAGTCTATGATTCCCGGTTAGTATTATATACTCCTCAAGAATTGTAGGGCCATCAGTAAAATGACGACTATAATCTATGATTCCTTTAAGGTATCTTAATACCCTGTTAAGTGTGCCTCAAGGAAGATGACTAAGCTTGGAAATATACTTAGTCTAAATGCAATGTAAGTAGCATAAGCTCATGGACACAAATGTAAAGCAGTATTATATTATACTAAATATTGTTAGAATGGCTCAGCAAGATATTTTCTTCATCCAAATCTAATGTAGTAGCACCTAACCTGGATTGGTGATTTCAGCCAGACTGTTGCATTCAAAGAATTGGGTTAATTCATAGAAAGGGGTTATGATATAAAACAAACACAAATTCCTAGCCACTTATAATGCTAGTAGAGCACATCATATTTTTTTAAGTTTTCTATAATAATTCAATTTGTTGGATCTTGTAGATGTGGTTTATCCATTTCCTATAGAGAACTCATTTTTTTAGTTTTTATTGTCATGGTAGAGCAATGACAGCATGCGATTAAGACTTCAATCACATAGATCGACCCATCATAATTCTTGATTATTTATACATTCAACTCAGGGAAATTCCAACCCAAATAGAATGAATGTACTTTCAAAAATCCTTGGATCATGGAATTACTGACATAATTTCGAACCACTAGGTAACTGACCTTACACACTGTAACGCCCCAAACCCACCCACTGGCCCAATTAACTTCTAGCGGGCCGAAACCACATGACCCAAAAACTCGAGTGGAAGTTAATAGGTAGTAAGTGGACTTAAGTTATAAGTCTTTCTTTTTCATCCAATGTGAGACTAAATTTGGGGTATCACAATTTTCCCACCTTATAATGCAACGTCCTCGTCTCCCCACCTTATAATGCAACATCCTCGTCGCACGCTATAACCTAGCCAGAATCTACACTGAGTCGGATCATTGGTGTTGCAAGGGTGGCTCCACGTCATGGCGGGACTCTACCACCGCCCTATGGGTAGCCCTTTCCTCATTGGCTCCACGCCATGGCGGGACTCTACCACCGCCCTATGGGTAGCCCTTTCCTCATGCCCACCAACTTTCGCATACTCGGATCAGCTCTGATACCATTTGTAATGCCCCAAGTCTGCATGCCAGCCTAATTAACTTTTGTAATGCCCCAAGTCTACATGCCAGCCTAATTAACTTTTGTAATGCCCCAAGTCTACATGCCAGCCTAATTAACTTCATTAGCAGGCCCAAACCATGTGGCCCAAAAACTCGACTGGAAGTTAATGGGTAGCAAGTAGACTTGAGTTATAAACATATGACACTTTTTTTTTTCATTCAATATGGAACTAAATTTGGGGTATCACAATCTCCCCTCCTTATCCACAAGCTAGCCACTGGCCCAATTAACTTCTAGCGGGTTGAAACCACATAACGCAAAAGCTCGAGTGAAAGTTAATGGGTAGCAAGTGGACTTAAGTTATAAGCACATAATATATTTCTTTTCCATCCAATGTGGGACTAAATTTGAGGTATCACACGTAGCCTCCCCCAACCTCCCTTCTTGCCTTCTTTGTTGTAATGGCGTTTGTCCCTTTAAACACCACTGAAATGGCTAGTGGCTGTAGGTATAAAAATATATCCTTTCTCCTAACACAAGTTATGCTACTTAGACTCTTATTTTGCTCTCAAAAGCTATCTACTTTTCTCTACATCAATTTGGAGAGAAGATGCTTAGCTAGAAAAGAGAGCTCTCCTTGCCATAAAATAGTCATTAAAGGCCCCAATGAGTGGCTATCTTCTTGGAAGGATTAGGATTGCTACAAATGGAGAAGAGTTGGGTTTTGATAATGCAACTTGTCATATCATAAAGCTCGACCTCCAACTTTTGAAATGGCTTTGTTAGCTTCAAGTAAGGTTAATCCTTTGCTTGGCTTTACAAGAGAATGAATAATTTGGATGGAGATGGAACAGGTACAGAGCTGGAAGAGAACTAAAGTGAGTTAGTGGATTGGATTCTAGTTAGCCCATTTAGGTTAATTGATAGAATCATATAGAATGTTATTCAATTGAGCTTAAGATTGATCAATTGATGGAATTGGATCATGAGTAAATCAGGATTCAAAAGCAGGAAAAATGGGTCAATCGATGTAATTGGCTATGATTCGATTAAATATGCAATTGATCAACTGGAGGTAGGGTTGAGTAGGATTTAATCAATTACGATCAAATGATGCAAGGAAGAAGGGTTAGTAGGATGAGGTCTACCAAAATTGAAGAGCTTTTGATTTAAAAATATGATCACTTAGCAGATTAGACTATAAAGTTTAGGGGAAGATGCCTAGAACTATCCACAGTTAATATGAGAAAAATCGATCATGTCATCAATAAGATAGCAATAGATAACAAAATGCCATACATAGCCTAGCATAGAGGACATCTTTACACACAATAGCTGATTACTTGAGTAGAATTAACTATCATTAACTTGATCTGAGACAAGCTCGTCTATTAATAAACCATTTATTATTGAATAAGGTACAATTAGATCTATCGTAGAGTGAATTTTTCTACTATAACTATAGATTACACATTAGAACTTATCTATTTGAAGTCCATTTAATGTATGCATAAATTTAGACCTTGAGTTACTACCCAAAAAAATAGTAATTTCTAGCTAAGAAATTATCCTTGATTTGAGATGTCGTTAGTCCATACTAATTAATTTTGCATAAGTAATTTAACCAATTTCTTGTCTCATAAAGTAGTGGCTAGTAACTCACGGTAATAAATTATTTTATTTACATTTTTGATAAATTGGGCTTTACGAATAATTTTTAATTAAAATTAGCTTTCCTACAAGGTCCTTAATTTGAACCCATAAGCCTCAACAAATGATCTTCAATCTCTTTTATAATTACTAAGAAAAAAATAGTCAGCAAGTTTGACTGCTTAATTATTAGCACCTAAAGAATTATTGGAGCACTTCAATAGAAACCAATTATCTTAGCACGTAAAAGATGGCATGAAACTTATAAAACTCTAATTGTTATATAGAAGGTCTCTTTTCATCCTATGCTCCATCTAGGAACTTTATCCACTTGTGTCTTGAATGCATGGTTATTCATGCTATCATGGTACAAAGACAATTATTCCTCTCATCTTGGAATAAATTTCAATATCCTCATTTTTCACTTACCTAATAAAATTGGATGGATCATCAATAAATTTCTTTTCAAATGACATCAATTACATAGCAACACAAATAACTAGAGGCTTCCTTGCAGCTTCATATGGAGCAAAATTCTACAGCTTACTCGACTAATAAAGATGATGGCTAACTGCTTCATGCACGAAAGCTATCGTTTAGTTGACTTGAGAATACTGCATTTAGTACTCTTAAGAAAAAAGAGAGAGCAGATCGTTTATCATGGCACCTGCAAACATTGATAGCAAAAAAATTGGATTTTTCGTGCAGGTCTAGACCTACAAACATTGACAAAGGCCAGATTCCATCTTAAATACCTGGAAAAATTACCAAGGAAGCTTTCAATTAAGCAATTTGGCAAATTTATTCTGAGAATTCAATCTAACAAATTTTCCTATCATAATGCTGACCATCTAACCCTTCAAAGGTGTTGAAGAACCGTCAAATCAAATATATATATATATATATATATATATATATATTATATAAAGTCAGGCGTAGCTTGCAAGCTACGTTCGGCCCAAAAATCCTGATCCACCCATATTCACATCGCATTGGTAATGGTTGTTATCCCTCTAGAGTCAAGAGTCCAAGTCTCATCGGCTCCTTATGGCATGGAGGTCATCGCTGGTCCCTGTCACATGAAGATCAATGACTAGTCGCACAACGAAAGTCCATGCATGGCGTTCTTGACCTGTAGGGATAACAACAAATGGCTCATGACTTGACTTGAGAATGGAGCATCATTTACTTGGCAAGTGTTGCACGTTTCTCATCGCCAGTCGCACTGTTACGCCTGGGCATGCAATATAAACAAAGTTTTTTCTATGCGGAAGACCTGAGCCATGCTTGACATATGATGTACTAAAAATTCCTTCAGAAAATATTTTCACTCGTTCGTCCAAAATGATCGGTGCATTCGTCATTCAAAAGTGACCTTAAATCACTCATTATAACGGTGAAATTTATGATGTGTTCGATTTTTGACAAGAATTCTATTTTTATTTTTATTTTCATAAAAATTAAAAAATATCTGTCAAAACATATTTGATGAATAAAAATTAAAACAGCTCTATGAAAAACATAACTTTAAACTAGTAAAAAACTGAACATAGTTTGAAAATGTTTTCATTTATTTCTATGAAAAAAAATAGACAACAAAGAATAGAAAACTTGAAAATATAGGAATTAATGGTTTTTTTACTTATCTTTTTAAAAAATATTATTTATAATGGAAATAAAAAATAGAAAGTAATTTTTATTTTGTACTTACCAAACGTATTTTTTAAAGAATAAAAAATAAAAAATAAAAACAGAAGATAAAAATAGATAACATTTTTTAAAATAAAACATAATTTTATTGATTCTTTTTTTAGTTGTGAGCAAACCAAACGTACCCATAAATAAACTCTTATACTTCAAAACAATAATCATGAAAAAGAAAATTTATAACGCACTAACTTGCCGGCATTGGGTAGTCTTTGAGAATTACATGACTATGTGAGATGGAATGTATTTGGATTTTGCTATAAATTTTGGAGCAAAATAATAGATACTGTTCTTCAGAAAAAATCAATAAACAAATAGGATATAAGTACTCAAAGAAATTACAATCAAGCAATTTAATTCTCTGTTCTCGCTAGAAGGCAAATAGTCCAAACTCCAAAGAATATTCTAATAAAAAATAAATTATTTTAAAAATCATGCCGTGCAAAGTATATGGATAAATGCTTCAAGTTCATTTATAAGATCTATTCTAGGCTATTATTACTTAATTAAAAATTATTATAAATGACTAGATCGAGACTTGTAGCTTGGCATGCAGGTTGGGTAGCAATTCTCATAAAGATTATGGCCAACCATGCAGCAAAAGTTTGATTTACTTGGCTCATGAAGATAATGACTAGCAACTAAATGTTAAGGTTGCCATTATTTACTTGACTTGAGAATAGACCATTTACTTCTCTCAAGAGAGAGAGAGAGAGAGAGAGAGAGAGAGAGAGAGAGAGAGAGGACGACCATTTACTTCGGTCTAGCTCTTGCAGAAATATTCTCAGTTAAGGTTTCAACAGCTTTTATAATATTATCACACATGATCAGGATGGTCCATGACTTCACATGCATAGTTGTAGCACATGTTGATCATAGAAATGGGCTATGACTTGATCATCGGCAATACAAACATAGTCAATGGTAACACAATTCTTGGAACACTTGTGAACAACACTTCGGAGTTGGAAAAAAATGGAAAGAAAGTTGCACCTCAATCCAAATTATCTCCATAAAGTCTGTATAGCATATTCGTATTGCTAGGCGTGAAACATTGACTACAAATCAACTACAGCGAAAGTGGAACAAAACCAAGCCCTGACTGGAGTACTGCATACGTTTTGCCATATCTATTTGGTTTGGTACAATAAGCTTCAATCCGGCTTTGTGGTTCTTCTGCAGTTGATACAAACATGTACATTTGAAAGCACGTTATTTGAGATTACCAAGTTACTAGAAATCTCAGTGGATAGCAAGAGGTCACTTATGAAGATCATGTTATAGCGAGCATAGTTTTAATCTCCTTATCTATTATACTAGAAAAAACTGTTATTGAGATAGCGATTAATGGTGTGTGGTATATAGGTTCTGTTCAGTATTGATATAGAGATATGGAAATTGATTATATTGAAAAGTATGCATCATGATGATGGCATGTTAACGATTATTTATTATTAAATATTATAATTATTTATATAATAATTATTTAAATTTATTGATGGATGTATGTGTATAGAGGAATTCTTACTAACTTGTTTGGCTTATCATATATTGTTTAGCTTTTCATAGCTTAGAGTTGGATTATGATTGGGACCGAAACGATGAGCAGAATGGTTGGATTATTTTAATATCAGATAAATAAAGAAAGTTACAGTTAAATAATTTTATTATTATATTAATAAATTTTTTAATTTTAAAGATTAATGATGACAAATTATGTTATAAAAAAATTATTAAAATACGTTCCGCATCCTTTTGGAACCATAGACTATACGCTGATGGCAAGACGTGGAGAGGAGATGGCAAGACGATCGAGCCCGTCCATCTAGCACGTCCATCTAGCCGTCACTAACTGTGGTGACCCAAGACGATTTAGTTGTGAGTCAAGATGACCGGGCATGGAACTTCTTCAATAAATACGCTGATGAGAGGCGTTCATGCAACCTCTCATGGCCTATCCATTCCAGTTCAATATCTTTATGCTGGTCTCAGGACTTCCTCTCATGGCCAATGGTGGATGCAAGGGAAGATCTCACACTATTGAGCGGGTGATGCTGATTGGCTTCATCTTCTTATGCGCTGGAGTCATCCCATTCTGCCTATGCCTCCTAGGCACCGGAGCTGATTCCAACTTGACCGGCAGCTGCATAGAGAGCGAAAGGAGAGCCCTTCTTGCCATCAGAGCAGATATCAACGATTCTGATGAGTGGCTCTCTTCTTGGACGGGCCAAGACTGTTGCCAATGGAGGGGAGTCGGCTGCAGCAACACCATCGGCCATGTGGTAAAGCTCAATCTCAGATACCCTTACGATTATTGGTTTGAAGAAACTGCAAAATTCCCAGGACCAAGCAAGGTAAATCCTTCCTTATCTAGCTTGATACATTTGAGGTACTTGGATCTGAGCATGAACGACTTCGATGGAGCATCCATGCCGGAATTCATTGGTTCTCTCATCCACTTGGAATACCTTAACCTCTCCCTTGCTGGGTTTAGTGGACCCATTCCTCGCGTGATTGGAAATCTCTCAAACCTGCACTTTCTAGATCTTCATTGTGGGCATATTGATCGGAACCGTGGATTTTATTATCTAAGAACCTTTCGAGTTAATGACCTTCAATGGCTCTCTGGAATCACCTCTCTGAGATACCTTGACTTGGGCTTTGTCAACCTCTCCAAGGCATCGAATTGGCTTCATGAGATCAACATGCACCCTTCTCTGTCAGTCTTGAGATTATCTCATTCTGAACTCCCTGTCATTCCTTCAACTCTACAGCATGTAAACCTCACTTCTCTCGCCATCCTTGATCTCTCTTACAATGCTTTTGAGTCTGCCATTCCCCACTGGCTGTTTAATATTAGTAGCCTTGTTGAACTCCATCTCCATGATTGTGACATTCATGGCAGGTTATCAGTTGTAGTAGATATGCTGGGGAATTTCAACAATTTGAAGTATTTGGATTTCTTTTCGAACCAAATTACCGGAGAAATTTCACAATCTTTGTGGAATAATAAACACATGGAGTATTTGGATTTATCATGGAACCAAATTACTGGGCATGCTTCAGAAATATTGGGGAATCTTAGCCAATTGAGGTGCTTATATTTAGATGGCAATCAAATTAGTGGTGAAATTCCAGCAAACCTAGGAAGCACGGGGAACCTCCTCAACTTGGAGGAATTGTCTTTGTCCAATAACCAAATCAGCGGATGGATACCGGAAGCTATCGAAAACCTTGTCCATTTGCGGTTGTTAGATTTATCAACTAATAACATTACCGGGCAAATACCAAAAAACATATTGAAGCTCTGCAACTTACAGAAGTTGTACTTATCAAATAACAGAATTAATGGCGAGATCACCGGTCTTATAGATGGATTTTCTAAACGCATTAATAATAAATTGGATGGGAGAAGCTGTCTGCAAAGTTTAGTAGGTATAGCCATAAGTAACAATTCTTTGAGTGGAAGGATCCCAGAAAGTTTGGGACAGCTATCTACACTTGAATATTTATATGTGTCATCGAACTCCTTCACTGGGTACTTGACTGAAGGGCACTTTTCCAACCTCACAAGGTTGAGTTATTTAGATCTATCTTACAACTCCTTGAATATCACCCTAAGTAACAGCTGGATTCCTCCTTTCAATGCTACCTATATTATGATGTGCTCTTGCTATGTGGGCCCAAATTTTCCTGCTTGGCTTCAAACCCAGATAAATTTGCATAAATTGTGCCTATCTGAAGCTGGAATTTCAGACAAGATTCCATCATGGTTGTGGAATAGGGATATTTATACCCTCAATCTATCCTATAATTGCATACAAGGGCAGTTTCCAAGTTTTCGAGGGAGATATTTTATTTACTTACTTGATTTGACCTCCAACTGCTTTTCCGGGCCAATACCTAATTTGAACTCTTTTTACATGTTTCTTTCCAATAACTCTTTTTCTGGTCCAATTTCCTCAAGCTATTTTGGAGATTTTAATCCTATAGTACTTTCATTGTCGCACAACCATATAAATGGTAGTATCCCACGGTCCTTTTGCAATTGGACTTCATTGGAGGTTCTTGACCTCTCCAATAATGAGTTAACTGGAGGATTTCCAAACTGCTGGAGCAAATCACAACTAGGAATCTTTGATGTACCAAAAAATAAAAAAGCAGAAGATTCATTTAGCACAATGGCATATCCTATGGAACTCCGATCTTTGCACATGAGTAACAACAGCTTATCCGGTCAATTTCCTTCCTTCTTGAGACTTTGTAAACAATTGGTTATGCTTGATCTTGGTGAAAACAGATTCTTAGGAAACATACCCACATGGATTGGAGAAAATCTCTCGTCTTTAAAATTTCTTCGTCTAAGATCAAATTTTTTTGATGGAAATATTCCGGTGCAAATATCCAGCCTTTCTTCTCTTCAGGTTTTGGACTTAGCATGTAACAATTTTTCAGGAGATTTGCCACATCCTTTGGAAATTTTACCGCCATGGTTGAGAAACAAGAAGGAAGAAAACTATGGTTCACAAATGATGCAGCGATAACATTTTATTATAAAGAGAGTCTCTTATTGGTTACAAAAGGAATACCGCTGGAGTACACTAGCGTGCTTTCACTGGTTACAAGCATTGACCTATCGAACAATAATCTTTCTGGAGAGATCCCTAATGAAGTAACAAAACTTCTTGAATTGCATTACTTGAACTTGTCTGAGAATCATTTCATTGGAAAAATACCACAAAACATTGGTGACATGAAGCAGCTAGAAACACTTGATTTATCAATGAACAATCTCTCTGGTCAAATTCCTCAAACCATGGCTGCTTTGAATTTCTTAAGCAACTTGAACTTATCATATAACAACTTGTCAGGAAGAATTCCATCAGGGTACCAAATTCAGACCTTCGACACCTCCATCTACGTTGGTAATCATAATCTTTGTGGACAACCATTGCCTAATTGCTCTAAAAATGCACCTCCACATCAAGAAGAGGAAGAAGCAGATGAAGATGGCTATGAGATGATATGGATTTATGCTATCACAACATTAGGATTTGTAATGGGATTCTGGGGTTTTATCGGTACAGTGATGATCAAAAAGGATATCAGGATTTCTTATCTTCGATTCATCGACAGAATATATGACTGGATTTATGTAGAGTTGACAATAAAGTTTGCTAAGCTGAAGTCTATCAAGGGAATAGGAAATCACACGCATTGACAAGAAACTGCACAGTCAGCCACCATGTTGTAACGTATTATGCTTCTTTTATCTTCTTTTATCTCTCTTGTATTCTCTCTCTTCTTTCAGTTTGGTTTGCTATGAGTAATGTTTTATAAGAAAGAAATGTTTTTATTTTTTTCTATGCTAATGAAATGATTTCACTTTTAGTTTGCATGAATTGTTTCTATTGTCACGCTACACTAACGAAGTGGTTTTATGGTAAAAGACACAATGCCTCATGCAAAATGCCCACTTAAAGTAAGACAAATATAAGTATTTATTTATTCCAATTTATGCTAAGTAGCTGTCTTTCTTGATTTTCTTGTTAAACCACTTTAATTTTTATCATCAAGAAAAAAATACTTAAAATACGTAGAGCAAGACAAACATAAGAAAAAAAATACCTTTTTCCTCCTTTTTTTATATAAAATTTTATAGACCTTTTATATATTGGCAAAATGAGACATTAATTAAGCTTTAATATAGGGCCTTGGTCCAGGGAGGCATGTCCACCTTCTCGCCGTCAGAGTATAATAATCGTGGTTTGTGTCGCTTCTCTAATTTTAAATACTATGTTAGCCTTCTTTGAATCAACTGTGTCTACTTGCAAAGGGTGACGGAAGGCTCTGACCCAGTAGTTTTTTTTCACATGAAATGCACTCTTTTTTAATGAAATCACCTAAAACATATTTGATCAGCAAATAACAGAAAAGGGAAAGACTATGCTTCTGTGTACAGGGAGAGAATGCTACTTTCGCTGCTACAGGGGAAGAAATTGTTTCTGGATGTAGTGCCGCTGCCTATGTTCATGTCTCTCTACCTGGGTTCCTGCTATGAAGGAAAAGCTTGAAGATGCAAACGAGCGCTTTGGTGGTGACATATGTAAAAAGTAAGTCTAACAATAGAGATGTATATTTTAAGTTTTTTTCATGAGGAATTCATTTGCTAGAAGTGTTGGACTTGCGAATTCCCCTAAGATAAACTACATTATATATATATATATATATATATATATATATAGGACTAATGGACTCGTTGTCTTGTGACATGACAAACACCAGTGGCAAATGCTCTCTTTATAGCACACGCAGGTGTGGAAGGTGAAGCGATGGTGGAGAAGATTATGAAAAGCAAGCATGAGGTTAGCTACAATGCAATGATTGACAAGTATGAGAATCTGTTAGATGCTCGTGTAATTGGCCATGCAAAAGTGATAAGATGTGAAGTGCAGAATGTTGCATCAGTTGCTGGAATGATCCTAACAACAGAGACCTCTGTTGCAGAGAAGCCCAAACCAAAGCACTGTCTTGCCATCTCAGCACTCTGCCCTATTTGTTCTCCCAGAATCAGGATTAATAATCCAGAAATCATAGAAATAAGGGTAGAGTGCAATATGAGAAGGAACAATATTGTAGCAGTGTTAGATTATTTATGGTGTTATCCTTCCATCGGGATTTTACTTAAATTTCAGATTCTGTTAAAATTTTGTACAGGCCACAGGATTGGCTAGTGCTGCCTTTCACGTATGACATGTTATTAAGTTTTGAGGTTTTGTTTCTGTTTTACTTCAATATTTGATCCATGGATTATTGTGAAAAATTGTAGGCTATTATAGACTTGCCCTCATAGCAATAGTTTGGATTATCCTATCAAAGCATCATCGGCAAACATAGATTGCAACCGTAAGGATGCTCTCATCCTAGCTATCCAAACTACACTATACCATGTTCTCGGATTAAGTAGCAAGGTGACCCAAAAGAAACCATCAAAGGAAAACCTGCATTAGCTGTTGAGAATCCACCCACAAGCACTGACGTTTTAGCTTTCAACTAACATACACCTGTTTGGCTTGCTATGAGTGATGCAAATATCTATCTTTTCATGTATATGGGTACGAAGATGAGAGCTAATGCATATTTTGTCTCTAATATGAGCTTATTGATCATTCATACTAGGAACGGCACAATTTATTGTCATAATGAAGTATGTCTTCCTTGCTCTTATTTGAATTCTTGAAGCAATAATTGCTGGTAGCTACCTTAACACCGTTGTCCAAACCAGAATCCGAAGCCTTCTTAAGGATCTAGAATGAAATATCTCACCCTAAGAACCTAAAAATTGGATGGCAAAAACTCTCTTTCACATCATACTGGGGGCAAAATGCCAGCTCTACATTGTTGCAGACCACATCAGATAATTCCGTCAAAAGAAATTCAATTTTCCCGAACATCCAAAGCACACAAGAAGGCTAAATTGATAACATGGTCTCCAAAAATTCAGGCAAAAGGAGGTCCACTGACATTGGTTATTCATTAGAGATCATGCAATGATAAATGGCTGGATATATTGCTAGCGGTCGGTCTTCTTACAGCTTTCTTGCAAAAGAATCCTTCTATTTTGACCTACATAAACAGCATGTTTGCCTTTGTTCATACCTGTACCGTGCTTGTTTAGTCTATTGAAAGTGCAAATATAATATTTTTGGCCTTACCATTGCTAATAGCTCTGACTGATATCATATTCCAGTGACATGGCATCGCTAATAGCTCTGACCGATATCATATTCCAGGAACATGGTGCCAAAGTTTCTTTCAGACTGTAATGCTCCGCTGTGCAGCCTTAAAAATAGTAATTCAAGAGCCTGGTTGCGACCATCCTAATATTTTCTGAGGAGGAATATCCTATTCCACTTGACCAGGAGACCAACCGGTTTATAGCATCTAACTAGGATTGCTTCCAATATCACTGTCAGGACTGCCGGGAACTGAAAATTAAAAATGGCGATTACTGAAATCTAATGATAGAATAGTGAAGTTTCCACTAAGCCACCATACTCTCAGTATGGTCTGTAGATGTGATATTTATTTACGATGCAATCGGAGCAGAACTGCAACTTAATGTGATTGTGTTGACATGGGGGATTGGCGCGCACGTCATAGGTAGCTTTTGATTGACGAAATTCCTCAAAGAACCTCAGTTAACAAGCATGCACTCACCTCCGACTCAGAGAATCACCTCGATTCCCTCAGCATGTCGCCAACATTGAGGAGCCGAGTCGCTTCTGGATCGGTAGCGGGCGAGGATGAGAACAACATTGGACCAACAATGCGGGTTTCAGCAGCTAATTTGTATTACGAACTTCGAAAAGAAGCTGTCCATTTCATTCAAGTGTCATTCATGACTCATTCAAACTGCTTCAGCTCAAAATCAGGACAAGATCTACTAACTACTTAAGTAGCTTTGATCAAGTTATAAGCAAAAGTCAAAATTACAAGCTCAAGAAAGAAAGGAAAAAAAAAAAAAAAAAAAAGCCTAACAAAAGTCAAGCTTATATAATGAATATAATTTTTCAATTCACGTGGGTGGGAATAAGTGTGGATCTAGACAAGCTCACATATGAACTCAAATCAGAAGCGGTACAAAGTTATTCATACCAAGCATGAACTTGGTATGCATGAAGTCAATACAACAATACTTCTGAGTTGCTTGTAACAAGCAAGATCATTGGTTATACTTCAGCATCACTTATTAAGCTTCATCCCCCTGGGACAAGGTTGTATATCTGATATTTATAGAGAAAATGCAGCGAAAGGAGCTCGCCTGGTTCATAAAAGGCACATATAAAACTTTAATCAACCTTCCTCCCAGTCGATGTCATCCTCATCATCGCCAGATGCATTAGCTTCAACATTTAGATCAGCCAGTTCATATGTTCCACCTGTATTGCCTGTCATCATTCAACCACGGTACATGTCATTTCCTAGACATGTTCTAGAAGATTCTAATAAATGAGAAGCATCCATTGAGCATAAAATATAATATCTAAAAATTAAAAAAAATAAAAATAAAGGTATCGACATATTAGAATACCAAGACAATATATTCATAGCCTTATTCAAAAGAAAAGGGGAAAAAAACGGTGCAATCAACATCATGTCTCTATTGGTTAATATTTTAGATGCTCCCACACAATCATATTAAAAAAAGTATCTACTTCCAGGAAAAAAGACCGAGGAAGTGTAGGATTATGGGAGCAGAGCAAAATTTCATACTCCTGACAAGACTTTTGGATGCTTGTGAAGGAATTCAACTTCAGTAGCATTCGCAACATCTAATATTTGACTACATGAAATGAGAAACAACATGAATCATAAATGCTCACCATATCACAATTTGGATGATAAGAAACATAAATCCTGCGGTGAATCAAATGGTACCAAGTTTTGTTTAGCAGATTTCATATTACACTGACCAATGCTCTTTAGTGAAGTTGCTAGGGACAAGTAGAACGAGATGAAGCAAACAAAAGTAAAATCTGACCAAACAATACATTAATATCAAGAATCATATGATCCTTAATCTTAATCCATGATTCAATCCAATCTGAATCCATTTACAATTTATAACTCGATTTCAATCCTGACAATGCTGAGAAAGAAACCTTCCAAAACAATCTGGAACGCTTAGCAAGCCACAACGATACTCAAGGGATCATAAATGGGTTCTGTCTGAGCCAAATCCCTGAGGTTGATCTAGTGAAGTGACTCACCGTGCACCACCCAATGTGATGATCTGTTGAAGTGACTTATTGTGCACCACGCAATGTGATGATCTATTGAAGTGACTTACTGTGCACCACCAAATGTGATGCGGCAATTTGAACTATCTAATATATGCACGCATATGTGTAAATATATGTCTGCCTCTGCGCAGTTTCATGCAATCATCAAAATTTTTGGCACAGCAAGGAAAAATTCCAAAGATATTGATAGGAAATAGAATGGACCTGCAGGTGAAGCCTCTTCCCATTCAACATCATCATTTTCATCATCCTCCCTTTTTGCTTTCATACTAAGCTTTAGAGACACCATTTGAGAAGTCAAATGTTGATGCCCTGCTTGTTTCAGATTCTTGTTGTATTTTCTTCAATGCTTCTTCTTGCTCTTTCTGCCTTTTCACCAAAGCCTCATAGTAGGCCTTGAGATACTCATCCTACAAATATTATCAAACTCTCAATGAGAAGCAATAATCAACGATAGGAAAAACAAATGTCAGGATTATAATTTATAATAACTACAAAAATTCTAGCTTTTCCACTAGCCTGTAGACACTTTTCATCTTCCTTCACATCTTTTGATTGCTTGTTGTCAATAGGGGCTGAACTTTCATCCATTTTTGATGGAGGCTTGACCTCTCCACGTTGTTCTTTTGTAAGATTCATGCCTTGTTTAATCATCCAAGGAGGTAAAACCTTCATGGACGTAGCTTTAGTATCAGACTCAGCGTCTTCTTCCTTCAACACGAGATAAAGCAACCTCAACCTGCAAACAAAGCCACAAATAACCATCTATTGAATGCAGAGGACATGGCATAAACATGGAGGATCTAGAGCTGCCAATGCTAAGAAGCAAAAATGGATCCCACAACACATTCTAACTCAGAAGTTAGGTTCTGATGCAAAAAATTAATAGATATGATGTTACAAATTTGTCCAACAGGGTTTGTAACTGTGTTCGTGAGAGTTATTTGTGCACTCATAAATTTTGTTAATTGTGTTACAATGATGGCATATGTAGCAAAAAAGGATTAGGCAAAAGGTAAAAACAGTAGCAAAAACTCCAAACTGAATCAGTATTTAGAGAATATAATGTATATGTGACATAATTTTGTCCAACTTTTAAATAACAAAATTTCTCATTAGAAAAGGATGAGGCAAAAGGTAAAAACAGAAGAAAAAACTCCAAACAGAAGTAGCATATGTAGAATATAGTGTATATGTGAAATAAACTTGCACAACTTTTAAATAAAATAATTCCTCAAAGAGAATTCCATGGAATGAACAAATCATTTAAGTAATTAAGCAACAAGTACAACCCCCCCAGCCCACCCTGCATCTGCACTTGTCATAATCAACAATATATGTTTAAGTGCAGCAGAACACAATAATGTGATTGTCATATATATTTTAAGAAGTACACGCAAAAGGCAGAATTAGGCAACCGGAAAACTACCAAAAAAAAAAACATGGTTGTGCATGTAGTATGAGCAAAGACAGGACTAGCTCTAGCTCAGCTTTTTTTTATCATTGAGCCAAGCTCAAGCTAGCCCATTTAGTTACAAGCCAAGCTCTCGACGTTGACAAATAGCTTGTTTACAAAATCTAGAGAGTTTAAGAACATTTTGAGCTTTCATATATGTAGTTTCGAGCAATAATCCTGATTATATTTGAATCTTATAGTTCGAAATACATTCAATTCTATACAAACTATTATCGAACCATCCGATAGGGGATATATCGAGCTGTACTAGTGTAGAACCGGTATGATTCACTCTTTTAAAATAGTACTGAGCTGGTACCATTCCGAACCACCCTATTTAGCCTAGAATCGTCATATATTAACCACATATTGATCTCGTATCAATCTCATACTGATCCTGTACTGTATTGAACTACTGGATGTGCACCCACAAAGACAAAAACTCAAAACTTGGGTGTGCACCCGCAAAGATTTTACCAAGCGAACTAGAGACAATAAGTATTTCATTTTCATGTAACCCCTTATCTTTGTTTATACATCCTCAAGAATCTTCTTAGCTCAACCCATAAAATCAGACCTCAACCATAACTTACCAGTGCACCGTATATCAGTACTAGAAATCTCCCAGAATGGGATGGTATCATTTTTACCATCCCATTCCAGCGGTATTACAAACCTTGGTTATAGTGTAGTGGCTTGCGTCTGATGGTTTTATTGTCCATATACGCTTAGCAAGGATTTTGTTCCACAAGCCAGTGTTTGGACAAGACTAGCACATTGAGGGACTGGCATGTAGAGGCATAAGGACATATACAGTTGGGGTTCATTTATTTAAAATATTCTAAATCTAGTGCTCTTGAAAAGACACACATGTTCATTATTGTGCATTGCACTGCTAGAGGCAAACGTGGCATGGTATTGCACCCTGCCAATGTATCACAACCAAGAAAATGATATTGAATGATCAAAATACATAGTAATTATTGTAAATAAAATCCTCTCCACAAGCACCCATTTCCTAATTAAAGGCACCCCTGCAAATCAACAAACCTGAAAGACAAGCTGCATTTTGCCTGACATTAGAAACAAAAATGAATAAAATAATAGAATCTAATTTTGCCAAAAAAGGGAAGAAAAGGTTAAAATCGATTATTTCCTAATTTTGTCATGGAAGATGAAGTTGATTAGGCTAGATTTTGTGAAGACCACACCTAGTGGGCACTAATTCACAAGTCCACCGCTCTAAACTAAGAAGTTCTCAACATACCTCTTTAGTGAAACAATGGGAGAATTATTTTTTACAAAAAAAAAAAAAGGTGTTGGAAGCCTTTAGACTGATTTCCAGTCAGCATGGTCCATGCCGGTTACATGATTAAATGCATGCCAGCCATCTAGATTGTTACCTTGGCACTCATTCAAGCCCAATTTTGGTCAAGTTTTAGAATGGTAGGTGCCATGCAACATGTACCATCCTGAAAAATCTTGATTATCTGTGAATTTATAGTCTCCAATTCTACATGTATAGACCTTTGAAAAGCTTGACTTTGTATCACGCTGAAAAGCAGAGTTGGTGCGAGTCCTAAATGTATGTCTACATGCCTAAATAAGAACAATCATGTCAGCACATCACTTGCTTCTCGAGATTCATGTGCATGAAGAAAATTTTTGCAGACCAAGCATAAAATAACCATTACAAACTTTTGTATATTGCAGTCAGTAGATATGAAAGACCAGTTCTCAGCATAACTATAACAAAGCCCATAAACTAATTCAGCAAAATCATACAAAGTGAGCTCTACGTGATGGATGCCTTTCTATTCCAATATCATCAACTCTAATAAACTCATGCCACCAAATAAGACAAACAAAAATATATCGGTTTGGTCAACAAAACATTGAGTATTTAAAAAGCAGATAACAGGCATACTCTCGTCTCGCCAAGAGATGGCATTGGTGTTCCACCGTATCCCTGTCCTTGAGATGATTTTGTGGAATCAGTTGTGCTGGAATCACCACTTGCACGAGCAGCAGTATTTGCTGGAGCTTCCCATGCTTGGAGATTTCCAAATTCAGGTGCAGGCAAATCCTTTACTCTTGCCAGCTGCAATGTCAGTGGCTTCAGCTGCTCCTGAAACTCATGCAAACTTTATCAGCATATATGGAAGGTAATGCAGAGCTCAGGCTAATGATAGACAACAACAGAATAATATGAGACTTTTGACATGATCATATGAGCCTTCTAGATCTCAGTCTCACTAGGGAAATCCTAGATGGAAGAAAGCGAGCACCTCATTCTCCCAAAAATTCGGTTCACGCATCAAAGAAATGGTGAACTCAGCAGTTTGACATGTCTTCAACAAGGTAGACAGAAAACATCAAAAAGGTCAACTGAACAATATAGTTCCATTCATATTGCATGTGCATAAATTTTAAGAATAGATCACTCCATAGATTACCAGAAATAATGCATAGCTAGAATCAATAGCTCCATTATCTTTATGTTGAACAACATCATGAAGGCTATCATCACTAGAGCTAATATTCATGGATGACAAATTTGTGGTGCCTTGATAAAGATAACATTATTTTGGCACTCAACCCTATATCAAAAGAGATGACTAATACTTTTAGAAAAGTAGTTACAAAGGTATCAGAAGAGTTAAAAGAAAAAAGACTACATGGTAAGAAAACTTAGTGGTGGAATGAGAAAATTCAATTAACGTTTAAGACTAAAGGAGAGTGCTATAAAAAACTATTTAAATGTTGAAATATAAAAGCATACAAAAATTATAATATGGCTAAGAAAGAAGTTAAAATGATAGTACCTAAAGTTAGATTTAAGACATATAAAAAGTTATATTGCAAGCTAAAAACTAAAGATGGAGAGTATAATATACATAAAATTGCAATATTAAGAAAAAGAAAATTTAGAAATATGATTCAAGTTAAACGCATAAAAATGAAGATAAAAAAGTTTTGATTAAAGAGGGCAAAATCAAAAAAAATTGAAGAAACTATTTTAATAAATTATTAAATAAAAGTTGTGTAGATAATTTCTAAATTATGGATAGAGATATCATGTATACTCATAGAATCAGAATATCTAAGGTTAAAGTGGTTATGAAAAAGATGAAAGTAAGAAAAGTAGTGGAATCCAACAAAATTCTCATCAAGATTTGAAAATGTTTAAATGATATAGGAGTACCTTTGGTAACATTTATTAAATAACATCTTAAAGACTACAAAGATGCCTGATGAATAGAAGAAGAGCACTATAGTCCCAATTTGTAACAGTAAAGATAACATTCAAATTTGTTCTAATTATTATGGTATTAAACTTATAAGTCATACTATAAAACGTTAGGAGAAGATAATTGAGCATAGATTGGAATATAATAGAAAAATATTAAAGAATCAATTTAGTTTTATATCAAAAAAGTTGACTAAAGAAGCTTTTTTTCTCTTTAGTAGGTTAATAGAGAAAAATAAAGAAAAGAAATAAGATCTTCATATGTTTTTATTGATTTAGAGAAGCATATGATAGAGTCTCTAAAAAAGTCTTATGATGGGTGTTAGATAAGAAAAAACACCATTACATATATTAACGTAATAAAAGATATGTATGATGGAGCGGTTACTTGTATAAGAATTACTAATTGTAATACCATTGAATTTTGAATCATAATAGCTTTACATCAGGGATATGTTTTTAATTCATATATTTTACATTAGTTATGGATGAGCTTAGTAGATATATTCAAGATGATATTTTATGATACATGTTATCTACAAATAATATATTAATAGCAGATAAAATTAAAGCTACGGTTAATCATAAGTTGGAATTATAGAGAAATGCATTACAATTTAAAAATTTAAGGTTAAGTATGACAAAGAAAAAAATGCATGAAATACAATTTTAATACAATTAAAAATAAAGATGAATGTAGAGTAAATCCTAAAATACTTAAAAGTGATTCTTTTTTATATTTAGGATCAATTATTTATAAGAGAGAAGAGATTGAGATTTTAGATAAAATAAAAAAAATGCAACAAAAATGTTATATAATAGAATAACTACGATGTTAAAGAAGAAATTTTATAAGACAATCATAAGACCGACGATGCTTTATGAGATAGAATATTAGGCAGCTAAAAAATTATACGTACATAAGATGAATGTAGCTGAATTGAGAATTCTGAAATGAATATGTGATAATAGAAGATAGAATAAGAAATAAAATTATTCGTAAAAAGATGGAGTTAGCATCAATTGAGAAAAAATTGAGAGGACTACGTAGATGGATTAGACATTTACAACATAGGCTTGGAGATGCACCAATGTGAAGTGATTAGATATATGTAGAAGGAAAAAGAAAATAGTGGTAGATCAAAAATTATATGAAAGTAATAAAGAAAAATTTAATTCTTTACATCTTATAAAAAAATATAATTCTAAACCAAATATAATGAAGAAAAAGGATTTATATAGCCGACCTTAACTAGTTTGGGATTAAGTCTTTGTTGTTGTTGTTGTTATAAGTGTTAAATTAAATAGTCATACCCAACATTATTGTAAATTATTAATATATGGACTTGTTAAGTTGGCGATCTAACTAAAAGGTGCATCATCGG
Organism: Metroxylon sagu; assembly: GCA_017589505.3. Lineage (NCBI taxonomy): Eukaryota > Viridiplantae > Streptophyta > Magnoliopsida > Arecales > Arecaceae > Metroxylon > Metroxylon sagu. Next base: position 765,619 of record JACVBY030000536.1, on the reverse strand, counting down.
AACTTTGATCTAGCCTATATGCTTGGCTCGTAATTGTTGTCAGCTATCCATATCATGGCTGGTTATTCATGCAGTTATGAAAACATAGTGTATGCTTCTAACCAGTTTCTTTACTTTCTAATAATCAAAGGAGAGCGACATAGCTGAGTAGATCTAGTTTTCATCTTCCTCCCTCTCTCTCTCTCTCTCACACACACGCGCGCGCACAGTCACATCTTTCCAAGCTTTCTAAGCTTAGATGCTAATTAAAATATGCACTTATCACTATCCAAAGATATTATAATTTAAAATACATAGTGCATGATATGTCAAAGAAAATAAATATGATTATTTCGTATGAACAAAACAAGAGATACATGCTCAAATATCAGGTTTTAAAAGATTCAGAATTTTAGAAGATCAACCTTATAAATCTCATATATAGATGATTGTAGATATACTAGTATTACTATTATTGTGATGTTATGTCACTATAATTTAAATGATAATATTTTTTGATTATGAATTTTAGTAGGCTTGGATACTTTTAGGGTTTATTCTAAGAGTATGCAATCGTATCACATTGCACGCTGAGCCGGGTGCCGATTCGGGAGCATGATAAATTTGTTGAGCGAATGATTTTGGAAAGTTAGGTAGCTGTGATAAGAGAGGCCCGGCATGGGCTAGTATGTGGTTTTTGGGCCCTATCCTCATTTCCGGCCGAGTCCTATTCTTGGAATGGCTCGATTTGGTCATGGTCCCATTCGTTAGCATGCAGCATAGACCTGCCCAGTCGTCGATAGGTTTGAAAATGTGGCACAGGTGTATTGGTTTAAGGTTGGATCATGTTGAGTTAAGCTAAAGCTTCAATTTGGTGGGCCAGGTTTAAAATTATCTTGTCTAGCCTAGCCTTTGAAATTTGTACAATCTCGATGAAGAAGAATTGCCACCTCATTGCAAAGGCTGGGTGGAAAAACTAAAGGACATGCCATAGCTGAGATTGAAGAATAAGTTAGTTCAGCAGCAGTTATTTTTTATGTTGTCCATGAATTGGTGCTTGTCCAATGAAGAGCCTTCCAAAAAGCTTAAACCCATTTCCTACTCGATATGATTTTCTTTGTGCCTTTTATGAGTTATAGAATGCATCATTAATTGGAGCAACATTGTGCCTTGAGGATGAGTAGACTCTCATTACAAGAAAAATGAATGCTTTATATAACAACGGATGAACTAGCTTATTCCAAAACAAGTTAAGTTCCTTGCGCTCGCCTATTATATAGATCGGGCGAGGAGATTAAGTTCTTTGCACTGTCCTAACCTTATCTTTTGCCATCATACAATGTTAGCTACCATTTAAGCTAGCCCTCAGTTTGTTCCACTTCAATGTTGTGTTATTCCATTGTTTTACGCCACTTGTATACCCCTCCATGACCATGTAGTGCTGGATTGCAGTCATTAACAGATTAGTAGGATCTTGTCTATGATCCCTTCGTTTGTTGTTAAAGCTAATCAATATGCATGAAGTTTTCTGGATGGGCATCCTTAAATGATTCCGTGTTACTTGTAGGATTTGATATATATAATCACCTAATTTAGAAAATGAGTCAAGAAGAGATATCAAATGCCTCTTTGTTAAATGCCCCTCCACTATCCTAGAAATTTTATCCACTCGTATCTTGAACGCATGGTTATTCATACTATCATGGTACAAAGATAATTATTCCTCTCCTTTTGTTGGAATAAATTCCAAAACCCTCATTTTTCACTTACCTAATAAAATTGGATGGACCATCAATGAATTTCTTTTCAAATAACGTCAATTACAAAGCAGCTCAGATGACTGGAAACTTTCTTGCAGCTTCATGTGCAGCAAAATTCTACAGTTTGCTTGACCCATAAAGTTAATGGCCACCTATTCCATTCGGTGAAGCCATCATTTACTTGACACAGCATTTATTTCTCTCAAAGAAAAAAGAGAGAACAAACGTCTTATTACCTGAAAGGTGTTGGAGAACCATCTATTCCATTCGGTGAAGTCAGGCGTAGCTTGCAAGCTACGTTCCGCCCAAAAAAATCCTCATCCACCCATATTCACATCGCATTGCCATATTCTAGAGTCAAAGTCCAAGTCTCATCGGTTCCTTATCTAAGAAAATTTATGGGACCATAAGTAGATCCTCTCATATTACATTCAGCTATAGACCGAACCATGCGGATGACGGGAGTCCTCTAGCAGCAGCCTGGCATGGAGGTCACCGCTGGTCCCTGTCACATAAAGATCAACGACTAGCCCGACAAAGTAAGTCCATGCATGACTTGCTTGACTTGTAGGGATAACAACTAATGGCTCATGACTTGACTTGAGAACGGAGCATCATTTCCTTGACAAGTGTTGCACGTTTCTCATAGCCAGTCGCACTTTTACACCTCGGCATGCAATATAAACAAGGCTTTTCCACGCGGAAGACCTGAGCCATGCTTGACGTATGATGTAACGAAAATTCCTTCTGAAAGAATTTCCACTCGTTTGTCCAAAATGGTCGTTGCATTCGTCATTCAAAAGTGACTTTAAATCACTCATTATAAAGGTGAAATTTATGTTGTGTTTAATTTTTGATAACAATTCTATTTTTATTTTTATTTTTATAAAAATAAAAAATATCTGTCAAAACATGTTTGGTAAATAAAAATTAAAACAGTTCCATAAACCAGAATCCAAAGCCTTCTTTGGGATCTAGAATGTAATATCTCACACTAAGAACCCAAAATTTAGATAACATAGTCTCCAAAAATTCAGGCAAAAGGAGGTCCACAGACATTCATTATTCATTTGAGATCATGCAATGATAAATGGCTGGATATATTGCTAGTGGGCGGCATTGGAAAATGTTTGAAATGTACTTTTGACCTACATTAAAACTATGTTTGCCTTTGCGCATAGCTGTGTTGTGCTGGTTTAGTCTATTGAAAGTGGATATATAATATTTTTGGCCTTACCATTGCTAATAGCACTGACTAGTATCATATTCCAATGACATGGTGCCCAAGTTCTTTGAGACTGTCATGCTCAATTTTGCAGTCTTAAAAATAGTAATTCAAGAGCCCGGTTGCAACCATATATCCTAATATTTCTGAGGAGAACTATCCTATTTCTATAGGGGACCATCCAGTTTATGTCATCTAACCACTACTGCTTCCGATATCACTGGCAGGACTTCCAGGAACTGAAAATTAAAAATGGCAATTACTGAAATGTAGCTAATGCTTGTTTCCCATCTCTTTTGCATTCGAATAGTCGAAGAATACTGAAATTTCCGTCAGTCACCTCGCTCTCAGTGTGGTCTGTAGAAATTATATTTACTTATGATGTAAAAGGAGTAGAACTACAACTTAAATGTGATTGTGTTGATATGGGAGATCGGCACACGTCACAGGTACCAACTTAATCGTTCGCCTTTCACTCGACCAAGGAAATTCCTCAAAGAACCTCTGTTAATATTTAATATAATTCAAAGCAACATTATTATTTTTCTCGAGACATAATTATACCTCAATTCCACAAACCTATTATATTCTATTCATTATGCTTATTACTATTAGCCCTATCTATAATTACTTTATTGTCATAGTAACTAAGACATCTCGAATTAGTCTGACTAAGAAGGGAAGATCTATTAACAGATCCTTAAGCCATTCTTCCTGGCTACATGATACATCGAAAACTGCTAATTCACTTGAATAGTGGATCAAGTAATAATACTTAGCTAATTTTTAAGAGATAGAAGCGCCACTCAAATTGAATCCATATCCACTTATAAATTTATTGTTGTCTAAGTCAAGAATTGTAGGGCCATCGATAAAATGAAGACTATAATCTATGATTCCTTTAAGGTATCTTAATGCCCTATTAAGTGCACTCCAAGGAAGATGACTAAGCTTGGAAATATACCTACTTAGTCTATGTGCAATGCAACCAATATAAGCTCATGGACACAGATGTAAAGCAGTATTATATTATACTAAAAATTGTTGGAATGTCTCAACAAGATATTTTCTTCATCCAAATTTGATGTAGTAGCACCCAACCTAGATTGGTGATTTCAAACAAACTATTGCATTCAAAGAATTGGATTGATTCATAAAAAGGGGTTATAATATAAAACAAACAAAAATTTTTAGCCGCTTACCATGCTAGTAGAGCACATCATATTTTTTAAAGTTTTCTATAAGAATTCAATATCTTGGGTCTTGTAGATATAGTTTATCCTTTTCCTATAGAGAACCCATTTTTTTAGTTTTCATTGTCATGGTAGAGCAATGACATCATGCCATCAAGACTTCAATCACGCAAATTGGCTCATCATAATTCTTGATTATTTATAGATTCAGCTCAAGGAAATTCCAACCCAAATAGAATGAATGTATTTTCAGAATTACTTGGATCATGGAATTACTGACATAATTTTGAACCACTAGGTAACTGACCTTTCATAGCCTCCCCCAACCTCTCTTCTTGCCTTCTTTGTTGTAATAGCGTTTGTGCCTTTAAACACCACTGAAATGGCTAGCGGCTGTGGGTATAAAAATGAATCCTTTTTCCTAATACAAGTTATGCTAATTAGGCTCTTATTTTGCTCCCGAGAGCTATCTTCTTTTCTCTACACCAGTTCGGAGAGAAGATTGTAACGTCCCAAGCCCACCCGCTGGCCTAATTAACTTCTAGCGGGCCGAAACCACATGGCCCAATCAGATGGTGGATTCGGGGCATAACATATAGATTCTGGCTAGCTTATGGCGTGCGATGAGGACGTCGCATTATAAGGTGGAGAGATTGTGATACCCCAAATTTAGTCCCACATTGGATGGGAGAGAAATGGGTCATGTGCTTGTAACTCAAGTCCACTTGCTACCCATTAACTTCCACTCGAGTTTTTGGGCCACATGGTTTCGGTTCACTAGAAGTTAATTGGGCTAGCGGGTTGGGCTTGGGGCGTTACAAAGATGCATAGCTAAAAAAGATAGCTCTCCTTCCCATAAAATAGTCATTAAAGGCCCTAGTGAGTGGCTATCTTCTTGGAAGGATTAGGATTGCTGCAAATGAAGAACAGTTGTACTATGATAATGCAACTTGTCATATCATAAAGCTCGATCTCCAACTTTTGAAATGGATTTAAAAGCTTCAAATAAGGTTATTTCTTTTGCTTGGCTTTACAAGAGAATGAATAATTTGGATAGAGATGGAATGGTATGGAGCTGGAAGAGAACTAAAGTGAGTTAGTGGATTGGATTCTAGTTAGCTCATTCAGGTTAATTGATAGAATCATATGGAATGTTGTTCAATTGAGCTTAAGATTGATCAATTGGTGGAATTGGATCATAAGTGAATCAGGATTCAAAATCAGGAAAAATGGGTTAGTCGATGTAGTTGGCTATGATTCGATTAAATATGTAATTGATCAATTGGAGGTAGGGTTGAGTAGGATTTAATCAATTACGATCAAATGATGCAAGCAAGAAGGGTTAATAGGATAGAGGCCTACCAAAATTAAAGAGCTTTTGATTTAGAAATATTATAATTTAGCAGATTAGGCTATAAAGTTTAGGGGAAGATGACTAGAAATATCCACATCTAACATGAGAAAAACCGATCATGTCATCAATAAGATAGCAATAGATAACTAAATGCCTTACATAGCCTAGCATGGAGGAAATCTTTTCACATAATGGTCGATTACTTGAGTAGAATTAATTGTCATTAACTTGATTTGAGACAAGCCCATCTATTAATAAACCATTTATTATTGAATAAGGTACAATTAGATCTGTCGTAGTGTGAAATTTTCTACTATAACTATAGATCACACATCAGAACTTATCTGTTTGAAGTCCATTTAATGTATGCATAAATTTAGACCTTGAGTTACTACCCAAAAAAATAGTAATTTCTAGCTAAGAAATTATCCTTGATTTGAGATGTAGTTAGTCCATACTAATTATTTTTGCATAAGTAATTTAACCAATTTCTTGTCTCATAGAGTAGTGGCTAGTAACTCACAGTAATAAATTATTTTATTTACATTTTTAATAAACTAGGCTTTACAAATAATTTTTAATTAGAATTAACTTTCCTGCAAGGTCCTTAATTTGAACCTATAAGCCTCAACAAATAATCTTCAATCTTTTTTATAATTATCAAGAAAAAAATAGTCAGCAAGTTTGGCTGCCTAATTATTAGCACCTAAAGAATTATTGAAGCACTTCAATAGAAACCAATTATCTTAGCGCGTAAAAGATGGCATGAAACTTATAAAACTCTAATTGTTATATAGAAGGTCTCTTTTCATCTTATGCTCCATCTAGAAACTTTATCCACTTATGTCTAGAATGCATGGTTATTCATGTGATCACGGTACAGAGACAATTATTCCTCACATTTCGGAATAAATTTTAATATCCTCACTTTTCACTTAACCTAATAAAATTGGGTGGATCAGCAATAAATTTCTTTTCAAATGACATCAATTGCAAAGCAGTACAAATACCTAAAGGCTTTCTTGTAGCTTCATGTGCAGCAAAATTCTACGACTAATGAAGATGACGGCTAATTACTTCATGCACTGAAGTTATCGTTTACTTGACTTGAGAACACAGCATTTATTACTTAAAAAAAAAAAAAGAATAGACCGTTTATCACGGCACTTGCAAACATTGATAGCAAAAAAAAAAATTAGATTTTCCGTATAGGTTTAGACCTGCAAGCATTGACAAAGGTCAGATTCCATCTTAAATATATGAAAAAGTTACCGAGGAAGCTTCCAAGTAATCAGCTGGCAATTTTATTTTAAGAATTCAATCCAGCAAATTGTCCTTCTATGATGCTGACCATCTAACCCTTGAAAGGTGTTGAAGAACCATCAAATCAAATATATATATATATATAAAGTCAGGCGTAGCTTGCAAGCTACGTTCCGCCCAAAAATGGCGTTAAGTCCATGCATGGCGTGCTTGACTTGTAGGGATAACAACTAATGGCTCATGACTTGACTTGAGAAGGGAGCATCATTTACTTGACAAGTGTTGCACGTTTCTCATAACCAGTCGCACTTTTACACTTGGGCATGCAATATAAACAAGTTTTTCAATGCGGAAGACCTGAGCCATGCTTGCCATATCATGTACTAAAAATTCCTTCAGAAAAAAAAAAAAAAAAAAAAATCACTCCTTCGTCCAAAATGATCGGTGCATTGGTCATTCAAAAGTGACTTTAAATCACATTATAACGGTGAAAGTTAGGATGTGTTCGATTTTTGGCAGGAATTCTATTTTTATTTTTATTTTTATAAAAAGTACAAAATATGTGTCAAAATATTTTTGATGAATAAAAATTAAAACAGTTCTATAAAAAATATAATTTTAAATTAGTAAAAACCTAAACACAGTTTGAAAATATTTTTACTATTTTTTATAAAAAAATAAAGAATAAAAAACTTGAAAATATAAAAGTTAATTTTTTTTATTTTTTTACTTATCTTTAAAAAATATCATTTATAGTAAAAATAAAAAATAGAACATAATTTTTATTTTTACTTACCAAATATATTTTTTAGAGAATAGAAAATAGAAAATGACAATTATTTTCAAAAAAAAAAAGAAGATAAAAACAAAAAACATTCTTGAAAATAAAACACAACCTTATAAATCCTTTTTCTAATTGTGAGCAAACCAAACATACCCATAAATAAACTCTTATATTTTGAAACAATAACTATGAAATATATATATATATAATGTACTGACTTGGCAACCTTGGGTAGTCTTTGAGAATTAGATAAAATATATCAGAATTTTGCCAGAAATTTTAGAGCAAAATAATAGATACTAGTCACTAGAAAAATTGATAAACAAACAGGATACAAGTACTCAAAGAAATTAACAATCAAGCAATTTAATTCTCAACTGGAAGGCAAATGGTACAAACTCCAAAGAATATTCTAATAAAAAATAAATTATTTCAAAAATCATGCTGCACAAAGTATATGGATCAATGCTTCGAGTCCATTTATAAGATCTATTCTAAGCTATTGTTAATTAATGTAGCTGACTGGATCGAGACTCGTAGCTTGGCGTGCAGGCTGGGTAGCAATTCTCATAAAGATTATGACCAGCCATGCAGCAAAAGTTTGATTTACTTGACTCATGAAGATAATGACTTACAACTAAATGCACTAAGGCTGCCAATATTTACTTGACTTGAGAATAGACCATTTATTTCTCTTAGAAAAATAGAAAGAGAGAGAGAGAGAGAGACCATTTACTTTGGTCTAGCTCTTGCAGAAATATTCTCAGTTGAGGTGCCAACAGCTTTATAATATTATCACAGATGATCGGGGCGGTCCATGACTTCACATGCATGATTGTAGCACATGTTGATCATAGAAATGGGCTATGACTTGATCGCCGGCAATACAAAGGTAGTGAATGGTAACACAATTCTTGGAACACTCGTGAACAACACTCATGAACAACACTGGAGTTGGAAAAAAATGGAAAGAAAGTTGCACCTCAACCCAAATTATCTCCATGAAGTCTGTTTCGCATATTTGCATTATTAGGTGTGAGACATTGACTACAAATCAACTACAGCGAAAGTGGAACAAAACCAAGCCCTGACTTGCGTACTACATACGTTTTGCCATATCTATTTGGTTTGGTACAATAAGCTTCAGTCCGGCTTTGTGGTTCTTTTGCAGTTGACATGAATATGTACATTTGAAAGCACGTTATTGGAGATTACCAAGTTACTAGAATTCTCAGTTGATAGCAAGAGGTCACTTACATAGTTTTAATCTCCTTATCTATTATACTAGAAAAAACTGTTATTGAGATAGTGATTAATGGTGTGTGGTATATAGGTTCTGTTCAGTATTGATATAGAGACATGGAAATTGATTATATTGAAAAGTATGCATCATGATGATGGCATGTTAACGATTATTTATTATTAAATATTATAATTATTTATATAATAATTATTTAAATTTATTGATGGATGTATGTGTATAGAGGAATTCTTACTAACTTGTTAGGCTTATCATATATTGTTTAGCTTTTCATAGCTTAGAGTTGGATTATGATTCAGACTGAAACCATAAGCAGAATGGTTGGATTATTTTAATATCAGATAAATAAAGAAAGTTACAGTTAAATAATTTTATTATTATATTAATAATTTTTTTAATTTTAAAGATTAATGATGACAAATTATGTTATAAAAAAATTATTAAAATACGTTCCGCATCCTTTTGGAACCATAGACTATACGCTGATGGCAAGACGTGGAGAGGAGATGGCAAGACGATCGAGCCCGTCCATCTAGCACGTCCATCTAGCCGTCACTAACTGTGACCCAAGACGATTTAGTTGTGAGTCAAGATGACCGGGCATGGAACTTCTTCAATAAATACGCTGATGAGAGGCGTTCATGCAACCTCTCATGGCCTATCCATTCCAGTTCAATATCTTTATGCTGGTCTCAGGACTTCCTCTCATGGCCAATGGTGGATGCAAGGGAAGATCTCACACTATTGAGCGGGTGATGCTGATTGGCTTCATCTTCTTATGCGCTGGAGTCATCCCATTCTGCCTATGCCTCCTAGGCACCGGAGCTGATTCCAACTTGACCGGCAGCTGCATAGAGAGCGAAAGGAGAGCCCTTCTTGCCATCAGAGCAGATATCAACAATTCTGATGAGTGGCTCTCTTCTTGGACGGGCCAAGACTGTTGCCAATGGAGGGGAGTCGGCTGCAACAACACCACCGGCCATGTGGTAAAGCTCAATCTCAGATACCCTTATGATTATTGGTTCGAAGGAACTGCAAAATTCCCAGGACCAAGCAAGGTAAATCCTTCCTTATCTAGCTTGATACATTTGAGGTATTTGGATCTGAGCGTGAACGACTTCGATGGAGCATCCATCCCGGAATTCATTGGTTCTCTCATCCACTTGGAATACCTTAACCTCTCCCTTGCTGGGTTTAGTGGACCCATTCCTCGCGTGATTGGAAATCTCTCAAACCTGCACTCTCTAGATCTTCACGGTGGGACCGTATTTCTTGGTGATGGGTACGTTGACTTTTTTGTTCCAAGAAGCTATCGAGTTAATGACCTTCAATGGCTCTCTGGAATCACCTCTCTGAGATACCTTGACTTGGGCTTTGTCAACCTCTCCAAGGCATCGAATTGGCTTCATGAGATCAACATGCACCCTTCTCTGTCAGTCTTGAGATTATCTCATTCTGAACTCCCTGGTATTCCTTCAACTCTGCAGTATGTAAACCTCACTTCTCTCGCCATCCTTGATCTCTCTGGCAATGCTTTTGAGTCTGCCATCCCCCACTGGCTGCTTAATATTAGCAGCCTTGTTGAACTCCATCTCCATGATTGTCACATTCATGGCAGGTTATCAGTTGTAGTAGATATGCTGGGGAATTTCAACAATTTGAAGTATTTGGATTTCTTTTCGAACCAAATTACCGGAGAAATTTCACAATCTTTGTGGAATAATAAATACATGGAGTATTTAGATTTATCATGGAACCAAATTACTGGGCATGCTGCTGAAATATTGGGGAATCTTAGCCGATTGAGGTGCTTATATTTAGATGGCAATCAAATTAGTGGTGAAATTCCAGCAAACCTAGGAAGCACGGGGAACCTCCTCAACTTGGAGGAATTGTCTTTGTCCGATAACCGAATCAGTGGATGGATACCAGAAATCATCGAAAACCTTATCCATTTGCGGCAGTTAGATTTATCAGATAATAACATTACCGGACAAAGACCAAAAAACATATCGAAGCTCTGCAACTTACAGGAGTTGATTTTGCTCAATAACCAAATCAGTGGATGGATACCAGAAGTTATCGGAAACCTTATCCATTTGCGGCGGTTAGATTTATCACATAATAAAATTACTGGAAAAATACCAGAAAACATATCGAAGCTCTGCAACTTACAGAAGTTGGACTTATCATATAACAGCATTAATGGTGAGATCACCGGTCTTCTAGAAGGATTTTCTAAATGCATTAATAATAAATTGGATGGGAGAAGCTGTCTGCAAAGTTTAAAGAATATAGACTTGAGTAACAATAATTTGAGTGGGATGATCCCAGAAAGTTTGGGACAGCTATCTGCACTCGAATGGTTAGATGTGTCATCAAACTCCTTCACTGGGTACTTGACTGAAGGGCACTTTTCCAACCTCACAAGGTTGCATTACTTGGCTCTATCTTATAACTCCTTGAAAGTGATCCTAAGTAACAGTTGGATTCCTCCTTTCAATGCTATCTCTATTATGATGTGCTCTTGCTATGTGGGCTCAAATTTTCCTGCTTGGCTTCAAACCCAGATAAATCTAAAAAAATTGTGCCTATCTGAAGCTGGAATTTCAGACAAGATTCCATCATGGTTGTGGAAGAGTAATATGATTACCCTCAATCTATCCTATAATTGCATACAAGGGCAGCTACCAAGTTCTCAAGGGAGTACTTTTGAAAGCTTACTTGATTTGAGATCCAACTGCTTTTTTGGTCCAATACCTAATCTAAAGTACAGTTACATCTTTCTTTCCAACAACTCTTTTTCTGGTCCAATTTCCTCAAGCTATTTTGGAGAAGTTATGGTACTTTCATTGTCGCACAACCATATAAATGGTAGTATCCCACAGTCCTTTTGCAATTGGACTTCATTGGAGGTTCTTGACCTCTCCAATAATGAGTTAACTGGAGGATTTCCAGACTGCTGGAGCAAGTCACAACTAGGAATCTTTGATGTACCAAAAAATAAAACAGTAGAAGATTCATTTAGCACAATGGCATATCCTATGGAACTCCGATCTTTGCACATGAGAAACAACAGCTTATCCGGTCAATTTCCTTCCTTCTTGAGACTTTGTAAACAATTGGTTGTGCTTGATCTTGGTGAAAACAGATTCTCAGGAAACATACCTACATGGATTGGAGAAAATCTCTCGTCTCTAAAAGTTCTTCGTCTAAGATCAAACTCTTTTGATGGTAATATCCCAGTGCAAATATCCAGCCTTTCTTCTCTTCAGGTTTTGGACTTGGCATGTAACAATTTTTCAGGACATCTGCCATCATCCTTTGGAAATTTTACCGCCATGGTTGAGAAACAAGAAGGAAGAGAACTATGGTTCTCAAATGATTCGACAACATCATATTACAAAGAGAGTCTCTTATTGGTTACAAAAGGAATATTGCTGGAGTACACTAGCGTGCTTTCATTGGTTACAAGCATTGACCTGTCGAACAATAATCTTTCCAAAGAGATTCCTAATGAAGTAACAAAACTTCATGAATTGCGTTTCTTGAACTTGTCTAAGAATCATTTCATTGGAAAAATACCACAAAACATCGGTGATATGAAGGAGTTGGAATCACTTGATTTATCAATGAACAATCTCTCAGGCCAAATTCCCCAAACCATGGCTGCTTTGAATTTCTTAAGCCACTTAAACTTATCATATAACAACTTGTCAGGAAGAATTCCAACAGGGTACCAAATTCAGACCTTCGATGACACCTCCATCTATGCTGGTAATCATAATCTATGTGGACAACCACTGCCAGAATGTCCTAAAAATGCACCTCCACATCAAGAAGAGGAGCAAGCAGATGAAGATGGCTATGAGATGATATGGATTTATGCAATCTCAACATTAGGATTTGTGATGGGATTCTGGGGTTTTATCGGTATAGTAATGATCAAAAAGGATATCAGGATTTCTTATCTCCGATTCATCGACAGAATATATGACTGGATTTATGTAGAATTGACAATAAAGTTTGCCAAGCTGAAGGCTATCAAGGGAATAGGAAATCACAGGCATTGACAAGAAACTATGCAGTCAGCCAACATGTTGTAATGTATTATGCTTCTTTTATCTTCTTTTATCTCTCTTGCTTTCTCTTCTTTCAGTTTGGTGTGCTATGAATAATGTTCCATAAGAAAGAAATGCTTTTGTTCTCTTCTATGCTAATGAAATGATTTCACTTTTAGTTAGCATGAATTGTTTCTATTGTCAGCCCACACTAACGAAGTGATTTTATGGTAAAAGACATGATGCCTCGTGCAAAATACCTACCTAAAGTAAGACAAATATAAGCATTTATTTATTCCAATTTATGCTAAGTAGCTGTCTTTCATGCTTTTCTTGTTAAAGCACTTTAATTTTTACCATCAAGAAAAAAATACTTAAAATACCTAGAGCAAGACAAACATAAGAAAAAAAATAAAACCTTTTCCTCCTTTTTTATATAAAATTTTATAGACCTTTTATATATTGGTAAAACGAGACATTATTTAAGCTTTAATATAGAGCCTTGGTCTAGGGAGGCATGTCCGCCTTCTCGCCGTCAGAGTATAATAATCGTGGTTTGTTTCGCTTCTCTAATTTTAAATACTATATTAGCCTTCTTTGAATCAACTCTGTGTCTACCTGCAAAGAGTGACAGAAGGCTCTGACCCAGTAGTTTTTTTTTCACATGAAATACACTCTTTTTTAATGAAATCAACTAAAACATATTTGATCAGCATATAGCAGAAAGGGGAAAGACTATTGAAAACTACTATGCTTGGGTTGAAAACAAAATCACTATTTTCTGGACCTAGACAAAGCTTCTGTGTATAGGGAGAGAATGCTGCTCTCGCTGCTATAGGGGAAGGAATTGTTTCTGGACGTAGTGCTGCTGCCTATGTTCGCATCTCTCTACCTGGTTCCTGCTATGAAGGAAAAGCTTGAAGATGCAAATGAGCGCTTTGGTGGTGACATTATGCAAAAAAGTAAGTCTAACAATAGAGATGTATATATTAAATTTTTTCTTGAGGAATTCATTTCCTAGAAGTGCTGGAATTGTGAACTCCCCTAAGATAAACTACATTATATATATATATAAGGACTAATGGACTCGCTGTCTTGTGACCTGACAGACTCCAGTGGCACATGCTGTCTTGATAGCACATGCAGGTGTGGAAGGTGAAGTGATGGTGGAGAAGATTATGAAAAGCAAGTGTGAGGTTGGCTACAATGCAATGATTGACAAGTATGAGAATCTGTTGGATGCTCGCGTAATTGACCATGCAAAAGTGATAAGATGTGAACTGCAGAATGTGCTTCAGTTGCTGGAACGATCCTAACGACAGAGACCTCTGTTGCAGAGGAGCCCAAACCAAAGGACTGCCTTGCCATCGTAGCACTCTGCCCTATTTGTTCTCCTAGAATTAGGAAAAATGATACAGAAATCATAGAAATAAGGGTAGAGTACAACTTGATAAGGAACAATATTGTAGCAGCGTTGATTATTTATGGTGTTATCCTTCTTCCATTGGGATTTAACTTAAATTTTAGATTCTGTTAAAATTTTGTACAGAGCACAGGATTGGCTAGTGCTGTCTTTCACGCATTACATGTTATTAAGTTTTGAGGTTTCGTTGCTGTTTTACTTCAATATTTGATCCATGGATTATTGTGAAAAATTGTAGGCTCTGCATCATCTAAGTTGCATCATTTGGATGTCCATATGTGTATGGAAGAAAATTGTGCCTCAAATTTTTCAAACTAATGATTTTCTTATTCTTTTTCCTGCAGTAGAGACTATTCAGCTATATTGTACAACAATAATCATAAAAAAGTTATGTAAAAGAAAAGCTTCGGGGAACCATGCCATTTTTAATTCATGACCTGAGTTCATTTCCAAAACAATAACAGGAGGATATAACAAAACATGAAATAGTATATATGCAGATAAATAAATCAATAAAACAAATGAAAATGAATGTTCTAAATGTTCTTTTTGCATGACCAGTTAAAACTGCTGGTAGATCGGACAAAGAAAGAAAAAAAAAAAAAAAGAAAAACAAAACAAAACAAAAAGAGGAGAAAAAAAGATGACTTTCTATCTAGCTGACCAACTGAATAAAAATTGAATTTCCAGACTTCCTAGGAATTGTTGCCTCATCAGATGCTGATTAGAAACTCCCCTGGTAGCATGTTTCCAAACTTTCATCCTCTAGGTTGTTCTATATTTTGAAATCTTGACAGCTAAAGCACCTACAGTCTGCTAGCATGATGCACTGGCTGAGATAACAATATCTTTTAATCTTCCCTAGCACAGAGAAAAAATCCATTAGTCATTATTATTTGCAAACTATTCCTCATATAGGGCACATAATTTTCACCTGGACCACAAACAATACTGCAAACCAAGACAACAAAACCCTATCTTAAAAAAGAAGAGGATGAGGATGGTTACCGCATGTACACCAGAGAACTAATGATGTGAAGTACCACAAATTTTGGACAGAGATAGGCCTATAAAACATGTGAAAATTCTTTAGACAGAAAGAACTGGATAGATTAAATCTACAACATAGTGTGAATATGGTTATTATAGGCTTGCCCACATAGCAATGGTTTGGATTATCCTATCAAAGCATCATTGGCAAATGTAGACTACAATCACAGAGATGCTCTCATCCTAGCTATCCAAACTACACCATACCATGTGTTCGGATTAAGTAGCAAGGTGTCCCAAAAGGAATCATCAAAGGAAAACCTGCATTAGCTGTTGAGAATCCACCCACAAGCACCCAAATGTTAGCTTTCAACTAACATATACCTGTTTGGCTTGCTATGTGTGGATGCAAATATCTATCTTTTCATGTATATAGGTACGAAGATGACAGCTAATGCATATTGTCTCCAATATGAGCTTATTGATCAATCATACTAAGAATGGCACAATTTATTGTCACAATGAAGTATGTCTTCCTTGCTCTTACTTCAATTCTTGAAGCAATAATTGCTGGTAGCTACCTTAACACTGTTGTCCAAACCAGAATCCGATGTCTTCTTAAGGATCTAGAATGAAGTATCTCACCCCAAGAACCTAAAAATTAGATGGCAAAAACTCTCTTTCACATCATACTAGGGGCAAAATGCAAGCTCTACCATTGTTGCAAACCACATCAGATAATTTCATTAAATGAAATTCAATTTTTTCAAACATTTAAAGCACACCAGAAGGCTAAATTGATCCATACTATTTCAGTACTAAAATGGTACCATTTCTCGATACAACATACCTTGCATTTGGTCATAATTTCATTACTTAAATCCTTTATTGACCAATAGATCTTTAGGCAATCAGTGCTACAACTCGACTCTCCTTGGATTTCATTCCTTATGACGTTCCTTCAAGCTACAAGTGACTTCAACAGTCACCTCTTTAGCACCATAGTTCTTTCATGTTGTCTCAACATATTTCAAACTAGCCCTTTCACCAAAAGTGCAACATCATTGCATTGATTCATTAGATACAAATGATTCTTTTTTTTCTTCCTTTTTACTCTTTCTTGAGAACTAGGAAGGAAAGAATCCTGGCCAAAATAGGAGTAAGGGCAGGACAAAAACTCAGGACTTGGGTGTTTACCCCTAAAGACTTTACCAAATGAACTAGAAACAATAAGTATTTCATTTTCATGTAACCTCCTATCTTTGTTTATACATCCTCAAGAATCTTCTCAGCTTAACCTATAAAATCAGACCTCAACCACAACTTATCCAATAATGCATGGTTCTTTTACTCTACTATATTTTTCTAACTTTAACAATTCTATCAATTTATTGTTCTCCGCATCATTTGTGTTTTACAGAAAAAATTTGCAATATAGCTTATGTCATAAATATTATAGTCAAAGTCTCAAATAGTGGTAGTGAACCTCATACCAGTTTTTTTGCTGGAATGGTATGGTACTGGGTACCAAAACATGGTAAGAGACAAGATCCTGTACCTATCTACCAGTTCTGTGCCAGTGCACCGTATACCAGTGCTAGAAATCTCCCAAGAATGGGACGGTATCATTTGAACCATCCCATTCCAGCGGTATTACAAACCTTGGTTATAGTGTAGTGGCTTGTGCCTGATGTTTTTATTGTCCACATACTCTTAGCAAGGATTTTGTTCCACAAGCCAGTGTTTGGACGAGACTTGTACATTGAGAGACTGGCAAGTACAGGGCATAAGGACATATACAGTTGGGGTTCATTTATTTAAAATATTCTAAATCTAGGGCTCTTGAAAAGACACACATGTTGGTTATTGTGCATTGCACTGCATGAGGTAACGTGGCATGGTCTTGCACCCTGTCAATGTATCACAACTAAGAAAATGATATTGAATGATCCGAATGCATAGTAATCATTGTAAATACAATCCTCTCCACAAGCACCCATTGCCTGATTAAAGGCACCCGTGCAAATCAACAAACCTGAAACACAAGTTGCATTTTGCCTGACATTAGAAACAAAAAAGAATAAAATAATAGAATCTAATTTTGCCGAAAAAGGGAAGAAAATGTTAAAATCGATTATTTCCTAATTTTGTCTTGGAAGATGAAGTTGATTAGGCTAGATTTTGTGAAGACCACATCTAGTGGGCACTAATTCACAAGTCCACCGCTCTAAACTAAGAAGTTCTCAACATACCTCTTTAGTTAAACAATGGGAGAATTATTTTTTACAAAAGAAAAAAAGGTGTTGGAAGCCTTTAGACTGATTCCAGTCAGCATGGTCCATGCCGGTTACATGATTAAATGCATGCCAGCCATCTAGATTGTTACCTTGGCAGTCATTCAAGCCCAATTTTGGTCAAGTTTTAGAATGGTAGGTGCCATGCAACATGTACCATCCTGAAAAATCTTGATGATCTGTGAATTTATAGAGTCTCCAATTCTACATGTATAGACCTTCGAAAAGCTTGACTCTGTATCACGCTGAAAAGCAGAGTTGGTGCGAGTCCTAAATGTATGTCTACAAGCCTTAATAAGAACAATCATGTCAGCACATCACTTGCTTCTCGAGATTCATGTGCATGAAGAAAAGTTTTGCAGACCAAGCACAAAATAACCATTACAAACTTTTGTATATTGCAGTCAGTAGGTACGAAAGAACAGTTCTCAGCATAACTATAACAAAGCCCATAAACTAATTCAGCAAAATCATACAAAGTGAGCTCTACGTGATGGATGCCTTTCTATTCCAATATCATCAACTCTAATAAACTCATGCCACCAAATAAGACAAACAAAAATATATCTGTTTGGTCAACAAAACATTGAGTATTTAAAAAGCAGATAACAGGCATACTCTCGTCTCGCCAAGAGATGGCATTGGTGTTCCACCGTATCCCTGTCCTTGAGATGATTTTGTGGAATCAGTTGTGCTGGAATCACCACTTGCACGAGCAGCAGTATTTGCTGGAGCTTCCCATGCTTGGAGATTTCCAAATTCAGGTGCAGGCAAATCCTTTACTCTTGCCAGCTGCAATGTCAGTGGCTTCAGCTGCTCATGAAACTCATGCAAATTTTATCAGCATATATGGAAGGTAATGCATAGCTCAGGCTAATGATATACAACAACAGAATAATATGAGACTTTTGACATGATCATATGAGCCTTCTAGATCTCAGTCTCACTAGGGAAATCCTAGATGGAAGAAAGCGAACACCTCATTCTTCCAAAAATTTGGTTCACGCATCAAAGAAATGGAGAACTCAGCAGTTTGACATGTCTTCAACAATGTAGACAGAAAACATCAAAAAGTTCAACTGAACGATATAATTCCATTCATATTGCATGTGCATAAATTTTAAGAATAGATCACTCCATAGATTACCAGAAATAATGCATAGCTAGAATCAACAGCTCCATTATCTTTATGTTGAACAACATCATGAAGGCTATCATCACTAGAGCTAATATTGATGGATGACAAATTTGTGGTGCCTTGATAAAGATAACATTATTTTGGCACTCAACACTATATCAAAAGAGATAACTAATACTATTAGAAAAGTAGTTACAAAGGTATCGAAAGAGTCAAAAGAATAAGGACTATATGATAGGAAAATTTAGTGACGGACTAAGAAAGTTCAATTAATGTTCAAGACTAAAGAAGAATGCTATAGAAAAGTATTTAAATGTAGAAATATAGAAGCATGCAAAAATATAATAAAGCTAAGAAATAAGTTAAAATGGTAGTACCTGAGGTTAGATTTAAGGCATATGAAAAGTTATATTGCAAGCTAAAAACTAAAGATGGAGAGAATGATATATATAAAATTGTAAGATTAAAAAAAAAACTAAAAATATAATTCAGGTTAAATGATTAAAAAATGAAGATCAAAAAGTTTTGATTAAAGAAGGCAAAATCAATAAAAATTAGAGAAACTATTTTAATAAATTATTAAATAAAAATTATGTAGATAATTTATATACCTTACTAATTTTATTAAGGATAGAAATATTATATATATACTCATAGAATTGGGATATCTAAGGTTAAAGAGGCCATGTAAAAGATAAAAATAAGAAGAATAATGGAATTCGATAAAATTCTGATTAAGATTTGAAAATGTTTAAATGATATAGGAGTGCCTTTGGTGACATTTATTGAATAATATCTTAAAGACTAAAAAGATGCCTAATGAATTGAAGAAAAGCAATATAAACCCAATTTATAACAATAAAGGAAACATTCAAATTTGTTCTAATTATCATGATATTAAACTTACAGATCACACTATAAAACTTAAGGAGAGGATAATTAAGCATAGATTGGAATATAATAAAAAAATATTAAAGAATCAATTTAGTTTTATACCAAGAAGGTTGACTATCGAAGCTCTTTTTCTCCTTAGAAGATTAATGAAGAAATATAAAGAAAGAAGCAAGATTTTTATATGGTTTTTATTAATTTAAAAAAAAAAGAATATGATAGAGTCTCTAAAAAAGTCTTATAATGGGTGTTAGATAAGAAAAAGCACTCATTACATATATTAACGTAATGAAAGACATGTATGATGGAGCGGTTACTAGTATAATAACTACTAATAATAATACTATTGAATTTTAAATCATAATAGGTTTACATTAGGGATTTGTTTTTAATTCATATATTTTACATTAGTTACGGATGAGCTTACTAGATATATTCAAGATGATATTCTATGATACATGTTATCTGCAAATGATATATTAATAGTAGATAAAACTAAGGCTACGGTTAATCATAAGTTGGAATTATAAAGAAATGGATTTCAATCTAAAAATTTTAAGTTAAGTATGACAAAGAAAAAATGCATGAAATGTAATTTTAGTACAGTTAGAAATAAAGATAAACGTAGAGTAAATCCTAAAATTCCTAAAAGTGATTATTTTTTATATTTAGGATCAATTATTCATAAGAAAGAAGAGATTAAGATTTCAGATAAAATAAAAAATGCAATAAAAATATTATATAATAAAATAACTGCCATATTAAAGAAGAAATTTTATAAGACAATCATAAGATCGACGATGCTTTATGAGACAGAATATTGGGCAGCTAAAAATTTACATGTATACAAGATGAATGTAGCTGAATTGAAAATTCTGAAATGAATATGTAATAATAAAGATAGAATAAGAAAGAAAATTATTCATGAAAATATGGAGTTGGCACCAATTGAGGACAAATTGAGAGGATTACTTAGATGGTTTAGACATTTACAACATAGGCTTAGAGATGCACCAATGTGAAGTGATTAGATACATGTAGAAGGAAAAAAGAAATAGTGGTAGATCGAAAATTATATGAAAGTAACAAAGAAAAATTTAATTCGTCGCATCTTACAAAAAAATTATAACTCTAAACCTTATATAATAAACAAAAAGGATTTATATAGCCGATCCCAACTAGTTTGACATTAAAGCTTTGTTATTGTTGTTGTTGTTATGAGTGTTAGATTAAGTAGTCATACCTAAGATTATTGTAAATTATTAATAGATAGACTTGTTAAGTTGGCAATCTAACTAAAAGGTGCATCATCAGAATTTTGGCCTAGCCTATATGCTTGGCTCGTAATTGTTGTCATCTATCCATATCATGGCTGGTTATTCATGCAGTTATGATAACGTAGTGTATGCTCTTGACCAATTTCTTTACTTTCTAATAAACAAAGGAGAGCGACATAGCTGAGTAGATCTAGTTTTCATCTCCCCCTCTCTCTCTCACACACACATTCACATCTTTCCAAGCTTTACAAGCTTAAATGCTAATTAAAATATGCACTTATCACTGTCCAAAGATATTATAATTTAAAATATGTATTGCATGAAATGTCAAAGAAAATAAATATGATTATTTTGTAGATACTTGCTCAAATATCAAGTTTTAGAAGATTCAGAATTTTAGAAGTTCAACCTTATAAGTCTCATTTGTACATGATTGTAGATATACTTGTATTACTATTATTGTGATGTTATGTGAATATAATTTAAATGATAATATTATTTGATTATGAATTTTAACAGGTCTAGATACTTTTAGGGTTTATTTTAAAAGTATGCGGCCGTATCACATTACACCCTGGGCTGGTCGCCGATTTGGGAGCATGACAAATATGTTGAGCGAATGATCTTGGAAAGTTAGGTAGCTGTGACAAGAGAGGCCCGGCATGGGCTAGTATGTGGTTTTTGGGCCCTATCCTCATTTCCGGCCTAGTCCTACTCTTGGAATGGTTCGATTTTTGTCATGGTCCCATTCGTTGGCATGCAGCACAGGCCTGCCCAGTCATCGATAGGTTTGAGAATGTGGCATAGGTGTAGTGGTTTAAGGTTGGATCATGTTAAGCTAAAGCTTCAATTTGGTGGGCCAGGTTTAAAATTATCTTGTCTAGCCTAGCCTCTGAAATTTGTACAATCTCTATGAAGAGCAATTGCCACCTTATTGCAAAGGCTGGGTGGAAAGACTAAAGGACATGCCATAGCTGAGATTGAAGAATAAGTTAGTTCAGTAGCAGTTACTTTTTATGTTGTACATGAATTGGTGCTTGCCCAATGAAGAGCCTTCTTAAAAGCTTAAACCCGTTTCCTACTCGATATGATTTTCTTTGTGCCTTTTGTGAGTTATGGAATGCATCATTAATTGGAGCAACATTGTGCCTTGAGGATGAGTAGACTCTCACTACAAGAAAAATGAATGTTTTATATAACAACGGATGAACTAGCTTATTCCAAAACAAGTTGAGTTCCTTGCGCTCGCCTATTATAGATCGGGCGAGGAGATTAAGTTCCCTGCACTGTCCTAACCTTATCTTTTGCCATCATGCAATGTTAGCTACCATTTAAGCTAGCCCTCAGTTCATTCCACTTCAATGTTCTGTTATTCCATAGTTTTATGCCACTTGTATACCCCTCCATGACCATGTAGTGCTGGATTGCAGTCATTAACAGATTAGTAGGATCTTGTCTATGACCCCTTCGTTTGTTGTTAAAGCTAATCAATATGCATGAAGTTTTCTGGATAGGCTTCCTTAAATGATTCTGTGTTGCTTGTAGGATGTGATGTATATAATCACGTAATTTGGATAATGAGACAATAAGAAATATCAAATGCCTCTTTGTTAAATGCCCCTTCACTAACCTAGAAACTTCATCTAGTCGTGTCTTGAATGCATTGTTATTCATGCCATCACAACATAAAGACAATTATTCCTTCCATCTCGTTAGAATAAATTTTAATATTCTTATTTTCCACTTATCTAATAAAATTGGGTGGACCATCAATGAATTTCTTTTCAAATGATGTCAATTACAAAGCAGCACAGATGATTGAAAACTTCCTTGCAGCTTCATGTGCAGCAAAATTCTACAATTTACTTTGATCCATAAAGATAATGGTCACCTATTCCATTCGGTGAAGCCATCATTTACTTGACACAGCATTTATTTCTCCCAAAGAAAAAAAAGAGAGAACAGACGTCTTATTACCTGAAAGGTGTTGGAGAACCATCAAATCAAATATATATGTATATAAAGTCAGGCGTAGCCTGCAAGCTACGTTCCGCCCAAAAATCCTCATCCACCCGTATTCACATCGCATTGCCGTGATATATGGGTAATAGTTGTTTTCTCCCTGGAGTCAAAGTCCAAGTCTCATCGGTTCCTTATCTAAGAAAATTTATGGGACCATAAGTAGATCCTCTCAGATAACATTCAGCTATAGATAGAGAACCATGTGGATGACGGAAGCCCTCTAGCAGCAGCCTGGCATGGAGGTCATGGCTGGTCCCTGTCACATAAAGATCAACGACTAGTCGCACAACGTAAGTCCATGCATGGCTTGCTTGACTTGTAGGGATAACAACTAATGGCTCATGACTTGACTTGAGAGCAGAGCATCATTTACTTGACAAGTGTTGCACGTATCTCATAGCCAGTCGAACTTTTACACCTGGGCATGCAATATAAACAAGGTTTTGTCCATGCGGAAGACCTGAGCCATGCTTGACATAGGATGTACTAAAAATTCCTTCAGAAAAAAATTTCCACTCGTTTGTCCAAAATGGTCGTTGCATTCGTCATTCAAAAGTGACTTTAAATCGCTCATCATAACGATGAAATTTATGATGTGTTTGATTTTGATAACAATTCTATTTTTATTTTTATTTTTATAAAAATAAAAAATATCTATCGAAACATGTTTGGTAAATAAAAATTAAAACAGTTCTATAAACCAAAATCCAAAGCATTCTTTGGGATCTAGAATGTAATATCTCACACTAAGAACCCAAAATTTAGATAACATAGTCTCCAAAAATTCAGGCAAAAGGAGGTCCACTGACATTCATTATTCATTTGAGATCATGCAATGATAAATGGCTGGATATATTGCTAGTGGTCGGCATTGGAAAATGTTTGAAATGTACTTTTGACCTACATTAAAACTATGTTTGCCTTTGCGCATAGCTGTGTTGTGCTGGTTTAGTCTATTGGAAGTGGATATATAATATTTTTGGCCTTACCATTGCTAATAGCACTGACTAGTATCATATTCCAATGACATGGTGCCCAAGTTCTTTGAGACTGTCATGCTCAACCTTGCAGTCTTAAAAATAGTAATTCAAGAGCCCGGTTGCAACCATATATCCTAATATTTCTGAGGAGAACTATCCTATTTCTATAGGGGACCATCCGGTTTATGTCATCTAATCAGTACTGCTTCCGATATGACTGGCAGGACTGCCAGGAACTGAAAATTAAAAATGGCAATTACTGAAATGTAGCTAATGCTTGTTTCCCTTCTCTTTTGCATTCTAATAGTCGAAGAATACTGAAATTTCCTTCAGTCACCTCGCTCTCAGTGTGGTCTGTAGAAATTATATTTACTTATGATGTAAAAGGAGTAGAACTACAACTTAAATGTGATTGTGTTGATATGGGAGATCGGCACACGTCACAGGTAGCAACTTAATCGTTCGCCTTTCACTCGACCAAGGAAATTCCTCAAAGAGCCTCTGTTAATATTTAATATAATTCAAAGCAACATTATTATTTTTCTCGAGACATAATTATACCTCAATTCCACAAACCTATTATATTCTATTCATTATGTTTATTACTACAAGCCCTATCTATAATTACTTTGTTGTCATAGTAATTAAGACATCTTGAATTAGTCTGACCAAGAAGGGAAGAACTATTAACAGATCCTTAAGCCACTCTTCCTGACTGCATGATACATCAAAAACTGCTAATTTCACTTCAATAGTGGATCAAGTAATAATACTTAGCTAATTTTTAAGAGATAGAATAGAAATGCCACTCAAATTGAATCCATATCCACTTATAAATTTATTGTTGTCTAAGTCAAGAATTGTAGGGCCATCGGTAAAATGAAGACTATAATCTATGATTCCTTTAAGGTATCTTAATACCCTATTAAGTGCACTCCAAGGAAGATGACTAAGCTTGGAAATATACCTACTTAGTCTGTGTGCAATGCAACCAATATAAGCTCATGGACACAGATGTAAAGCAGTATTATATTATACTGAAAATTGTTGGAATATCTCAGCAAGATATTTTCTTCATCCAAATTTGATGTAGTAGCACCTAACCTAGATTGGTGATTTCAAACAGACTATTGCATTCAAAGAATCGAATTGATTCATAGAAAGGGGTTATGATATAAAACAAACATAAATTTCCAGCCGCTTACCATGCTAGTAGAGCACATCATATTTTTTAAAGTTTTCTATAATAATTCAATTTCTTGGGTCTTGTAGATATAGTTTATCCTTTTCCTGTAAAGAACCCATTTTTTTAGTTTTCATTGACATGGTAGAGCAATGACATCATGCCATCAAGACTTCAATCGTGCAACTTGGCTCATCATAATTCTTGATTATTTATAGATTCAGCTCAAGGAAATTCCAACCCAAATAGAATGAATGTATTTTCAGAATTACTTGGATCATGGAATTACTGACATAATTTTGAACCACTAGGTAACTGACCTTTCATAGCCTCCCCCAACCTCTCTTCTTGCCTTCTTTGTTGTAATAGTGTTTGTGCCTTTAAACACCACTGAAATGGCTAGCGGCTGTGGGTATAAAAATGAATCCTTTTTCCTAATACAAGTTATGCTAATTAGGCTCTTATTTTGCTCCCGAGAGCTATCTTCTTTTCTCTACACCAGTTCGGAGAGAAGATTGTAATGTCCCAAGCCCACCCGCTGGCCTAATTAACTTCTAGCGGGCCGAAACCATATGGTCCAATCAGATGGTGGATTCAGGGCTTGACATATAGATTTTGGCTAGCTTGTGGCGTGCGATGAGGACGTCGCATTATAAGGTGGGAAGATTGTGATACCCCAAATTTAGTCCCACATTGGATGGAAGAGAAATGGGTCATGTGCTTGTAACTCAAGTCCACTTGCTACCCATTAACTTTTACTCGAGTTTTTGGGCCACATGGTTTCGGTCCACTAGAAGTTAATTGGGCTAGCGGGTAGGCTTGGGGCGTTACAAAGATGCATAGCTAAAAAAGATAGCTCTCCTTCCCATAAAATAGTCATTAAAGGTCCTAGTGAGTGGCTATCTTCTTGGAAGGATTAGGATTGCTGCAAATGAAGAAGAGTTGTACTGTGATAATGCAACTTGTCATATCATAAAGCTCGATCTCCAACTTTTGAAATGGATTTAAAAGCTTCAAATAAGGTTTTTCTTTTGCTTGGCTTTACAAGAGAATGAATAATTTGGATAGAGATGGAACGGGTATGGAGCTGGAAGAGAACTAAAGTGAGTTAGTGGATTGGATTCTAGTTAGCCCATTCAGGTTAATTGATAGAATCATATGGAATGTTGTTCAATTGAGCTTAAGATTGATCAATTGGTGGAATTGGATCATAAGTGAATCAGGATTCAAAATCAGGAAAAATGGGTTAGTCAGTGTAACTGGCTATGATTCGATTAAATATGTAATTGATCAATTGGAGGTAGGGTTGAGTAGGATTTAATCAATTACGATCAAATGATGCAAGCAAGAAGGATTAATAGGATAGAGGCCTACCAAAATTAAAGAGCTTTTGATTTAGAAATATGATCACTTAGCATATTAGACTATAAAGTTTAGGGGAAGATGACTAGAAATATCCACATCTAACATAAGAAAAACCGATCATATCATCAATAAGATAGCAATAGATAACTAAATGCCTTATATAGCCTAGCATGGAGGAAATCTTTACACACAATTGCTGATTACTTGAGTAGAATTAATTGTCATTAACTTGATTTGAGACAAGCCCGTCTATTAATAAACCATCTATTATTAAATAAGGTACAATTAGATCTATTGTAGAGTAAAATTTTCTGCTATAACTATAGATCACACATTAGAACTTATCTGTTTGAAGTCCATTTAATGTATGCATAAATTTGGACCTTGAGTTACTACCCAAAAAAATAGTAATTTCTAGCTAAGAAATTATCCTTGATTTGAGATGTAGTTAGTCCATACTAATTATTTTTGCATAAGTAATTTAACCAATTTCTTGTCTCATAGAGTAGTGGCTAGTAACTCACAGTAATAAATTATTTTATTTACATTTTTAATAAACTAGGCTTTACGAATAATTTTTAATTAGAATTAACTTTTCTACAAGGTCCTTAATTTGAACCTATAAGCCTCAACAAATAATCTTCAATCTTTTTTATAATTATTAAGAAAAAATAGCCAGCAAGTTTGATTGCCTAATTAGTAGCACCTAAAGAATTATTAAAGTACTTCAATAGAAACCAATTATCTTAGTGCGTAAAAGATGGCATGAAACTTATAAAACTCTAATTGTTATATAGAAGGTCTCTTTTCATCTTATGCTCCATCTAGAAACTTTATCCACTTATGTCTAGAATGCATGGTTATTCATGTGATCACGGTACAAAGACAATTATTCCTCACATCTTGGAATAAATTTCAATATCCTTGTTTTTCACTTAACCTAATAAAATTGGGTGGAGCAGCAATAAATTTCTTTTCAAGTGACATTAATTACAAAGCAGTATAAATACCTAAAGGCTTCCTTGCAGCTTCATATGCAGCAAAATTCTACAACTTACTCAGCTAATGAAGATGATGGCTAACTACTTCATGCACTCAAGCTATCGTTTACTTGACCTGAGAACACAGCATTTATTACTCTCAGGTAAAAATAAAAAAAAGAAACAGACTGTTTATCACGGCACTTGCAAACATTGATAGCAAAAAAAAATTAGGTTTTTCGTACAGGTTTAGACCTGCAAACATTGACAAAGGCTAGATTCCATCTTAAATATCTGAAAAAGTTACCAAGGAAGCTTCCAAGTAAGCAACTGAAAATTTTATTTTGAGAATTCAATCCAGCAAATTGTCCTTCTATGATGCTGACCATCTAACCCTTGAAAGGTGTTGGAGAACCATCAAATCAAATATATATATATATATAAAGTCAGGCGTAGCTTTTAAGCTACGTTCGGCCCAAAAATCCTCACCCACCCATATTCACATCGCATTGGTAATAGTTGTTATCCCTCTAGAGTCAAAGTCCAAGTCTCATCGGCTCCTGATGGCATGGAGGTCATCGCTGGTCCCTGTCACATGAAGATCAATGACTAGTCGCACAACGTAAGTCCAGGCATGGCGTGCTTGACTTGTAGGGATAACAACTAATGGCTCATGACTTGACTTGAGAAGGGAGCATCATTTACTTGACGAGTGTTGCACGTTTCTCATAACCAGTCGCACTTTTACACTTGGGCATGCAATATAAACAAGGTTTTTCCATGCGGAAGACCTGAGCCATGCTTGACATATGATGTACTAAAACTTCCTTCAGAAAAAATTTTAACTCCTCCGTCCAAAATGATCGGTGCATTCGTCATTTAAAAGTGGCTTTAAATCACTCATTATAACGGTGAAAGTTAGGATGTGTTCGATTTTTGGTAGGAATTCTATTTTTATTTTTATTTTTATAAAAAGTAAAAAATATCTATCAAAACATGTTTGATGAATAAAAATTAAAAAAGTTTTATAAAAAATATAACTTTAAAATAGTAGAAAACTAAACACAGTTTGAAGATATTTTTACTATTTTTTATTAAAAAAATAAAGAATAAAAAACTTAAAAATATAAAAGTTAATGGCATTTTTTTATTTTTTTTACTTATCTTTTAAAAAATATCATATATAGTAACAATAAAAAATAGAACATAATTTTTATTTTTACTTGCCAAATATATTTTTTAGAGAACAGAAAATAGAAAATGACAATTGTTTTCAAAAAAATAAAAATAGAAGATAAAAATAAAAAACATTCTCGAAAATAAAGCACAATCTTATAAATTCTTTTTCTAATTGTGAGCAAACCAAACATACCCGTAAATAAACTCTTATATTTTGAAACAATAACTATGGAAAAAATATATATATAATGTACTGACTTGGCAACCTTGGGCAGTCTTTGAGAATTACCTGATTGTATGAGATAAAATGTATCAGAATTTTGCCATAAATTTTGGAGCAAAATAATATATACTAGTTACTAGAAAAAAATCAATAAACAAACAGGATACAAGTACTTAAAGAAATTAACAATCAAGCAACCTAATTCTCAGTTTTCGCTAGAGGGCAAGTAGTCCAAACTCCAAAGAATATTCTAAAAAAAGATAAATTATTTCAAAAATCATGCCATGCAAAGTATATGGATCAATGTTTCAGGTCCTTTATAAGATCTATCCTAAGCTATTATTACTTAATTAAATATCAGTGTAGATGACTAGATCGAGACTTGCGGTTTGGTGTGCAGGTTGGGTAGCAATTCTCACAAAAATTGTGACTAGCCATACAGCAAAAGTTTGATTTACTTGACTCATGAAAATAATTGTTATATAGAACTTATAAAACTCTAATTGTTATATAGAAGGTCTCTTTTCATGCTATGTTCCATCTAGAAATTTTATCCACTTGTGTCTTGAATGCATGGTTATTCATGCTATCACGGTACAAATACAATTATTCCTCTCGTCTTGGAATAAATTTCAATATCCTCGTTTTTCACTTGCCTAATAAAATTGGGTGGATTGCCAATAAATTTCTTTTCAAATGACATCAATTACATAGCAGCATAAATAGCTAGAGGCTTCCTTGCAACTTCATGTGCAGTAAAATTCTACAACTTACTCGACCCATGAAGATGATGGCTAACTACTTCATGCACCAAAGCTATTGTTTACTTGACTTGAAAACATAGCATTTATTACTTTCAAGAAAAAAAGAGAGAACAGACCATTTATCACGGCACCTGCAAACATTGGTAGCGAAAAAATTGGGTTTTCCATGTAGGTTTAGACCTGCAAACATTGGCTAAGGCTGGATTCCATCTTAAATATCTGAAAAAATTACCGAGAAAACTTCCAAAGAAGCAACTGAAAAATTTATTTTGAGAATTCAATCTAGCAAATTGTTCTATCATCATGCTGACCATCTAACCCTTGAAAGGTGTTGAAGAACTGTCAAATCATATATATATATATATATATATATATATATATAAAGTCAGGGGTAGCTTGCAAGCTACGTTCGGCCCAAAAATCCTCATCCACCCATATTCACATCGCATTGGTAATGGTTGTTATCCTTGTAGAGTCAAGAGTCCAAATCTCATCGGCTCCTTACGGCATGGAGGTCATCGCTGGTCCCTGTCACATGAAGATCAATGACTAGTCGCACAACGTAAGTCCATGCATGGCGTGCTTGACTTGCAGGGATAACAACTAATGGCTCATGACTTGACTTGAGAACGGAGCATCATTTACTTGACAAGTGTTGCACGTTCCTCATCGCCAGTCGCACTTTTACGCCTGGGCATTCAATATAAACAAAGTTTTTTCTATGCGGAAGACCTGAGCCATGCTTGACATATCATGTACTAAAAAATTCCTTCAGAAAATATTTTCACTCGTTCGTCCAAAATGATCAGTGCATTCGTCATTCAAAAGTGACCTTAAATCGCTCATTATAGCGGTGAAATTTATGATGTGTTCGATTTTTGACAAGAATTCTATTTTTATTTTTATTTTTTTAAAAATTAAAAAATATTTGTCAAAATATGTTTGATGAATAAAAATTAAAACAGCTCTATGAAAAACATAACTTTAAACTAGTAGAAAAAAGAACATAGTTTGAAAATATTTTTATTATTTTTTATAAAAAAAATAGAAAACAAAGGATAAAAAACTTGAAAATATAGGAATTAATGATATTTTTTTATTATCTTTTTAAAAAATATTATTTATAATGAAAATAAAAAACAGAAATTAGTTTTTATTTTGTACTTACCAAACGTATTTTTTAGAGAACAAAAATAGAAAATGACAACTGTTTTTAGAAAATAAAAACAGAAGATAAAAACAGAAAACATTCTTGAAAATAAAACACAATCTTATTGATTCATTTTCTAATTGTGAGCAAACCAAACATACCCATAAATAAACTCTTATACTTCGAAACAATAATTATGAAAAAAAAAATATTGTACATTGTACTAACTTGGCAACCTTGGGTAGCCTTTGAGAATTACCTGATTGTATGAGATAAAATGCATTAGAATTTTGCCATAAATTTTGGAGCAAAATAATATATACTAGTCACTAGAAAAAATCGATAAACAAGCAGAATGCAAGTACTCAAAGAAATTAATAATCAAGCAACCTAATTCTCAATTCTCGCTGGAGGGCAAGTAGTCCGAACTCCAAAGAATATTCTAATAAAAAACAAATTACTTCAAAAACATGTCATGCAAAGTATATGGATCAACGCTTCAAGTCCTTTATAAGATCTATCCTAAGCTATTATTACTTAACTAAATATCAATGTAGATGACTAGATCGAGACTTGCAGCTTGGTGTGCAGGTTGGGTAGCAATTCTCACAAAGGTTGTGATTACCCATGCAGCAAAAGTTTGATTTACTTGACTCATGAAGATAATGACTAACAACTAAATGCTAAGGCTGCCATTATTTACTTGACTTGAAAATAGACCATTTACTTCTCTCAAAAGAGAGAGAGAGAGAGAGAGAACGACCATTTACTTCGGTCTAGCTCTTGCAGAAATATTCTCAGTTAAGGTGCCAACAGCTTTTATAATATTATCACAGATGATCAGGGCGGTCCATGACTTCACATGCATAGTTGTAGCACATGTTGATCATAGAAATGGGCTATGACTTGATCGCCGGCAATACAAAGATAGTGAATGGTAACACAATTCTTGGAACACTGATGAACAACACTTCGGAGTTGGAAAAAAATGGAAAGAAAGTTGCACCTCAATCCAAATTATCTTCATAAAGTCTGTTTAGCATATTCGTATTGCTAGGCGTGAAACATTGACTACAAATCAACTACAGCGAAAGTGGAACAAAACCAAGCCCTGACTGGAGTACTGCATACGTTTTGCCATATCTATTTGGTTTGGTACAATAAGCTTCAATCCGGCTTTGTGGTTTTTCTGCAGTTGATACAAACATGTACATTTGAAAGCACGTTATTTGGGATTACCAAGTTACTAGAAATCTCAGTTGATAGCAAGAGGTCACTTATGAAGATCATGTTATAGCGAGCATAGTTTTAATCTCCTTATCTATTATATTAGAAAAAACTGTCATTGAGATAGTGATTACTGGTGTGTGGTATATAGGTTCTGTTCAGTATTGATATAGAGATATGGAAATTGATTATATTGAAAAGTATGCATCATGATGATGGCATGTTAACGATTATTTATTATTAAATATTATAATTATTTATATAATAATTATTTAAATTTATTGATGGATGTATGTGTATAGAGGAATTCTTACTAACTTGTTTGGCTTATCATATATTGTTTAGCTTTTCATAGCTTAGAGTTGGATTATGATTGGGACCGAAACGATGAGCAGAATGGTTGGATTATTTTAATATCAGATAAATAAAGAAAGTTACAGTTAAATAATTTTATTATTATATTAATAAATTTTTTAATTTTAAAGATTAATGATGACAAATTATGTTATAAAAAAATTATTAAAATACGTTCCGCATCCTTTTGGAACCATAGACTATACGCTGATGGCAAGACGTGGAGAGGAGATGGCAAGACGATCGAGCCCGTCCATCTAGCACGTCCATCTAGCCGTCACTAACTGTGACCCAAGACGATTTAGTTGTGAGTCAAGATGACCGGGCATGGAACTTCTTCAATAAATACGCTGATGAGAGGCGTTCATGCAACCTCTCATGGCCTATCCATTCCAGTTCAATATCTTTATGCTGGTCTCAGGACTTCCTCTCATGGCCAATGGTGGATGCAAGGGAAGATCTCACACTATTGAGCGGGTGATGCTGATTGGCTTCATCTTCTTATGCGCTGGAGTCATCCCATTCTGCCTATGCCTCCTAGGCACCGGAGCTGATTCCAACTTGACCGGCAGCTGCATAGAGAGCGAAAGGAGAGCCCTTCTTGCCATCAGAGCAGATATCAACGATTCTGATGAGTGGCTCTCTTCTTGGACGGGCCAAGACTGTTGCCAATGGAGGGGAGTCGGCTGCAACAACACCACCGGCCATGTGGTAAAGCTCAATCTCAGATACCCTTATGATTATTGGTTTGAAGAAACTGCAAAATTCCCAGGACCAAGCAAGGTAAATCCTTCCTTATCTAGCTTGATACATTTGAGGTATTTGGATCTGAGCGTAAACGACTTCGATGGAGCATCCATCCCGGAATTCATTGGTTCTCTCATCCACTTGGAATACCTTAACCTCTCCCTTGCTGGGTTTAGTGGACCCATTCCTCGCGTGATTGGAAATCTCTCAAACCTGCACTTTCTAGATCTTCATTGTGGGCATGTTGATCGGCACGGTGGATTTTTTGATCCAACACCCTTTCGAGTTAATGACCTTCGATGGCTCTCTGGAATCACCTCTCTGAGATACCTTGACTTGGGCTTTGTCAACCTCTCCAAGGCATCGAATTGGCTTCATGAGATCAACATGCACCCTTCTCTGTCAGTCTTGAGATTATCTAGTTCTCAACTCCCTGGTATTCCTTCAACTCTGCAGTATGTAAACCTCACTTCTCTCGTCATCCTTGATCTCTTTGGCAATGCTTTTGAGTCTGCCATCCCCCACTGGCTGCTTAATATTAGTAGCCTTGTTGAACTCCATCTCGGATATTGTGAATTTCATGGAAGGTTATCAGTTGTAGCAGATATTTTAGGAAGTCTCAACCGTTTGAAGTATTTGGATTTCTTTTCGAACCAAATTACCGGAGAAATTTCACAATCTTTGTGGAATAATAAATACATGGAGTATTTAGATTTATCATGGAACCAAATTACTGGGCATGCTGCTGAAATATTGGGGAATCTTAGCCGATTGAGGTGCTTATATTTAGATGGCAATCAAATTAGTGGTGAAATTCCAGCAAACCTAGGAAGCACGGGGAACCTCCTCAACTTGGAGGAATTGTCTTTGTCCGGTAACCGAATCAGTGGATGGATACCAGAAGTCATCGGAAACCTTGTCCATTTGCGGTTGTTAGATTTGTCAAATAATAAAATTATTGGAAAAATACCTGAAAACATATCAAAGCTCTGCAACTTACGGAGGTTGGATTTATATAATAACAGCATTAATGGCGAGATCACCGGTCTTTTAGAAGGATTTTCTAAACGCATTAATAATAAATTGGATGGGAGAAGCTGTCTGCAAAGTTTAAAGTATATAGACTTGAGTAACAATAATTTGAGTGGGATGATCCCAGAAAGTTTGGGACAGCTATCTGCACTCGAATATTTATATGTGTCATCGAACTCCTTCACTGGGTACTTGACTGAAGGGCACTTTTCCAACCTCACAAGGTTGAGTTATTTAGATCTATCTTACAACTCCTTGAATATCACCCTAAGTAACAGCTGGATTCCTCCTTTCAATGCTACCTATATTATGATGTGCTCTTGCTATGTGGGCCCAAATTTTCCTGCTTGGCTTCAAACCCAGATAAATTTGCAAGGATTGTGCCTATCTGAAGCTGGAATTTCAGACAAGATTCCATCATGGTTATGGAATAGGGATATGAATCTCCTCAATCTATCCTATAATTGTATACAAGGGCAGCTACCAAGTTCTAGAGGGAGATATTTTAATTTCATGCTTGATTTGCGCTCCAACTGCTTTTCTGGTCCAATACCTAATCTGAAGTACAGTTACATCTTTCTTTCCAACAACTCTTTTTCTGGGCCAATTTCCTCAAGCCTTTTAGGAGAATTTAATCCTATGGTACTTTCATTGTCGCACAACCATATAAATGGTAGTATCCCACGGTCCTTTTGCAATTGGACTTCATTGGAGGTTCTTGACCTCTCCAATAATGAGTTAACTGGAGGATTTCCAAACTGCTGGAGCAAATCACAACTAGGAATCTTTGATGTACCAAAAAATAAAAGAGCAGAAGATTCATTTAGCACAATGGCATATCCTATGGAATTCCGATCTTTGCACATAAAAAACAACAGCTTATCTGGTCAATTTCCTTCCTTCTTGAGACTTTGTAAACGATTGGTTGTGCTTGATCTTGGTGAAAACAGATTCTCAGGAAACATACCCACATGGATTGGAGAAAATCTCTTGTCTTTAAAAGTTCTTCGTCTAAGATCAAATTTTTTTGATGGAAATATCCCGGTGCAAATATCCAGCCTTTCTTCTCTTCAGGTTTTGGACTTAGCATGTAACAATTTTTCAGGAGATCTGCCATCATCCTTTGGAAATTTTACTGCCATGGTTGAGAAACAGGAAGGAAGAAAACTATGGTTCTCATATTATACAGCGACACCATTATATTACAAAGAGAGTCTCTTGTTGGTTACAAAAGGAATATTGCTGGAGTACACTAGTGTGCTTTCACTGGTTACAATCATCGACCTGTCGAATAATAATCTTTTCGGAGAGATCCCTAATGAAGTAACAAAACTTCATGAATTGCATTTCTTGAACTTGTCTGAGAATCATTTCATTGGAAAAATACCACAAAACATCGATGACATGAACCAATTGGAATCACTTGATTTATCAATGAACAATCTCTTTGGCCAAATTCCTCAAACCATGGCTGCTTTGAATTTCTTAAGCCGCTTGAACTTATCATATAACAACTTGTCAGGAAGAATTCCATCAGGATACCAAATTCAGACCTTCAATGACACCTCCATCTATGTTGGTAATCATAATCTTTGCGGACAGCCACTGCCAGATTGTCCTAAAAATGGACCTCCACATCAAGAAGAGAAACAAGCAGATGAAGATGGCTATGAGATGATATGGATTTATGCTATCTCAACATTAGGATTTGTGATGGGATTTTGGAGTTTTATCGGTATAGTGATGATTAAAAGGATATCAGGATTTCTTATCTTCGATTCATCGACAAAATATATGATTGGATTTATGTAGAATTGACAATAAAGTTTGCCAAGCTGAAGTCAATGAAGGGAATAGGAAACCAAAGGCATTGACAAGAAACTATGCAATCAGCCAATGTATTGTAATGTATTATGCTTCTTTTATCTTCTTTTATCTCTCTTGTATTCTCACTCTTTCTCTCTCTTCTTTCAGTTTGGTTTGCTATGAGTAATGTTTTTGTTTTTTTCTATGCTAATGAAATGATTTCACTTTTAATTTGCATGAATTGCTTCTATTGTCACACTACACTAACGAAGTGATTTTATGGTAAAAGACACGATGCCTCATGCAAAATACCTACTTAAAGTAAGACAAATATAAGCATTCATTTATTTCAATTTATACTAAGTAGCTTTCTTTCTTGCTTTTCTTGTTAAACCACTTTAATTTTTACCATCAAGAAAAAAATACTTAAAATAACTAGAGCAAGACAAACATAAGAAAAAAAATACCTTTTTCCCCCCTTTTTTATAAAATTTGATAGACCTTTTATATATTGGCAAAACGAGACATTATTGAAGCTTTAATATAGGGCCTTGGTCTAGGGAGGCATGTCCACCTCCTCGCCGTCAGAGTATAATAATCGTGGTTTGCTTCGTTTCTCTAATTTTAAAAACGATGTTAGCCTTCTTTGAATCGACTCTGTGTCTACTTGCAAAGAGTGACGGAAGGCTCTGACCCAGTTGTTTTTTTTCACATGAAATGCACTCTTTTTTAATGAAATCACCTAAAACATATTTGATCAGCAAATAACAGAAAAGGGAAAGACTATGCTTCTGTGTATAGGGAGAGAATTCTACTTTCGCTGCTATAGGGGAAGAAATTGTTTCTGGATGTAGTGCCGCTGCCCATGTTCATGTCTCTCTACCTGGGTTCCTGCTATGAAGGAAAAAGCTTGAAGATGCAAATAAGCGCTTTGGAGGTGACATTATGTAAAAAGTAAGTCTAACAATAGAGATGTATATATTAAGTTTTTTTCATGAGGAATTCATTTGCTTGAAGTGTTGGACTTGCGAACTCCCCTAAGATAAACTACATTATATATATATATATATATATATATATATATTGGACTAATGGACTCGCTGTCTTGTGACCTGACAAACGCCAGTGGCAGATGCTGTCTTGATAGCACACGCAGGTGTGGAAGGTGAAGTGATGGTGGAGAAGATTATGAAAAGCAAGCATGAGGTTGGTTACAATGCAATGATTAACAAGTATGAGAATCTGTTAGATGCTCGCATAATTGACCATGCAAAAGTGACAAGATGTGAAGTGCAGAATGTTGCATCAGTTGCTGGAATGATCCTAACAACAGAGACCTCTATTGCAGAGAAGCCCAAACCAAAGCATTGTCTTGCCATCTCAGCACTCTGTCCTATTTGTTCTGCCAGAATCAGGATTAATAATCCAGAAATCATAGATATAAGGGTAGAGTGCAACATGAGAAGGAACAATATTGTAGCAGCGTTGATTATTTATAGTGTTATCCTTCCATCGGGATTTTACTTAAATTTCAGATTCTGTTAAAATTTTGTACAGGCCACAGGATTGGCTAGTGCTGTCTTTCACGTATGACATGTTATTAAGTTCTGAGGTTTTGTTGCTGTGTTAATTCAATATTCAATCCATGGATTATTGTGAAAAATTGTAGGCTCTGCATCATATAAATTGCATCATTTGGATATGCTTATGTGTATGGAAGAAAATTGTGCATCAAAATTTTCAAACTAATGATTTTCTTATTCTTTTTCCTGCAGTAGAGACTATTCAGCTATATTGTACAACAATAATCATAAAAAGGTGTGTAAAAGAAAAGCTTCGGGAAACATGCCATTTTTAATTGATGGCCTGAGTTTATTTCCAAAACTATAACGGAAGGATATAACGAAACATGAAATAGGATATATGCAGATAAATAAATCAATAAAACAAATGAAAATAAACGTTCTAAATGTTCTTTTCACATAACTAGTTAAAACTGCTTGTTGATCGGAGAAAGAAAAAGAAAAAAAGAAACAAAAAGAGGAGGAAAAAAGAATCTTGTGAAGAATAAAAATTGAATTTTCAAATTTCCTCTTGTGAAGAATGCTGCTTCATCAGATTCTAATGAGAAACTCCTCTGGTAGTAAGTTTCCGAACTGTTGTCCGCCAGGTTGTTCTATATTATTAAATCTTGACAGCTAAAACGCCAACAGTCTGCTAGCATGCACTGGCTAAGAACACAATATCTTCTAATCTTCTCCAGCATGGAGAAAAATCCATGAGTCATAATTATTTGCAAGCTATTCTTACCATCATAATGCTATATGAAAGACTAGGGCTCATAATTTTCAGCTGAACCACACACAGTTCTGCAAACCAAGACAGCAACACTGCATGTGGACCACAGAACTAATAATGTGATGTACCACAAATTTTGGACCGGGATAGGCCTATAAATATGTGAAAATTCTTTAGACACGAGAATCTGGATAGATTAAGTCTACAGTATAGTATGAATATGGCTATTATAGGCTTGACCACATAGCAATAGTTTGGATTATCCTATCAAAGCATCATTGGCAAATGTAGATTACAACCATGAGGATGCTTTCATCCTAGCTATCCAAGCTACACTATACCATCTGCTCGGATTAAATAGCAAAGGTAACCCAAAAGGAATCGAATAAAAACTTGCATTAGCTGTTGAGAATCCACCCGCAAGCACCGACATTTTAGCTTTCAAATAACAAATACCTGTTTGGATTGCTATGTGTGCATGCAAATATAATCTTTTCTTGTATATGGGTACTAAGATGATAGCTAATGCATATTTTGTCTCTAATATGAGCTTGTTGATCAATCATGCTAGCACAATTTATTGTCACAATGAAGTATGTCTTCCTTGCTCTTACTTGAATTCTTGAAGCAATAATTGCTGGTAGCTACCTTAACACCGTTGTCCAAACTAGAATCCAAAGTCTTCTTAGGACTCGTTTGGTTCACAGAAAGTAACTTACAGATAGGAATAGAATATCTGAAAATTAAATTTTCAGGCATAGAATATCTGAACTATCATGTTTGGTTGATCATGGGAAACAGGCATTTTCGTAAGAAAGAATGAAGCTGTCACGTTTGGTTGAACAGTTTCTTTCCCAGGAAAATAGTGCAGAATACCAATTATATCCTTTAATTCTTAAATTTTTTTTTTTGCCATCTAATTTTTTTAACTTCTATATGGGTTATAAAAAATGGTTAAGAAATCAAGATACCAAAATTTTAAATTAAGATAAAAAGTTTTAGATCAAGTTGACACCTCGTAGATTTGAAGCGAAGCGTTTTTTTCTCTTCTCGCTCGCTGATTTGGAAAAAAAAATATATATGATGGAAAAGAAGGGTATGTTGGGAAGAAAAAGGAAGCATGCTGTAGTGAAAAAGTAAATCCCATGGTACCGATGGGATTTTATTTCCCATAAAATATAGGAATCAAATCACGTAGGAATAGAGTATTTCCACGGATGAACTCTCAAAGGGTGAAACAAACATTCTAATTCGCAGGAAACAAAATTCCGCACTCTCATTTACCGTGAACCAAACGAGCTCTTAAGGATCTAGAATGAAATATCTCACCCCAAGAACCTAAAAATTAGATGGCAAAAACTCTTTCACATCATATTAGGGGCAAAATGCAAGCTCTACCATTGTTGCAGACCACATCAGATAATTCCGTTAAAAAAAATTCAATTTTCCCGAACATCCAAAGCACAAGAAGGCTAAATTGATAACATAGTCTCCAAAATTCAGGTAAAAGGAGGTCCACTGACATTCATTATTCATTTGAGATCATGCAATGATAAATGGCTAAATATATTGCTCTTGGCCGGTCTTCTTACAGCTTTCTTGCAAAAGAATCCTTTTAGGTTCATGTGTTACTTTTCTCAGACATACAAGAAATGTAAAATGTTTGAAATATTTTGACCTACATAAACAGCATGCTTGCCTTTGTTCATACCTGTACCGTGCTTGTTTAGTCTATTGAAAGTGCATATATGATACTTTTGGCCTTACCATTGCCAATAGCTCTGACTGATATCATATTCCAGTGACGTTGTATTGTTAATAGCTCTGACTGATACCATATTCCAGTGACATGGTGCCAAAGTTCTTTCAGACTGTAATGCTCAGCTGTGCAGCCTTAAAAATAGTAATTCAAGACCCTGGTTGCAACCATCCTAATATCTTCTGAGGAGACCAATCGGTTTATATCATCCAACTAGGATTGCTTCCAATATCACTGGCAGGACTGCCAGGAACTGAAAATTAAAAATGGCGATTACTGAAATCTAACGATAGAATAGTGAAGCCTCCACTAAGCCACCTTACTCTCAGTATGGTCTGCAGATGCGATATTTATTTACGATGTAATTGGAGCAGAACTGCAACTTAATGTGATTGTGTTGATACGGGGGATTGGCACACACGTCATAGGTAGCTTTTGATTGACGAAATTCCTCAAAGAACCTCAGTTAACAAGCATGCACTCACCTCCGACTCAGAGAATCGCCTCGATTCCCTCAGCATGTCGCCAACTTTGAGAAGCCGAGTCGCTTCTTGATTGGTAGCGGGCGAGGATGAGAACAGCATTGGACCAGCAATGCAGGTTTCAGCAGCTAATTTGTATTATGAACTTCAAAACGAAGCTGTCCATTTCATTCAAGTGTCATTCATGACTCATTCAAACTGCTTCAGCTCAAAATCAGGACAAGATCTACTAACTACTTAAGTAGCTTTGATCAAGTTACAAGCAAAAGTCAAAATTACAAGCTCAAAAAAAAAAAAAAAAAGAGTCTAGCAGAAGTCAAGCTTATATAATGACAACACATAATATAATTTTTCAATTCACGTGGGTGGGTATAAGTGTGGATCTAGACAAGCTCAAATATGAACTCAAATCAGAAGCGGTACAAAGTTATTCATACCAAGCATGAACTTGGTATGCATGAAGTCAATACAACAATACTTGAGTTGCTTGTAACAAGCAAGATCATTGGTTATACTTCAGCATCACTTATTAAGCTTCATCCCCCTGGGACAAGGTTGTATATCTGATATTTATAGAGAAAATGCAGCAAAAGGAGCTCCCCTGGTTCATAAAAGGCACATATAAAACTTCAATCAACCTTCCTCCCAGTCGATGTCATCCTCATCATCGCCAGATGCATTAGCTTCAACATTTAGATCAGCCAGTTTATATGTTCCACCTGTATTGCCTGTCATCATTCAACCATGGTTCATGTCATTTCCTAGACATGTTCTGGAAGATTCTAATAAATGAAAAGCATCCATCGAGCATAAGATATAATATCTAAAAATTTTTTTAAAAAAATAAAGGTATCGACAGCTTAGAATACCAAGACAATACATTCATAGTCTTATTCAAAAGAAAAGGGGAAAAAAACGGTGCAAACAACATCATGTCTCTATTGGTTAATATTTTAGATGCTCCCACACAATCATATTAAAAAAAGTACCTAGTTCCAGGAAAGAGGACCGAGGAAGTGTAGGATTATGGGAGCAGAGCAAAACTTCATACTCCTGACAAGACTTTTGGATTCTTGTGAAGGAATTCAACTTCAGTAGCATTCGCAACATCTAATATTTGACTACATGAGATGAGAAACAACATGAAACATAAATGCTCACCATATCACAATTTGGATGATAAGAAACATAAATCCTACAGTGAATCTAATGGTACCAAGTTTTGTTTAGCAGATTTCATATTACACTGACAATGCCCTTTAGTGAAGTTGCCAGGGACAAGTAGAACGAGATGAAGCAAACAAAAGTAAAATCTGACCAAACAATACGTTAATATCAAGAGCAAATATAAGCAAATCTCCAATTGTTAGAATCTAATGATTCAAATCCAACAATATGGATCCAGATTGTCCGAGGCAATTTGGTTCTCATCCCTGAACTAAGATTTGTTAGAACTGTAAGTTCTAGTCCCATATTATGGTTCATATAATCCTTTGGATCACAAGGTCCAACTTTATCAGTTTATATATATATATATTAAATAATGTACAGTCTATCTTCTATAATTCAATTGATTATATGCCTTCTAAAATTACATATCACTAATAAAGTCTTCAAGACAAGTTAGCATATTTATTATTTATAACTTCTAAACAGTAAGGGAAAGCATTGAAGTCTGCAGTGTTAGAAACAAAAGACAAACATCACAGTTTTACAACCATGTATTAGAATATGATTGTTTTACCCCTTCAAATATTTTAAGTGAAGAAAAATTACAACAACAAAACCTTAATTCTAAACCTAACCGAAGAAAATTTGAACTAATAGAATTGGAAAAATAGTGTACAAAAATCTTTAAGATGGATGTTGATTCATTAAAATGATACCTATGAGTATAGCATGGCCTTTTATTGTCTTATTTATCTACCAAGCCCGAATAAAGGAGGGTTGTGGTAGGTTGACGGCCAGTGTAAAACTATAGTCACATCCTATGAATATGAATTCAATAGAACAAATGGATAAAGCTATAGCATTTTGTAGAAGCGACACACTGCATTGAACCCCCAGATGTAGTGGAAATGGCAAGGGTAGCTAGGGTGGTTCTCAGAAGTGATGCGTCACATCGGTGCCTAGATGTAAGAAAAGTAAGCAAAGATTTCTATACCTTTATGGATGGGTGTAGGTAAAGAAGTTAGTCGAAAAAAACTAAAATAAAAATAAAAAATAAAATAAAATAAAATAAAATATATGTAGCAATTTGGAATATAGGGTCATTAAGAGAAAAGTTAATAGAACTAATAAATACAATGATTAGGAGGAGGATTAACGTAGCTTGTTTGCAAGAGACCAAGTGGGTAAGCGAAAAAGCAAAAGAGATTAATAGTTTTAAACTTTGGTATACACGTAAAGATAGGAATAAAAATGGAGTAGGAATTATTGTAGATAAAAGTCTGACAGATAAAGTTGTAGACATTAGGAGGATAAGACAAAATAATTTTAATTAAATTAGTGTTAGATGAGGAGTCAATAAATATTATTAGTTCTTATGCTCCTCAGGTAGGTTTAGACAGTGCGACAAAGCAAAGTTTTTGAAAGGATATGGATAGACTAATTCAACAGATTCCTACTGGAGAAAAAATATTTATTGGAGGAGATTTGAATGGACATGCAGAAAAGTATAATATAGGTCTTTGAAAGAGTGGATGGAGGTTTTAGATTTGAAGATAGAAATAAAGAGGGAAATGCCATTTTAGAATTTGCAATGGCATATGATTTAGTATTAACCAACACATAATTTAAAAAGAAGAACTCTTATTTGATAACTTTTAAAAGTAGATATAATGCTAGTCAAATAGATTTCTTTCTTATTAGAAAGATTGATCGAGTATTTTGTAAAGATTATAAAGTTATACCGGATGAAAGTCTAACTACGCAATATATATTAATTGTTATGAATGCATGTATTCAAAAATAGAGGAAAATGACTACAAGGTATAAGAATTCAAGGATTAGATGATGGAATTTGAAAACAGAGAAAATGATAAATTTTAAAGATAGAGTAATGAAGGTAGGAAAATAGAATATACATGGAGAGATCAATACCATATGAAAAGAGATGGCTAATAGCATTAGAAAAATAGCTGTAGAGGTGTTAGGAGAGTCAAAAGAAAAAGGACCATATGATAAAGAAATTTGATGGTGGAATGAGAAAGTTTAATTATCAGCTAAAACTAAAAAAGAGTGTTATACAAAACTATCTAAATGTAAGAATGGAGAAGTATATGAAAACTATAAGATGGTTAAGAAAGAAGTTAAAAAGACGACACAGAAGGTTAAAGATAAGGCATATAAGAAATTATATCAAAAGCTACAAATTAAAGATGAAGAGAAAGACATAAAATTGCAAGAGCAAGAGGCAGAAAAACTAGAGATATATTTTAAATTAAATATATTAAAGATAATGATAAAAAAGTTTTGGTTAAAGAGAGAGATCAAAAAAAGATGAAGTAGCTATTTTAATAAATTATTAAATAAAAATCATGTAGATAATTCAGAATACCCTAATAGCTCCATTAAGGATAAAGTTATGGTATATAGTCATAGAATTAGGACAGCTGAAGTAAAAAATGCTATAAAAAAGATGAAAGTAGGAAAAGCTGTATAACTTGATAAGATTTTTATAGAAGTTTGGAAATGTTTAAGTGATGCTAGAGTAAATTGGGTACCAAATTTATTTAATAAGATTTTAGAAACTAAAAAGATGCGTAATGAATAGAAGAAGAGCATTATAATGATAATTTATAAGAATAAAGAAGATATTCAAAACTGCTCTAATTATCGTGGTATTAAACTTATGAGTCATACTATAAAACTTTGGAAAAGAGTAATTGAATATAAATTAAGATGTACTACAAAAATATCAGAAAATCAATTTGATTTTATGCCAAAAAGATCGAAAGCTATTTTTCTCCTTAGGAGGTTAATGAAGAAATATAGAGAAAAAAATAGAATCTTCATATGGTTTTTACAAATTTAGAAAAAGCATATGAGAGGGTCCCTAGAAAAATCTTATGATGGGTCTTAAAAAAGAAAGGAATATCTATTAGGTATATTAATATAATAAAGATATATATAATGGAGCATTTATTAGTATAAGAACTTCTGTTGGCAATACTAGCGAATTCTTATTACAGAAGGTTTACATCAATGATTTACTCTTAGTCTCTATCTTTTTGCTTTAGTTATAAATGAGCTTAC
Organism: Metroxylon sagu; assembly: GCA_017589505.3. Lineage (NCBI taxonomy): Eukaryota > Viridiplantae > Streptophyta > Magnoliopsida > Arecales > Arecaceae > Metroxylon > Metroxylon sagu. The sequence continues at coordinate 720,918 of JACVBY030000536.1, read as the reverse complement.
TAGATATATTCCGGATAATATTTCATAGTGCATATCATTTATAGATGATATAATGCTAATAGATGAAACTAAAGCTGGAGTTAATCGTAAGTTAAAATTATGGCGAAATACATTAGAATCTAAAAGTTTTAGGTTAAATAAGACAAAAATAGAACACATGGAATGTTTAGTACAATTAGAAATAGACATGAATATAGTGTAAAAATTGGAGACCATAAAGTTACTAAAAGTGATTATTTTCGGTATTTAGGATCAATTATTCGCAAGGAGAGATTAAGGATGATGTTGTCCATAGGATTAAAGTAGATTGGATGAAATGGAGAAGTGCAACTAAAATATTATGTGATCGTAGAGTACCTATTAAGTTGAAGAAAAAGTTATATAGGACAGCCATAAGACCAGCTATGCTTTATGGCACCGAGTGTTGGGCAGTTAGAAAAATACATGTACATAAGATGAATATGGCAGAAATGAGAATGTTAAGATGGATGTGTGGTAATACAAGAAAAGATAAAATAAAAAATGAAACCATTCTTAAAAAGGTAAAGATAGCTTCAATCGATGATCAATTAAGGGAAGGATGACTTAAATGGTTTGGTTATGTGCAACGTAAACCTAGAAATGCACCTGTGCGAAGGAATGACTTGATAGATATAGAAAAAAAAATAGGTAGAGGTAGACCGAAAATTACATCGAAGGAAATGATAAAGTATTCATGTAGCTGACCTTAACTAATTTGGAATTAAGGCTTTGTTGTTGTTGTTTTATATTTGTAAAATAATTCAATCCAATCTGAATCCATTTACAATTTATAACTCAATTTCATTCCTGACAATGCTGAGCAAGAAACTTTCCAAAACAATCTGAAACACTTAGCAAGCCACAACGATACTCAAGGGGTCATAAATGGGTTCTTTTAGGGCCAAATACCTGAGGTTGATCTAGTGAAGTGACTCACTGTGCACCACCCAATGTGACAATCTACTGAAGTGACTCATTGTGCACCACCCAATGTAATGATCTATTGAACTGACTTACTGTGCACCACCAAATGTGATGCAGCAATTTGAACTATCTAATATATGCACGCATATGTGTAAATATGTCTGCATCCGTGCAGATTCATGCAATCATCAAAATTTTTGGCACAGCAAGGAAAAATTCCAAAGATATTGATAGGAAATAGAATGGACCTGCAGGTGAAGCCTCTTCCCATTCAACATCATCATTTTCATCATCCTCCCTTTTGGCTTTCATACCAACTCGACGCTCAGCATAAGCTTCAGAGACACCATTTGAGAAGTCAGATGTTGATGCCCTGCTTGTTTCAGATTCTTGTTGTATTTTCTTCAATGCTTCTTCTTGCTCTTTCTGCCTTTTCACCAAAGCCTCATAGTAGGCCTTGAGGTACTCATCCTACAAATATTATCAAACTCTCAATGAGAAGCAATAATCAACAATAGGAAAAACAACTGTCAAGATTATAATTTATAATAACTACAAAAATTCTAGCTTTTCCACTAGCCTGTATACTCTTTTCATCTTCCTTCACATCTTTTGATTCCTTATTGTCAATAGGGGCTGAACTTTCATCCATTTTTGACGAAGGCTTGACCTCTCCTCGTTGTTCTTTTGTAAGATTCATGCCTTGTTTAATCATCCAAGGAGGTAAAACCTTCATGGACGTAGCTTTAGTATCAGACTCAGCGTCTTCTTCCTTTACTTCAACACCAGATAGAGCAACCTCAACCTGCAAAAAAAGCCACAAATAACCATCTATTGAATGCAGAGGACATGGCATAAATATGGAGAATCTAGAGCTGCCAATGCCAAGAAGCAAAAATGGATCCCACAACACATTCTAACTCAGAAGTTAGGGTCTGATGCAAAAAATTAATAGATATGATGTTACAAATTTGTTCAACAGGGCTTGTAACTGTGCTCATGAGAGCGGTACCTAAAGGATATCTCATGTGCACTCATAAATTTTGTTAATTGTGTTACAATGATGGCATATGTAGCAAAAAAGGATTAGGCAAAAGGTAAAAACAGTAGCAAAAACTCCAAACTGAATCAGTATATATAGAATATAATGTATATGTGACATAATTTTGTCTAACTTTTAAATAACATAATTTCTCATTGGAAAAGGATGAGTCCAAAGGTAAAAACAGAAGAAAAAACTCCAAACAGAAGTAGCATATGTAGAATATAGTGTATATGTGAAATAAACTTGCACAACTTTTAAATAAAATAATTCCTCAAAGAGAATTCCATGGAATGAACAAATCATTTAAGTAATTAACCAACAAGTACAACCCCCACAGGCCACCCTGCATCTGCACTAGTCATAAACAACAATATATGTTTAAGTGCAGCAGGTCACAATAATGTGATTGTCACATATATTTTAAGAAGTACATGCAAAGACAGAATTAGGCAACCAGAAAACTGCAAAAAAAAACATGGTTGTGCATATAGTATGAGCAAAGACAGGACTAGCTCTAGCTCAGCTTGTTTTATAATTGAGCCAAGCTCAAGCTAGCCCATTTAGTTACATGCCAAGCTCTAGATGTTCACAAACAGCTTGTTTACAAAATCTAGAGTTTAAGAACGCTTTGAGATTTCATATATGTAGTTTGGAGCAATAATCCTGATTATATTTTAATCTTATAGTTGGAATACATTCAATTTTAAATAATCAACTAGCATAAGATTGGGTCAATTGCACATTGCTTGCAGAATGAGTTGGTCTTCCAACACCCTTATTAGCAAGAAAATCTGCCAAATGACTACCTTCCACATCAACAATGGCTATACAACCTTAATTGTGCAGTCAGAATCTATAAATGTTCAGTAAATCATATTAAATAAAAGAATATCCACAGTTACCCTTTCTCTTTGCAAAATGTATTGCCTCATCAGCTAAAGCTCTTTATTCTTGAGAAAAATAATATGATAGCCAACATATTTAAAAAAAAAAAAAAAAATCTAACTTGCAAACATGGTTCCAAATGTTTTCAAAAATTAGGCAATTCAATCCAATATTCATTAACGAAAATCATTTTCAAAAGAGCAAGAGGTCCGCCAATCTCTAACTTGCACCTACTAAGACACTATTTTGTAAATATTCATGCTCGTGGAAGAACCTAGTTGAATAAGTATTAAAAAATCACTTAAATGAAATCTAGGGGGTCTCTACATATTAGCAGCCATATTTAATACCTGAATTGGCATGAAAGTTTCCAACAACAGGTAACCCAAAAATGATATGAAACAAGTAAAGAAAGCTCAAAGCAGGAGATCCAACAATAAAAGTGGAAGTGTCTCATTATAGGAGCTTTTCACTTCTAAGGATGGTTGCTCCCACATCGGTTGATAAGAGGTGCCACAAGGGTTTATGTGCATGGCCAGTCCTCCACCCAATAGCTTAAGCTTTTTAGAATCTGTTTGGGATAGCTATTGACTCTGGCTGTTGGCCAAAAACTATCTCATATAGCTATTGGGAAACAGCCATTTAAAAGCACCCTAGCCTAGAGCCAACAACTATCTCATGCCCAACAACTACTTAAAGGCATCCCAACAACCAATCCAAACGGGGCCTTAGACTATATGTGCGATAGGTGGTATCAAAGCCAAGCCCAGCATACATTAGAGCCTCATCAACCATGTGGTTCCCTTGATGGGGACACCAAGGTCACAAAGGAAAGGACCCAAGTGCATGAATGGGCCTACCCTCTCAAGTAGGAGAAAATCCATAACGAGGGTGCCACATGTTGGGTAGGGGCAAATTGCCAAGAATTGTCATAGTCCAGTATCAGTTCATAAGGAGGTGACATATAAGTTTATAAGCCTGAATCGATCCTCCACCCAATAGCTTAAACATTCTGGATGGACAGTGCTCAATTTAACCTAATTTGAACAAAATGTTCTATGATCAAGTTCCTATATTATAATTTGGGAAATTAATATAAGGGCTTGTAGAAAATGGAAAAATTTTCCATTACCTTCTAATTTCTACCTAGAAACCTTTTGAACAAAATGTTCTATGTTCAAGTTCCTATATTATAATTTCGAAAATTAACATAAGGGCTTGTAGAAAATGAAAAAAAGTTCCCATGTTTCCCTAGTGTCTACCTTGCATCTAGGCATAATTTCGTTACTAAAATCGTTTATTGACCAATAAATCTTTAGGCAATCAGTGCTACAACTCGACTCTCCTTAGATTCCATTCGTTATGACATCCCTTCAAGCTACAAGCGACTTCAACAGTCACCTCTTTAGCATCATAGTTCTTTCATGTCATCTCAACACGTTTCACACTAGCCCTTTCACCTAAGTTGCAACATCATTGCTTACTAATGATTCTTCTTTTTCTTCCTTGTTACTCTTTCTTGAGAACTAGGAAGGGAAGAATCCTGGCCAAAATAGGAGTAAGGGCAAGACAAAAGCTCGGGACTTGGGCATGCACCCCAAAGACTTTACCAAGTGAACTAGAGACAATACGTATTTCATTTTCATGTAATCTCCTATCTTTGTTTATACATCCTCAAGGATCTTCTCAGCTCCACCTAAAATCAGACCTCAACCACAACTTATCCAATAATGCATGCTTCTTTTACTCTACCATATTTTTTGAACTTTAACAATTCTATCAATTTATTGTTCTCCGCATCATTTGTGTTTTACAGGAAAAATTTGCAATATAGCTTATGTCATAAATATTATAGTCAAAGACTCAAATAGCGATACTAAACCTCATACCAGTTTTTCGCTGGAATGGTATGGTACTGGGCACCAAAACATGGTAAGAGACAATGTCTTGTACCTATCTACCAGTTTTTTGCTGGAATGGTATGGTACCAAGTACCAACACATGGTAAGGGATGATGTCCTGTACCAGTGCACCGTACACCAGTGCTAGAAATCTCCCAGAATAGGACAGTATCATTTTTACCACCCATTCCAGCGGTATTACAAACCTTGGTTATAGTGTAGCAGCTTGTGTCTGATGTTTTATTGTCCATATACTCTTAGCAAGGATTTTGTTCCACAAACCAGTGTTTGGACAAGACTAGCACATTGAGAGACTGGCATGTATAGGCACAAGGACATATACAGTTGGGGTTCATTTAGTTAAAATATTCTAAATCTAGGGCTCTTGAAAAGACACACATGTTGATTATTGTGCATTGCACTGCTTGAGGTAATGTGGCATGGTATTGCACCCTATCAATGTATCACAACCAAGAAAATGATATTGAATGATCAGAATACATAGTAATCATTGTAAATACAATCTTCTCCACAAGCACTCATTTCCTAATTAAAGGCACCCGGGCAAATCAACAAACCTGATAGACAAGTTGCATTTTACCTGGCATTAGAAACAAAAAAGAATAAAATAATAGAATTAAATTTTGCAGAAAAAGGGAAGAAAAGGTTAAAATGGATCATTTCCTAATTTTGTCATGGAAGATGAAGTTGATTAGGCTAGATTTTGTGAAGACCACATCTAGTGGGCACTAATTCACAAGTCTACTGCTCTAAACTAAGAAGTTCTCAACATACCTCTTTAGTGAAAGAATGGGAGAACTATTTTTTACAAAAGAAAAAAAAGGTGTTGGAAGCCTTTGAACTGATTTCCAGTCAGCATGGCACATGCCGGTTACATGATTAAATGCATGCCAGCCAGCTAGATTGTTACCTTGACAGTCATTCAAGCCCAATTTTGGTCAAGTTTTAGAATGGTAGGTGCCATGCAACATGTACCAACCTGCAAAATCATGATTGTCTGTGAATTTAGTCTCCAATTCTACATGTATAGACCTTTGAATAGCATGAGCCTGCATCACGGTGAAAAGCAGAGTTGGTGCGAGTCCTAAATGTATGTCTACATACCTAAATAAGAACAATCATGTCAGCACATCACTTGCTTCTCGAGATTCATGTGCATGAAGAAAAATTTTGCAGACCAAGCACAAATTAACCATTACAAACTTTTGTATATTGCAGTCAGTAGATATGAATGACAGTTTTCAGCATAACTCTAACAAAGCCCATAAACTAATTCAGTAAAATCATACAAAGTGAGCTCTAGGTGATGCCTTTCTCTTCCAATATCATCAACTCTAATAAACTCATGCCACCAAATAAAACAAACAAAAATATATCTGTTTGGTCAACAAAACATTGAGTATTTAAAAAGCAGATAACAGGCATACTCTTGTCTCGCCAAGAAATGGCATCGGTGTTCCACCGTATCCCTGTCCTTGAGATGACTTTGTGGAATCAATTGTGCTAGAGCTTCCCATGCTTGGAGGCTTCCAAATTCAAGCACAGACAAATTCTTTACTCTTGCCAGCTGCAATGTCAGTGGCTTCAGCTGCTCCTGAAACTCATGCAAATTTTATCAGCATATATGGAAGGTAATGCATAGCTCAGGCTAATGATAGACAACAACAGAATAATATGAGACTTTAGACATGATCATATGAGCCTTTTAGATCTCAGACTCACTAGGGAAATCCTAGATGGAAGAAAGTGAACACCTCATTCTCCCAAAAATTCGGTTCACGCATCAAAGAAATGGAGAACTCAGCAGTTTGACATGTCTTCAACAATGTAGACAGAAAACATCAAAAAGTTCAACTGAACAATATAATTCCATTCATATTGCATGTGCATAATTTTTAAGAATAGATCACTCCATAGCTTACCAGAAATAATGCATAGCTAGAATCAACAACTCCATTATCTTTATGTTGAACAACATCATGAAGGCTATCATCACTAGAGCTAACATTCATGGATGACAAATTTGTGATGCCTTGACAAAGATAACATTATTTTGGCACTCAACACTATATCAGAAGAGATGACTAATAGTATTAAAAAAGTAGCCACAAAGATCTCAGAAGAGTCAAAAGAAAAAGGACTATATAGTAAGGAAACTTAATAGTGAAATGAGAAAGTACAATTAACGTTTAAGACTAAAGAAGAGTGCTATAGAAAACTATTTAAATATAGAAATATAGAAGCATACAAAAAATATAACATGGCGAAGAAAGAAGTTAACATGATGGTACCTGAGGTTAGATTTAAAACATATGAAAAGTTACATCACAAGCTAAAAACTAAAGATGGAGAGAATGATATACATAAAATTACAAGATTAAGAAAAAAAAACTAGAAATATGATTCAGGTTAAATGCATCAAAATTGAAAATTAAAAAGTTTTGATTAAAAAGGGCAAAATCAAAAAAAAATAGAGAAACTATTTTAATAAATCATTAAATAAAAATTAAGTAAATAATTTATTATACCTTACTAGTTTTATTAAGGATAAAGATATCATATATACTCATAGAATCAGGATTTCTAAGGTTAAAGAGGCTATGAAAAATGCAAATAAGAAAAGTAGTGGAATTTGACAAAATTCCCATCAATATTTAAAAATATTTAAATGATGTAGGAGTGCCTTTGGTGACATTTATTGAATAACATCTTAAAGACTAAAAAAATGCCTGATGAATGAAAGAAGAGCACTATAATCTCAATTTATAACAGGAAAGGTAACATTTAAATTTGTTCTAATTATTATGGTATTAAACTTACAGGTCACACTATAAAACTTGAAGAGAAGATAATTGAGCATAGATTAGAATATAATAGAAAAATATGAGAGAATCAATTTAGTTTTATGCTAAAAAGATTGACTATAGAAGCTCTTTTCTCTTTAGAAGGTTAATAGAGAAATATAAAGAAAAGAAATAAGATCTTCATGTGGTTTTTATTAATTTAGAAAGCATATAATAGAGTCTCTAAAAAAGTCTTATAATGGGTGTTAAATAAGAAAAGAGATCCCATTACATATATTAATGTAATAAGGACATGTATGATGGAGCGGTTACTAGTATAAGAACTACTAATAGTAATACCATTGAATTTTGAATCATAATAAGTTTACATCAAGAATTTGTTCTTAGTTCATATATTTTATGTTAGTTATGGATGAACTTACTAAACATATTCAGAATGATATTTCATGATACATGTTTTCTACAAATGATATATTAATAGTAGATAAAACTAAGGCTACGGTTAATCATAAGTTAGAATTATAGAGAAATACATTAAAATATAAAGATTTTAGGTTAAGTATAACAAAGAAAAAAAATATAAAAAATATAATTTTAATACAATTAGAAATAAAGATCAATGTAAAGTAAATCTTAAAATTCCTAAAAGTAATCATTTTTTATATTTAGGATCAATTATTCATAAGAGAGAAGAGATTGAGGATTTAGATAAAACAAAAAAATGCAACTAAAATATTATATAATAGAATAACTGCCATGTTAAAGAAGAAATTTTATAAAACAATCATAAGACTGATGTGCTTTATGGGACAGAATGTTGAGCAGCTAAAAAGTTACACATACACAAGATGAATATAGCTGAATTGAAAATTCTGAGATGAATATGTGATAATACAAGATAGAATAAGAAATAAAATCATTCGTAAAAAGATGAAGCTGGCACCGATTGAGGACAAATTGAGAGGGCTACTTAGATGGTTTAGACATTTGCAATATAGGCTTAGAGATGCATTGATGTGAACTGATTAGATACATGTAGAAGAAAAAAGAAATAATGGTAGATCAAAAATTATATAAAAGTAATAAAGAAAAATTTAATTCTTCGCATCTTACAAAAAAATATAACTCTAAACCAAATATAATGAAGAAAAAAGATTCATATAGCCAACCCCAACTAGTTTGAGATTAAGGCTTTGTTATTGTTGTTGTTATGAGTTTTAGATTAAATAGTCATACCCAAGATTATTTGAAAATTATTAACATATGGACTTGTTAAGTTAGCGATCTGACTAAAAGGTGCATCATCGAAACTTTGGCCTAGCCTATATGCTTGGCTCATAATTGTTGTCATCTATCCATATCATGGCTGGTTATTCATGCAGTTATGATAACATGGCGTACGCTCCTAATAGCTTTTTTACTTTCTAATAATCAAAGGAGAACAACATAGCTGAGTAGATCTAGTTTTCATCTCTCTCCTCTCTCTCTCTCTCTCTCTCTCTCTCTCTCTCACACACACACACACACACACACATTCACATCTTTCCAAGCTTTCCAAGCTTAGATGCCAATTAAAATATGCACTTCACTGTCCAAAGATATTATAATTTAAAATATGTATTGCATGAAATGTCAAAGAAAATAAATATGATTATTTCATATGAACAAAACAAGAGATACATGCTCAATACCAGGTTTTTTATATAAAATAAACAAACACTTAAAAGAAGTATGAGGTAGTGTCTTCTTCAAGGGCTCCCTAAAAAAAATCTTTGAAGTTCTAATGGTAGTTTTACCATTTATACTTGAGATGCCATATTAAAAATAATATTTCTGCCATCTCTCTCTCTCTCCCATCTTATACATGCATCCAAATTATAGTTTAAGAAAGTGGTGACGTCATTTTTTATGAGTAATCCTAGAGAATATGCAAATCAGCACATGTTTTATAGTACACACTTCATGAAAAGATACAAATTGACACAAGAAAAAACCAACTCAAAAAAATTCCACATGGCAAAGAAACTAAATGACATTCCAAGGCTAACCTCCATCTTCTGAAGCATGTCTTTTAATTTTTCACGTCTGCGCCTCCTAGCATTGTCATCACCATCTCCCATTTCCTCAGCAGCAAGTTTATCACTCTCAGCAACAAGTTCGCCATTGCAGTTTTCGCAGTGAAAATACTCATCAGTAAGGCTTACAAGTTGCAGTGCATCGAAAGCTGAATATCTGAGCATAAAGCAGCCGATAATTTTGATGATTCAGAATTTTAGAAGATCAGCCTTATAAGTCTCATATTAAAAAGACTACCAGGTATCCCTGTTACCTTCTCCCACAGTTAGGGCATATATACTCCTGAATGGTATTCCTACTATCTAATTCATCCTTTAGTTTTTTCTTCATTCGATGCAGCCGATACCTTACAACATCGTAGATCTACATTCAAGAATCATTAGGCAAATGATACAAAGAAATCAGATAGAAGCATCAACATTTGCAGAAAACAAAAAGATAAGAATCAATTCAGAGAAGAGAGAACATGATTGCTATCAACTATCACTGACGTTAACAGAGACACTGAAAAACAACCCCTAATAGATATTACCATCGCTAAAAATATTTTTGCAATACTATGGTCATTCTTCAGGTACTGAGACCATCCAATAGTTATAAGGCAAGAATCATCCAAAATTTAAAAACATGAATCATCTAAAGGTAGGAGCAGCTTCATAAGCCTGCATGCAAGGGAAGAGTAATACCAATACAGATAATTACTTCTAATAGGTTGTACCCTTAATTAGCATCTAAGAGAACATGTTATAAATGAACTCAGCATTTTTCTCTCTTGAAGTAAATACTTTTTGGTCAATTTGGACAACTGGATAAGGTCACCAAAAAGTATGGTATGAACCACAGCACCTCCTGCTCACTGACATACCAAAAAGTATGGTATAGGCTGGCATGGCAGGTACCCTGCATCACTATGGGTAAAGTGGGCTGGTACAAGCAGTAGTCCAATACATAGATCCATGGATAAAACAAAAATATGTGCAAGCAAACAAGTGCATTTGGCAAAAGTGAATTCGAAAGACAAGATTTTATGTCCAAATTGACTGATGATTTTAATTTTAAAGTTCATATAAATCAGGCAATAAGTATTTCAGAGGCAAAATTTATAAATTAAAAAAAAGTCCAATTGCAATACTTAAATGCTCTTTAAACAAGGAACTTAATACAAGAGTTTTTTTCTTCAGACGAGTTCATGTTTTCTTTCAGGAAAAATAAGAGTATTGGGCACAAATTACCGTAGAAGTTGCAATAAGCAGAGATCTTATATCTGATTGATCAATAGTTTACTTAACAAAATAAACTGAAAAAAATACAAGAATCAAAATATATTATTTGAAAAAGATAACAGAAACAAGCAATAAGATGGCAATTATCAAAAATATCACAGGTCTATTGGAGACCTGCGCATAATCCAAGCAACAGTAAGAATGGGTGTGCAGTTTTGTCTTCTCTTCACCCTCTTTAACTATTTGTTGACCATCACCAGTGGCAGCAACTGCAGCGCTGAATACTTTTGCACCCTTGGCTGTCTGCAATAACATGAATACCAGAAAGGCTAAGTCAAAATAAGACAAGAACCACACTAGTAGATTCTCAATTTTTTAAAAGAAATGATTATAGAAAATAAAAACTAGCGCGAAGGAGACCAGATTCTTGTATGGTTGCATATTTCCATTATTGAAATGTAACTGTGATATCAAAAGAAGAGAGAAATGACTATAGAAGAACTGGCACGAAGGAGACCTGGTTTTTGTATGGTTGCATATTTCCAATATTGAAATGTAACTGTGATATCAAAAGAAGAGAGCAAACAATATGGCCAAATATGTGGAAACTGGAAACAAAGCCAAGTGCAGGTTTCTGATTATGACTTTTCCAGCCATTCTTCTTTTTTTTTTCTTCTACCGCCAAAGGAGGATTGCTGAACTTATCCTCTAGATATCTCCACACCTAATCCACCATTCTTTTATGCTGATTTTCAAAATCCTCAATACTGACTTAGATAGATTCAGAAGCAATGAATCAGCCATGTTGGATTAACCCATATTGGTTCAGCCCATCTTAGAGTAGGCACAATTAGTTAAAAGTCAAAAGTCATATAGTATTTATTATGTTGAATGTGCCTTTTAATGTTTGTAAGTTCACCAATTGTGGTTCATGCACAGTGTCTTTTAGAGATTGTGACAGGCATTACATGCTTTAGAAAATTGCAGATATTAACATAGTGGAATATACAAGGTCAACTTGTGTCTATATAAATAGATATATGGTACGGCAAGAAACATAGTAAAGAATTGGATTGTTTGTGTTATTCCACCTCAAGCTAGTGGTGGACCCCAATTGTTATCTTTCTTTTCTACTTACTTCTCTATCTTGATCTCTACCTACAACTTCCAACATCAATTGGTATCAGAGTGTGAGTTTGTCACTAATCTTCCTATCCTCTCTTCTTGGTATCTCCTTTTCAAAATCATGTTCAGCAACAACAATGAGCGTGATAAGTTTCTTTCACATCACAAGTTATCTCATCAACATGAAAAGTGCATGAATAGAATAAAAGGATAGATAAAGGATCCAAAGAACAAGAGAAAAGACTTGAACTTCAAGCATGGTATGCCGTACTTGTGCATACAACCTCGTATTGGGCATATTGTACTCTACCATTACCGGATCGAGACTCGGTATCGGTATGCATTGAGTCTTAACATGCTGAACTAACCCACGTAACCCACATATCGAAAGCACCAACACCATACCAGTGTAGTACTAGTATGGGATACAGTACCAAGTCAATGAACCTTGACTTCATGTATACTTTCTCAAATCATGATAAGTGGAACTTCCTCAAATGAAAGGCCATCATCCTCTAAAGTTATTCCTCCATCACAACATCAAGATCAACTTAAGGGCAAGGAACTAATTGTGGAGATGTCTAAAGTTAGAAACTCACCTCCAAGGCCTCATCATATGGTGACATCTCATCCTCCAAATTTCCCAAGAGCTTTTGAACTACTTTAGTTCGTGATGCTCCTACAAACAAAAGACCCAATAATGCATACAAAAATCCCTCGAACCCTCAACACTTGGATGTTGATGTAAAGGTTCCACATTTCTTTAGAGAAATAGAACCTAAATTTTTCAAGATTAGACTTCATAACTTGAGCTTTTATTTCTTCTCTTTTTTTTTCATTGGCATCAATTGACTGAGGGGGGGCAAGGTTCAATTTGCTTCAGACAAACTCATAGGTTCAGCTCATATTTAGTGGCAGCACCAAAAAGAGCTAAATATAAGATCTGGTAGAGGAGATATTAACATATGGCTGTAGATGATGCAATTGCTTCAAACCCAATTCATCCATACAGTTTATATTCAATCTCTTCATATTGGGCTCCATCATCTTGTCCAACAAGAAGATGAATAAATTGATTCATACACCAAGAAATCCTATGACTTAGCTGCCCAAACTGGGAAAGTAGAGTCTTAAGAAATTCTCTGTGATTGTTATCAAGCTAGCTTCCATCACCAAACCCAAGATGACATGATAACATGTTGAGTTTTAACAGATCATGAAGCATATTATATGGCATTTCACATTGAAAGAAAAATGTGCTTGGTATCCATTGTCACCTTCTTTCGCACAATGTACTTCTAGAACTGATTTTGATGATCACAAAGGGACATCAGCTAATAAATGCCTCAAAAGTAATGAGATGAGACATGCTAGATCATCATGTCCTCAACAATTTGCAAATTTAACCAAGAACAATTGGAGATCAATCCCCACACCATACATTCATAACTAGAGGCAAACAAGTATTTTTTGCACCCATGCTGAGTGTGGCAGTCAATTTTGTGAACTTATCATGGATAATGGGAGTACTACTGATATCATCTCTAACGAATTGGTTCAAATACTCAACTTGAAGACTGAGACCAAGCCTCACCCATATCATTCAGATGGTCTTAACTGAGAAGCTTGCTATCAGCAAGAAATGCTCCACCACATTCTCCATTGGTAGAATATTTGTTGATCAAGTTTTGTGTGTTGTGGCATCTATTATGGGCACAAACATACTATTTGGGTGACCATGGCTTTATGATAAGGGTGGAACCATGGTTTTCTGAACCAAACCAAACCGAACTGAACCAGTCAATTCTGCCCGAACCAGGAGCCGGTTTGTTTTAGCCATTCGGTTCGGTTCCTAGCCTGAACTGGTCCAAATTGCTTATTTTCATACTGAACCAGTCCAATTTGGGCTGATTTGACTATTTTTGGATAAAAAATTGGGTGCCCTAAGGACAATATCAGTAGTATTCAATGTTCATATATAATACAAGGAAATAGTCAGTAGTATTCGATGTTCATATATAATACAAAGAAAAAAAATAATTGTCGAGAAGAGAGAAGCATCTTACCTGCATTCAAAATAAAGAGAACAAGAAAGATACAGCAACTCCAACGCAAGACATCTTGTTGGATGATGTGAAAGCTCTTTGAATTCTAATGGAGGATGGGATATTTATAGTGATGATTTCTCTATAAGAGGGTTTTTTTTCCTGAATTCAATTCTTTTCATTAATATTGACTTGATTTTAGGTTGTGAATTCTAATTTTATTACTGTTTTATCCATTATTATTGTTTTATCAAAAATATTGGTGCATATATATTACAATAAAAAGAAATAAAAGGTCTCTCAAATGATTGTTTCCATTCGTTGGAATGTTTTAGATTCACCATCTATAATCTTGTCAAGCTACATCTTTGGTTTCCTTGACAAGGAAGATGCTAAGCAATTTTTTTTTCCATTGTCCATAATATTTTAAGATTTTAAATTGGTTATCAAGGGATCTAATTTAATATTTATTTTGAGGCATATATATTATATATATTATGATAAAAAAAATGTGTTATGATATATTGATAATAAATGGACGGATTCCTTCCAAGGATTATTTCCATACGTTAGAAATTTCTCTTTTTTTTTGGGCAATTACATTAGAATTTTTCCAATTCGCCCATCTGCTATCTTATCAATCTACATCTCTACTATCCTCAAAGGGCAAGATTATAAGCAAATCTTTCTTTCGTTTTCCTAATATTTCAAGATTTTATTTAAAGTTTCAATTGAAAAATATGTTCTGATATATTGATGGATTGTTTCCATACGTTCGAATTTTTTTTCTTTTTTTTAACAATTACATTTGAATTTTTTTAATTCATCTATCTGCTATATTGTCAATCTACATCTCTACCATCAAGGCAAGATTGTGAGCAAATCTTTTTTTTCTTTTTCTAATATTTCAAGATTTTATTTAAAGTTTTAATTGAAAAATGTGTTATGATATATTGATAAAAAATGGACAGATTCCTTCCAAAACGTCAGAATTTTCTCTTTTTTTCGGACAATTCTGTAGAAATTTTTTCAATTTACTCATCTACTATCTTGTCAATCTACATCTTTGCTATCCTTGGTGGGCAAGATTGTGAGCAAATATTTTTTTCCTTTACCCAATATTCCAAGATTTTATTTACAATTTCAATTAAAAAATATGCCATAGCAATTAAAAAATATGCCATAGCACAATTCCTCCCGATTATTTTAATAATATATTTCAGCATTTGATTGGAAGTCTAACACGATTATCAAGGGATTAAGAAACGGAAGTCAATGTGCTATCAAGCAATTAAAACTTGTTGAATTTTTAAATCTTAGATCTTAGTCCTCAATATGGAAATTGACAAAAGAAAATCATTAAAATCAAGTACACCACATAAAAAAAGAAAAAAAAAAGATAAATCATAACAAAAAAAATAGGAAAAGGACCGAACCAGCCCAAACCGGTCCGATATCAGTCCGGTACCAAACCGCGGTTTAGCCTACCTTGGGTGGAACATGTGATGTGCAATCAAATAGCAAATGCTTTATAGATCAAGGGTTGTTGGTTCAACTTCATCCTATGGAACCATCTCACATGAAGTACGCTACAATTGAAGTGAAATGATCACCCCATTCATTTCCCGACACTCAACCAATTATTTTGGGACCACATCCCAAGAATCAAAAAACTCAAGGACAAGTTATATGCAATAGATTTGTCTAACACAAAAGCAATGGACCAACCATGTTGGATCAGCCTATTTGGTTCAGTCCATCTCAGACTAGCCATAATTAGTCAAAGTTGAAAGCCAAATTATAGTTATTAGTTATTCATAGCTGGTGGTTATTATGCTTCAATTATGTGTTGATAAATGCTGATTATTTCTTTTAGAGTTTTGAGGTTTATTAATTGTCATTCATGCATGATATCTTTTAAAATTTGTAAAAGTCACCATTATTTGTATTTTAGAAAATAGTAAACATTAATGCAGTAGGATATGCAAGGTCAACTTATGTCTATATAAATATATAGATAGTGTGGCAAGAAATATAGTGAAGAACAAGCATAAAACTTGTGTAATACATAGTGAAGAAATATCTCTTTTTTTCAACCGTTCTTGAAATCCAATATCATAATGTAACAAATTATAATAAATAGAAGGCTTCAATTGCTTTTTTTTTGCACATTAAGTAATGAATTTTAATGATGACCAAACAAAAACTTTTGTCATTAATACTGGTGCCGTTAATATCGACATTCACATTGTAAATGGAAAATTCTATATAAGTTGAGCCTCCATGCATGAACCCTCATCATCAGAGCACCAATCCTACACAACGGGCAAGGAATAATATTTTTCACCTTTTTCCAATTATTCTTGAAATGCAATAAAATTATCTAATAAATTATAATAAATATAAGGCTTCAATAGTTGGATTTCTATTGTACATTAAGCAATTCACTTTAATGATGGCAAAGAACATTAATACTAGTGTTCAAATGGCTGATGAAGAACTCTGCACAAGCTAAACCTTCATTTTAGATATAAATGTAATAAATATAATAGTTTAGATTGTCTGTGATATTCTACTTGAAGTTTGTAATAGATTCCACTTATTATATTTCTTTTCCAATTTGTTTCTCCTCTGTCTTGATCTCCTTCTGCTCTTTTGCTTAACCCCGACAATTTCTAACATCATAGACCTTTCCTCTTCAACATCCTCACGTACACATTTCATGCCAACAGGATGGATCCTCCATGAACAAGACCATTTTCATTCCCACAAGTCACCCATTTCCTTTCAGATCTGAGTTGTGCCATTTTCTTGTCATTTTTCCTTTCCTAATAACCTAGTGCCTGCTCATTCATACATCATAAAACAGGTGCCTGCTTTGCCTTCTTAGTTGTCTCCAAATATGGCTCATTTATCCACCTAGCATCTTTATTAGTCTTGGCCTTGGTTTTCATTCTCCATTCAAATTATTTAGAGGATATAAGTCTGTCGTCTCCATGCTCAACCCAAAGAAAGTTCAATACCTGGCATTTTCCTCATAGACCTTTTTAAAGTGCCTCCACACATGTTTAACAACATGGCAAACATTTAATTCACTATTACCTCTTAACAACAAGTAAGCAGATATGCAGTGCTGGCCATGTTTTTATTAATATGTTTAGAGATAAAATGTGAACATATCAGATATCTTAAATCAACTGTCTTTCCCACAGTTTTATGATGCCTTTTAAAGCATGTGAACACCTACTGGAGTATTACAATAGACTCTATCTGGAATCTTCGAGCTCTTTGACTTCCTATGAGTAAATTACAATTGCTGAAAATTAACTCAAAATCTGAGCATGAATTTGTATTACATGTATGAGTTAAATATGGATATGATTTCTTTTTGGAGGATTCTAGACCAATCCATCTTATCCTTTTTCCATCCCTCTCTACACCTTTCATTAGTTTGACCCATCTTTTGGCAGGTCCATTTTAGTGGAGAAACAGATGGTCTTGTCAGAGAAAAACAAGTCAGTCAATCATTTATAAGTACAACGATAGCATATGCACATCAGCAATGTCTTGCTAGCTTTCAAATACAAAAGCAATATACAAGAAAATTTCTGAGATTATCATCAAACATATTCATGTAAGACATGACACATCAAGAAGATGACTGCCAGCATGGAGCTTACTGATTGTCGTCTTGCTCCGGCGGAACATTACTTCATCAAACCAACATTCTCCAAACAACATCACTCTCTTTGTATTGAGCTCCTACAATAGATATATGAAAGGAGGCAATGCCTTACTCTCCTGTCTATCTTCTTCCTAAGGCATTCGCTCAAAAGTTTCCTTCAACGAGGAAGATTATAAACACATATAAAAGTTGATCTTCCTGGTGAGGGAATAGCAGTTCAATATTTCTGTTCTCCATCATTACAAGCATCTCTACAGACTCTCATCACAATACTGATCATCTTGTCTCACCAACCGTGCATATCCTTCATTAACATGAACTTATTCAATCTAGCAGCAACCTAGCACTATTAGTAATTGCTAAAAATCCAATGTTTGTTAAAGCCCCACATGTTATGATATAAGAACAGGGTACCCTTTCAGATAGCACTATTAGTAATTGCTAAAAATGCAATGTTTGTTAAAGCCCCACATGTTATGATATAAGAACAGGGTACCCTTTCAGATCATACAAGTCTCATTAGCATAATGGCATCCCATAGCAAAAGAATATGGATTTTTGGATTAGTTTTTTCTACAGAGTGGAGAAAAGTTCACATGTAGGAATTGAAGCAAACTCTGATATGTTGTAGCGTGGTTACCTGATGCATTTTATCAACAAATTTATTGACATTTTGGAGTGCAACTCCAGATCGAGTTTATGATGATCAAGACAATCTAGTGTGGTTCCCTAATGCATTTTATCAAGTTTATTGGCAGTCTGGCCTGCAACTCCAGACTAAGTTTAGTGTTGATCAAGACAATGGGAAGCCCTTTTAATGCTCTGTATCAGAGCAATTAGTACCCACAGCAGATATACAGGGCTAAAACAAAGAAAGAATTACAAAGCCATAAATACGATGAACGTATTATCTGCTAAATCAAGAAACCCAATCCTTAGCTCTAATGCCATGTGAATAAATATATATTTGTAGTTCAAGAAATACATGGAAGAAAGGAAGAGATAAAAAATACTATAGAGAAAAGACATAGGATATGAGATATGTTCCTTTAAGATATTCTAGTAATAAGGCACTAGACAAGTATAACCATGGTTAGTTTTGCAAGACAAGCATGCTCTTAACCATTGCAATACATAATTTGCACAAACAGAACTTCGCAAGGTAAAATGCACTAATCCTAGTATTACATATGTTTTGCTAATATCTAAGTGGACAATGCTCTTTGTCTATTATCTTTAAGTGCTATTTACAGAACCTTAATAATGTAAAATTATACAAAACATTGGTTGGTCAAAAAAAAAAAAAAAAAGGATTGAGGTAGGATGGAGGAAGATGACTTAAGCTAATAATTTAGTTTATATTTACACAGGTTCATATATATGTGCCCACTTATGAAGCGAACTCACACTCTAAAGTGTACAATACCTTTTGTCTATTATCTTTAAGTGCTATTTACAGAACCTTAATAATATAAAATTATATGAAACATTGGCTGGTCAAAAAAAAAAAAGATGGAGGTAGGAAGGAGCAAGATGGCTTAGGCTAATAATTTAGTTTATATTTACACAGGTTCATATTTGTGCCCACTTATGAAGCGAACATGTGAGTTATTTAATTAAATAGAACATACCATATCCAGATGCTGCCAAAGGAAATGAAAATGGCCAACTGAATAAACTCCATCCATTGACAAAGACATGTTGCAAGCAGCTAGATGTATTTTTAATGTCACAGATTTTTTATGCTACTATATATCCACATGATCAACAAATTATCACTAACCTCTTTCCGGTGATCTCTTGTGACTAGTTTCTCTTCTTCAAAAAACCGTAAAGTGCGGCGAAGTTGTTTCGAATGCAGCTTCAAAGACTTTGCCAAATCTTCCTCTCTAACCCATTGGCGCCTGAGAAATGAAGTGTCAAAAAATGAAGTCATCCTGAACAAGTGGCTCCCACTTGCAGAAGCAAGACTTTGCAGCTTAAAAAGGAAAAGGGTGGCAATTTACCATAAATAGTTTGTTTGGCTGAACTAGTAGTTTTGTTAGGCCTTACTCAGGAGATATTCCTTCTATCAGAAACTAAATTAAAAACTGAAAGTGGCAAACTCATGATCATAGAGTTATCATGTTAAGCCCTTAATGAATTGGGTAAGGATGCTGGATCATTTAAAGATCAAGGATAGCGCTGCGTATGAACCGGCATGTAGATGACTAGCTTAGACATGGCTTGATAACAGGTTCAATTTAGTTTGTTTGATCAGGAACAAGCCAAGCTTAAATCACATTTTATTAATGAGTCAATCATGAACATTATGGGCTCATGAAAGAAACAAAAGCAAGGCTCAGCTCGATGGTATGCTCTTTCAAGATCATTCAACTAGAAAATCAACCAACCTTGAACACATATAGTTAAGTTCGGCTCAAATTTGAATCTCCCTAATCATATAACAAGCTAAGCTTAAGCATCCTAAAGCTTGGGTCAGCTTGGCTCCCTTGCAGCCCTAATCAGTAATAATTTTCCACTGTATCCAAGAGTTACAAGTGACCGAGCTCTAATAGGCTGTATAAAGGGCTCCATGGCAATGAAGCATCCACTGTGATGCAATTTCCAGTGTAATCAAACAGTGAGTCTTTGTTTAAGATGTGAACTCACAAAAGCCCTACACAAATCATGAGTTCATTGTCATAGTAGGGCTTCAGATATTAGTACAACCAAGGCTTCCATTTGACAAACCTTCCTGTCTGTGTGACACCAAAATCAGCCCATCAATCAACAGCCCAGATCGGTAAGAAGCAGTGGCACTTTTTGCTTTTTCCAAATTAAGATAAGATGGGTTGTCAAGCTCTAAAAATGTAGAGAAGTTAGAATTCTCTCTCTCTCTCTCTCTCTCTCTCTCTCTCTCTCTCTCTCTCTCCCCCCCCCCCCCCCTCTTTTTCCTTGCCTTCCTTTATACACTATCAAAAAGATATTCAAATTCACAGCCTATTCTATAAATTGTAGACATTTGGGGAGATGTTATGTACTCCATGCCTTAATATAAACCTGTAGCTAGTGAAAATATGCGACCTCTTTGTTAAAGAAGGCTTTCTGCATCGTTTCCACCTGACTACAACACAACAATCGACACAAATCTCAAGTTTCATTAGGTTAATGAAACTTCGACAAAACTGAACTGACATCAGCTGTCAAAGCTGCTGCAATCTTAGAATATCACCAAATGTTGTGAAAACATGATAAAAATTAACTCAGGCACTAAATTCACATCATGAATTCATGATCCAAAAAAAAAAAAAAAAAAAAAAAAAATCACAAAGGAGAAAGAAGAGTAAGAGAACTTGATACCTAGTTAGAGCATCGAGGACCACCACGGCCATTCCCCTGTTATCTCCTCTCCCAGTCTTGGGCTGATTATCGCCCTTCATGGTAATATCATCATAGAAGGCGCGGGCCGCAAGCCTTACCAGCCTACTCGTTACCATCAAAAAAACAGAAACAAGCCGAAAATCAAGAGCAAATCAGAAGGAAATTTCATTACCAACCGATCTTCCCAGATCAGATTCACCAAAATTCCAACGATGTCAGGAACCATGGAAAGAAATTCCGTAACAAATCAAAGGAAAAAAACCCTAATCTTCAAAGGGGAAGCACCTGTTGAAGGGCTCCAGGCTCATGGTGGAAGAGAGAAGTGGGTGAAATTATCTACAGCTTTCCTCAGGATTAGAACATGGAGATTTAGGGTCTGGAAGGCGATGACTTATAGCCGTAGGGAATGGAGGTGGACATCAAGAAAGAGGGGCCGCGGTGGCGATGGTGCGACGAGGGCCGCTTCGTAGAGCTGGTAAGCGTTCTAGTTGAAATCCGCACGCTAGCAGCAAGAAAATAATCCGCATCACGAAGAGAGACCCCTAGACGGCTTGAGGCTAAACCGGTTTGGGATGGGAAAGGCCAGCATTCTCGGGCCAGAGCTCCCAATGGGTTGGATCGATCCGTGATCCAAACTATTTCTAATCCAAATTCGATTTAATATATATTTAAAAATATATAGTTTAATCAAATTTAAAAATTAAATTTAATCTAAATTTTGAATCAAATCTACGTAGATACGAGAGAAACTTGACTCCATCTAAAAATTCAATCTCAACCCATCCCAAAAATATAGGGTTAAAATTTTTTTTATCCAAACCTGAAACGATGCAAAAATTTGAGGATCAGATTGAATTGGCTCATGAGCAACCCAAAATAATCCAAAAATAGTATTTGACAAAGAATTTATAAGCTTTGATCATCTCTTGTAATTGGTTGTTTAGATACAATAATAAGATATATTTTTAATTTTATTTATTTTAAATTTAAAAAATTATCTAGATGACATTATATAATTTTATAGATTATCAATTAGATTATTTACATTATTAATATTTAAATATTTTATATTCTTTCATATATAATATATCCGATACTCCTGGTTCAATCAATGATGGGCTTTAAAAGTGTACTTCTCAAGTTGAGTGTTATTGAAAGATTAACATTAATAGCTTCAAATACTCTTGAGAAAAAAATGTGAGAGTAGAATTAGACATAACTTTGCTCCTTTTTCTATTTATAGGATTAAACATATTTTCAACATTTACTTATTTTGATTTATAATCTTATTAACAATTTGATATTAATATTTATTTAATTTTAAAAGTATACTTTTATATACTATTTCTTAGTTATATTATTTTAATGTTTTATAAATTATAACTATTATCTCTATTTAGTATCTAATCATACTATAATTTTGTGTTTATATACTTTATCATTTAGAATAACAAATGGGTAAAAGAAAAAAAGAAAGAATTGAATTGATCATAAATAAATTACTTTAAAAGAGCAAAAAAAAGTGTATATTCAATTCTTTTAAAAAAAAAACTAAGTTAATCCAAAATGACCTATGTGTCAACCTTAACATGATCATTTAGGATTAGGGTTTAGCTTCAATGGCCCGAACTCAAAAGTTACTCAAATCCGAAAATGACTCGAACCTAAAATGACCTGACCTAACTCGATTGCCATCTCTAAATTCAGGTCTTATATTTTTTAACCTCACCTAACCCGAACCCAATTTATCTCGAATATAAACCTTAATTATATAAATTATATTCTCTTTTACTTCATTTATCTTTATAAATTCATTGAATGAACTTTAATTTAAACTAATTCTCCTTTTCATCTTAATACCTAGATCTCCTCCTATTTTTTTCTCTAACTATATCTAAATATTTATATTTTATTATTTATTTTGAGAGATTCTTATTTATAATATGTATAGTGTAAATATTATTTCACTTAATCTTCAATATTTTGGGAACAAGGTTCAATCCTTTCAATTATTATTGATTCATATTTATCCATAAGTTCAAGGGTCATTCATTTATGCTATGCACTATAGATATAACCATTTTTTATTTATTTTTATTTATTCTTTTTATTTTAGTTTATTTAATCATAAGCATGGAATTGTTAGATTATTTTTAATTAAACAAGTCAACAATCTAACCACTAGGATGAACCAAAGGATCGATTCTAATTGATGTTTTCTTGTATCAAATGTTTGAATGATAGGAATTCAAATTAAGATGGATCCTAAAGAATTCCTTTGACTCTTTGAAACATCTCAATAGGGAAATAAGATTTTTTTAATTAGCACTAGAGACTACAACCCTTAAATATTTTAAAAATATTAGACATGATATTTTAAAGATCGATTTTTCATGAGTTCATTTGCATAAATAGTGGAGAAATTATGGTATTAAATTAATATGCTTGCCTTGCCAAATTAATTATTCTTTCTTTTATTTTTATTCTTCACGTTCTTCCTTTACACTTTATTCTTATAGCTATTTTTCTTATAGTATAAGTAAAGAAACCAATCACAACTAAAATTAGGGTGCTAGTCAAACATTAGTTTACTACAAGCTTTGTATCCACTTTTCAACAAATTAAATAGAAAAAGTTATTCTAAGCAAGATCATATCTATTCTACCATATAATACAAACTCTAATGATGTTCTTGCATACAAGTCATGCCTTGACATTTCTCTACCCATTCATTATCCCTCCTGTTTCTCATGTTGCACCAAGCTTATCTCGTAAAAATCGGGTCATTTGGCATGAACCATTAGGTCAAAGGTTCTTCCTTTAATATTTTTTATTATTGTTGTTATTGTTATTATTTAAATAAATTCTGTATTAAAAATATTTTAAGAATATCATTGCATCTCATTATACCCATAGCATTTATTAGTTTATTTTTTAACAAAAAATATGCTTCATTAAAAGAAAAAAAATATGTGCATCACATTCATGTTCTAGTTTTTATATAAAAGTGAGGTTTAATGTCATGAAATCTCTCATGGTAATTGTAGAGCCAAATTTTTGTACAAATCATGAGGTTATGCTTATTAGTTACTACTATTAGAGGCCTTTTCTTCTCAAGATAACTAATGAATGTTAAAATAATTAAGGCCTTGTATAAATAGATGATATGTCTCTTAGCAGCAAAATGACCCATTTTATGTATATTATGTCTTTGTAATACCAAGGCAACCCATCTATCTAGAAAATATTCAATTACGAGGTCTTGCACAAAAGCATTTTTTACCTCCAATTAAGTCTACAATATTTTTTGAATACTATAAGGATAGTAAATTGAAGTAATTAGTAGAGCTATTAAAACAAAGTATTTAGCACATCAAGGAAGTAATTTATGCTTTTGGTATCTCTTCTCTAATTTAATTCATACTCAAATCCAAATACTACAATTAGTTATGATTTCTAAATATTATTAGAACTTTGCCACTAATTTGTTTGCCAACAGATGTTAAGTGCCACAAATGGATAACATTCCTTAATGTTTTGGAATGTGCCTTGTAATTTGGTTTATAGATAAATCCAAGTACTCCAAGTGCTTATAACTCCATAAAAATAGTAAAATTTCTCTTGTAAATTAGTTCTGAGAGAAGTCTAAGTACTCAAAATAGTTGAGTGTTCTCAACATATATATTGCAATCAATAACTTACTATGTAATTTTCAATCACATGAACTGAGATGAACCAGGTTGTTAATATCAAAAAGCCACTAGAAAATTCTCAATTCAAAGGCATTGTAAGAAAGATTGAGCTTGGTGAGAGATTTGAGGATAACATTTAATATTGAAGCAATAGGAAGCTTAGCTTTAACAAATGCAACGCATAGAGATGGGTGCATGTTACTCACATCGAAGTAGTGCCTTGCAGCACTCAACAAAACTTATGTCAATGTGCTATCAAGATGGATATAAAAGAGCTAGTGAGGCGATCAATGTATAAAGACCATTCACAATATGAATGAGTATTAAAGAAGTGCAAGCTCTAGAGGATTCCAAGCTAGTGGTGGTGTTCCCTCCATCAGTAGAAATCTTGGTCTGCCCAAAATCTTGGTCCGCCCAAAAGGAGCCTAATGTTAAGGTCAAATATGTTTGCTTGAATGTTGAGAAAAGTTCTTCTTTTGCTCTCTATGTAACTCACCTCCACCACTAAGGTAGAGGTAGGAAGGAATGGTTTGAGCACATAAGAAAAAATCTATGGGTACGAGGCATAGGAGAACTAATAATCTACTTTGACATCCACTATTGGCCATGAGAGAGCTCAAGCTAAAGTCGATTTAAGAAGGTTGAAAGAAAAATAAGAGGCAAGTGAGGTTTGTCTTTTCAAAGTCTAAATAAACTCAAATTGGTTCCTAGCTTTCTAAAGACTATAGTTACGTATGTTTAAGGAGTTAGCATGACTACGTATGGAACATTGCCTTTCTTTATTCACTCTATTGGTAGTACATTGGCGATGTTGATGTTTCTATCATGGTAGGGCACATACTCATAAAATCTTTTTTTTTCCCCTTTTCAAGTTCAAGTAAATCAAGATTTTAAATCTTTTTAGAATAAGGGTGTTGACTTCTCTATAAAACAAGATGCACTATTATATGACTCAGTCTCAATAGTCATCCTGATCAAGCATCTCAGTAAATATCTTTTATCTCAATTCCCTTTGTTATTATACTTCTTTCTTTATTTTTCCTTCCTTCTTTTCTTTTTCCTTTCTTATTTCTTTTTTTCTTTTTTCCCTTAATTTTCTTTCTTCCTTTCTTTTTTCCCTTTATTTTCTTCCTTCTTTTCTTTCTTTCTTTCTTTTTTTTCTTTCCTTCTTTCTTCTTTCCATGCTTCCTTCTTTCCTTATTTTCTTGTTTCATCCCCTTCTTCCTTCTTACCTCTTTTCCTTTCTTTTTCCTTCTTTTTCTTATTTTCTTTCTTTCCTTTTTTTTATCTTCTTTATTTCGTTTCTTTTTCCTCTTTTTCTTCTCCCTTTCTTTCTTTTTGTCTTTTTCTTTTTCTTTTTCTTTCTTTCATTTCCTTTTTTTCCTATTCTTCTTTTTTCTTTTTTTTTCTTTCTTTCCTTCCTTTCTACTTTCTTCTATCTCATATAGATCAATTTCGAAGTCTTGCCCTCATCTCGATCTCAATTTTTCAAAGGAATATAACAAGATCGCTAGGATCCCCTCCATCCCATTGAAATTTAAAACATCCAAGTAAATAATGGGGTACTAAGTCTTATTAGGTCAAGTGAATGTTTTAGTTTTTCATTTTTTTATATTTTTGGGGAATAACTAATTATTGGCACATAATCTAAAACAAATTTTCTTACACAATACATATACATACATACATACATACATACATATATATATATATATATATATATATATATATATATTTGTTGAAATAAAAGAGTTGATTTGTTCTTCTATATTTGTTTTTGTACTTGTAAATTGTATGTAAGGCAATAACGGTGCCATGATTGCCAATGGCAATTGTAATTATTTTCACTTGATTTTTTTTTCTTTCTTATAAGAAGACATTATGATTGTTGTTCCTAAGAAAAGCAAAAACCTACAAGTTTTTATGAATTCTATGGTGTAAGAAAAATTATGTCTTGTATATTTCCAAATTTTGTTGAAAGAACATGTGAGGATATAAAGCAACTTTAATAATTTGTTTCTAGTACTAAAAAAAGGTATAAAAAATTATTGTTTGTTAGGGGCCTCTTATTCTCTATGCCTTGTTGAAATATATTGTTTTGAGAAGAATCATGTAAACGTATATTCCATTTAATAGAATTTGCATCCCTCGTATATTTATTCTTCATTGTTATTTTGCCCAATATATGGTCTTTCATTTGGTTTAATAGGTTTGAAAATTACTTTCTTCTCCAATTCAATGAGGAATTAGACTGATTTACTTGCCAATTAGCTAGTAAGAGATTTAAGGTTTGAACGTAAGTGGTGGTGAAAAATTACTACATTCTAAAGAGATAAAGATCTAGTTCATAGAATAAGATTTCTATGCCACCAATTTTATTGGGCTTTAGTATTAGAATGATGATTTTATTGCCACAATCAAAGACTAAGTCAAGTCAAACTTAACTTCATGCGAACTAGACAAAAGAGGTGTGAACCATTTTCGAAGGAATATGATGCTAACATGCCTCTCTCAAGGGCAAGCCATTAGAAGGCTAGTGCTAACCAACTAAATTGATCATTGTTTTGTGCTTGTTTTTAGAGGAGAAATAAGATGCCACATGGTTTACATGAGAAACTAAGTAGGTGTTGTTGGATTATGCTAACAGCTCGCACAAAATGCGTGCATGGACATGATGGTGCAATGCAATAGAAGGCATGATTGAGTTATATGGGGAAAATGATGCAAGCTATTGTGATCGAGAGTTGGGAGAGGAAAATGAGAGGAATAGAGAAAAGAAGTGAATTCAGATAATATTTTTTACTATAAAATTTATCTACTAGTTTCTCTAAACATATCTTTTTTGAAAACATGTCAAAGTCTAATAGAACTTGTTTGAGAATTATTGACCAATAATACTAATCCTCAAAAAAGCCTTGTTCACTTCCTTCCTTTGACATAGTCATGTATCTAATTAAAACATATAAATTTTTATACATTATTATTTACTATATTCACCTTAAATGAGAAGATAAATAAAAATGTAGATTTACCTAATTTATGAGAGAGAGAGAGAGAGAGAGAGAGTCAATATGTAGAAGATTATAGGATGCATCGAATAGATGCTTCTATTCATTGAATTCCAAAACCCATATAATATAAAATCACTTTAAAACATTTTTTTATATGAAATGTACGAGGCATTGCTTTCATTTTAATAAAATAACATTTAATTTAGAAGAGTTGTCATTACAGCCCATTCTATAGAAAGCCATGACTTTTAATTTTTGAAGCTTTCTTCAAAAAGAGTCTAACAATCAAAAATAGATAGTTTAAAAATTTTGAATTAAATATTAACAATACTCTAACATAATAGCATAAATTTTTTTTCTCTCTAAACCCTATGCTAAATTATGGTAAAAAGGATCATAACATTGTTGGACTCTTAGAAGAAACTTAAATAAATTTCTCACTAAAACTTAAACCATGCTAAACTTCTAAAAAATGATTCTAATATCACTATATATATACTAAGAAAATAACACTAAATAGATTATTTTCTAAATGTTTAACCATATATGCTATACTTTTATTAAAAGACATTTCAATATTATTATACTCTAATTAGGAATCCAAGAGAAAGCTCTCCTAAAATTGAGAATTTCATTACTTTAAGCAAAGTAAGAGTTTTAGGTCTTCCAAAATTCAAATATATAGCAATTTGTTGATCATAACAAAACTTGAACTAGATTGAGGACACAATATACTAAATAAATGTTAAATATTTTGTTAAGGAAGGCATATTAGTGCTTAATCTATATCAAAATCCATTCTATACTTAAATTAACATATGCATTTGCATGTATATTGTAATTAATTTATAGAAATAGCGGTGTAGCACCATAAATATAATTGGTTGTACCATGTAAACAAGAATGATGCAAGCTATCAAATTGTAACAAATGGATGGCTAGTAGAAAGAGAAATGTACGTAGGTAAAAATATTCTTATTTTAATCAAAACAAATTTTTTTTTGGTTTGACTAAGGCTATAGATTTTAATTTAAAAATAAATAAGTTTAACTTTTAATTTTCGAATCACATAATTTTAAAACTAGAAAGTTCTATAGCTTTGGTTTCAAAAGTTATTACGTTAGAATTCAGCTTCTTTGGAACCGACTGCTGGTAGGGATATAAAATAACTGTTGACCAATAGTTGGGGCCAACAACTCCTCTTAAATAAAATCTTCATTTTCTTTTCTTTTCTTTTCTAAACAAATTCATAGAGAATAACTTGATCAAAAAAGATTAGAGTAACTTGGGCTTTCCTAAACAAATTCATAGATAATAACTTGATCAAAAAAGATTAGAGTAACTTGGGCTTTCATGATCTTCAAAATCATATCCTTACTGCCGCTCGATTTCTTTGTATGTATATAGTGGTGGGAGCTTTTGACTATTTTATTAAGCTTAGGAAAATGATAAATAGGAGCGATTGTTGTAGCTCGAGATAAATAGACCTATTTGAAGCTACTCTCCATCCAATTTTTTTATCTAGGCAAACCCAATAGATAGATTGGGCTAGTTGGATTTGGGTTCAACTCAACTAAAGTTGCACTCTAATTGGCTAGAAAAATTGCGAGGACATTATCATTTTATGGCTGCGAGCAAGTGTCATGCAGTGCACTAGGCCATAGAAAATCTCTCAATAACATCCTAAACATCCAAAGACAATACCTAAAATAATGGTGAGGTATAGGAAAAAGGAGAAAAAAAAGAGCAATGCTTAAATAACAAAAAAAACAAATTGTCATTGACCTTTATAATAGTCATAATAATAAATAGATATCATAAAAATAATTTTTAATTTAAGTATTATTTTAAATTAACAAAACATGATAGTTGTTAGAAGAATATTACGATGAAAATAATAAAAAATAAAAGCATCGTCTTTTATCTTAGCTTTCATAAAAAAATATTATTTTTTAGATTGTGCCTTAGAAAATTTGATAAAAAGTTTGAATTTTTAAAAACAATATATTTTGTTTTAAAAAAAAGGAACCAATAAAATTGTAGTTATTATTTATTTTATATTAAACCAATATAATGCTAGATAACATTACATATTCATTCTATTTTCTGTTTTTTTATTCGCTTATTATTAAATTAAAAATTGCCTCGTTGTTCTTGAAGCCCGAGTGCCTCGATCTCCAAATTTTAATTTCATGATGCCCAAGATTTGTGCCCTTTATTCAGCTTTTATCTTCAACGTTGAAATCGAGCGTCCTCTAGAGGAAGGGGACGAAAAGAGGGATATAAAAAAAAATAAAAAAAAATAAAAAAAAAGAAAAACGGACAAATTGGGGGGCATATTGGTAATCCAGCTACGGTCATCTTCTCACTTGGCCAGTAGCCGCAGAGAACCTCATCCTCTCGGGGGCTTCCTTCCGTCTCTGGTTTTTTTTTTTTTTTTTGGGTATGGTTTGGGGTTAGCTTGTCGCAGATGCGCGCGCGGCCGCCAGGAATCCCCTCGCACATGCGCGCGCGGCCGCCAAGAATCCCCTCGCTTTTCGAAACACGAAGACATAATGCGATATAGATAGATACAACCCAAATTCTCCCGATATAGATGGAGGCTGGAAGGAGACTTCTCGCCTCACCCCCTCCCAATCCCACGAGAACCCATCTTAGAAATCGCTTCTCCACTTCAGGTAATTCTCTGTTTATAGTCTTTCTTCAAAAAATTCTCTACTCATGATCCTACGGTTCGTTTGAAAAGTCGAGATGTCTCGGTTACCTCGATTTTACCAGGTGTTAAGCTTGAGTGGTAAATCTAGTGTTTATAATGATTGGATATAAGGTGTTTTCTTGTTTTCTCGATGGATTTGGATAGATAAGGCCCTTAGGTTATGACCATCCTAGCTTAGCATTTGAATTTTCTTTGCATATAAACATGACCGGAGAGCCTTATCAAATTTAAAGGGGTTTCATCTGCAGAACCAACGAGTTCACTCCCAGCTCTTTGCTTTGCTGTCTAAATTTTGCTTTTTTTTTTTTTTTTTTTTTTTTTTTTCTTTTTTCTTTTTTTGGTTTTTCTTCTCTTAGAATGCGCAAACAAGATTTAATCTGCTCAAGAAAGAATTTTTCGTAGATTTTAATTGAATTTTAAATGTGTTTAAAATGATAAAAGGAATGCAAAGCGGAGGATTTAGACAGGCCGAGTTGAAGTGTGCTAGTTGCTATCTTTAAAGAAGAATTCACTACATCTAGCACTTAGAATTCTGGAAATCTTCTCTAAACATACGGAGATGTAAACCTGAATTTAAGCCCCTCTGGGGTACAGGACGGGCAGGTTAAAGAATAATTTCTCTTGCAGATGCGTACTGGCACGGAAAAAAGAAAAAAAAAAAACAAAAGCTGACCTATTGCGCTACTCAAAACCAAAAGAAACATGGGGAGTTGAAATATAAATAATTTAAGAAACATGGGATTGGAGTTCTTTGATATGAGGTTTTAGTGCGGGAAGACTCTCATTAAAATGAGAGAGAGAAGATATGCTCTTCAATCATCGAGTGCCAAGCATTTCAATGGAATTTTCTTTTTTTTCTCTCTCTATTAATGGAAGTTATAATGGATAATGTGTTAGCTTGAGATTTTTTTTTTTTTTAATCTGGTCGATTGGTCAAAGAAGGGACCAAGCTGAACAAATGTATAAAGAAACAATTTTTCTCTTGTAATATGACTTTCTTTATTGAAGGTTTTCCTGGACTTGAGCTGCAACTAAATTTGTGACTAATGGAAGCCAAAATGAGTCAAGTATTTGGATTTGTAGACTAGACTTTAGCAAACAATTCTCATAGTATATATACAGATTGATTTGAATTGGGTAGCTTGATAGGAACATGCATTGCCATCTTCTTTTGATAAACACTAGAGCATATCATATAGTTTCTTAGTCTTGGAGACTTGGACCATATCAAATTCTTTTGAGTCCAAAGGATCAAGGGTGGATAACAGCTATATGTCTTGCTCCGGTAATCCTCAAACACATCTAAAGAATAGTTCTCTCCCTAGTACTTTGCAACTTAAGCTCTGGTTCCATATGGATGGTAAGGAGATTTACTTAGAAAAGAGTGATTGATTTAGTCACTCAATTAACTTATTTCTACCTATTGAACAGCTGAGATTGCCATTGAAAGTAATTACCATATGGGCACAATCCCAATCTCATCTATGTTTCTAAAACTATGGTCTTAGACAGATGCCTAGTAAGTTAAGTAGCAAAGTTTTTTTCATGTCTAACAAATTAGAACAGATTGTCTGTGATCTTTAAGATGATATCTTATTGATTTATGTCTCAATGCAAGAGACATTTCATTTTTGCATCTCTTTTTTTTATCACATATCTCAATAGCTTCCTTACAATCAACACAAGAAGTGACTAGAAAGTGAATTCATAAAATAGTTTTTTGAATCATTAATCTTTAGAATGCGTAGTATTCAATGCTATGGTTTCAGCCTCCATGGTGCTCATAACCTAATTCTGGATGATGGAGAACAATCTTTATTTTGTGTCTTAGATTATTCTTCCTAATGGAGCAGAACCACAGTCTTCTAGCCATTTAAAAGGCCTCATGGTGCATAATCATATTCATTAAATTCCAATATATTTATTTGCATCTTGATTGACTGACTTCCTAATCCTTGTTTCTGTATGCGACATTGGAAAAAGGATATTAGTTCCCTAAAAATATTATTTGCATATTGTTTTGTTTTTGCAGTCCCAATGCCACATGATCAAGCAAGTTGGACAAATACCTCTATGCCAACTACATCTGTAGTCCATCATTCTCCTATGTCAGTTCTTTTACAGGAACAATATGATGATTATAAAACTAACTATATCAGCAAGGAAGAAAAAATTATCCAGGTAAATGTCCTTGCAGTATTTTTACCTTTCCACCAAAAACCATGCACATGCATGCATATTTACAATATTTGTGTTAACAATAGTGTTATTCATAAGTTGATTTGATTGAAAGTAAATTGAGTCAATGCAGCTGCTAGCTGGGAATTTCTTTTTAATTTCTCATATTTTTGATGTATATTGTCAACCTTTTTAAAAAGAAATTGCTAAAGATCAAGTCAGTCTATTAAATTGTATTTCTATGCATAAAATTTAATGATACTGTTTAATATACAATATAAGAGGTATGCTCTCTCATATCTTGTAGAATATGCCATTGTTTAAATATTTTACACTGCAAACATTTTTCTTTTTTCTTTTGGTTATTTCATCTTTGATGTCCATTTCTGTGGCTTCGTAAATTATAAAATGCATATAAAAAAGGAAATATGACAACTGAAACATGCAATTCTTCATAGCTATATACAGAAAAGCTTAACATCTATTTTCTTCATGTCAGAACAAGGCTACAAAATACTTAGTATCTCATAATCTTGTTTTAATTTTTTAATATATTATGTTAAGTAGTGACACTTAAATAAATTGTTTTTGTTTTGATAGAGACAAATCACAGGTTTAACATCTTTAGTCCTATGGTTATAATAATGGTGACTGTTGATTGATTCATTCTGATCCATAGTTTTGAACATATTCTTGTTGTGCCATTTGAGTATGGTTACTTCCTCTAATTGTTCTCCATGTTCTTTTGTATCACTGTTCAAGAGCTCCAGCAAGTTTAATTCTTCTTAACCTAAGATTACTCTCTTTCAAATTTTGACTCTTTTTTTGTACATTGATTCAAAGAAGAAAGTTGGTATGCCCACTGGAACTTTTGGATTCAGGAGTGTCAATGCCTTAATGTCAACCTCAACCAACAAACCTTATATAGATGGATTTAGCTTTATGGGTTAAAGTATGATCTATCAAGCTTAGCATCATTTTAGTGGAGGTTCTTGACTTGAAGCTAACCCATGGGAGTATTAGTTTATGGTGCATACATGCATGTGAAGCTTATGGGTACGGTAGTTCTGTGAGATGAGTTTGTACGATGCATATACGATGATTAGAATTTGCAATATTTTTTTTCGAAACGTTTACTTGGCATTGGTGTTCATGGTTGGCTAGGGGCTAATCACTTTTGATGTATATATTGTTCTTTGATTACTCATGGGAGAGTAAAATTCTTAATCTCTGATAAATTAAAAACATGGCGCTTAATCATCAAGAGCAAAGTGCACTTAACTCGAACAATACAGGTAGATGCGATGGTAGTAGCTGATTGATTGTTCCAGGATGCAACCTGATCTTTTGCTGTGGATTAATGAGGAGATAGAGACACTAATAAGTTCATTATCTTATAGGTATGATTGACAATTAGGTAGGTCAAATGTTTCATGTTGTTTTAGGTTGTAGCTGTTAGTCTGGAAGAAGACAGTATGTGGTCAAGGGAGTGTCACAGAGGACACCAAGGAGTTGGATGAAAAAACAACATATCTTGAAGGATGAAGCACAATGAATTCTATGAGAAGTCCATTAATTAAGCTGTGTAACACATGAAACTAGGTTTACACCAATAGGTTACTAATTATTTAATGAAGTTCATTAATATAAACACAATAGATTTGCATCAAGTTTTGCTAGCTGCTCAGTCTTTATCATTTTGCACTAGATATGGATGCTTACTAAGCATGTTTACGATGATATTTTTTGGTGCATGCTATTTACAAATGATGTAATCTTCGAGGATAAAATTGAGGTTAGTTGGAATTATATAGAAGTGCATTAGAATTTAAGATTTTCATATTAAGTAGGACCAAGATGGAATATATGCAATGTAATTTTGGTAAAATTAGAAATAAAGGTGAAGATGGTGTGAAAATTATGGATTATGAAGTTTCTAAGAGTAATCATTTTCAGTATTTAGGATCAATTATTTATAAAAAATAAATTAAAGGAGATATTATCTATAAGATTAAAGTGGTTTGGATAAAATGAAAAATACAATTGGAATATTATGTGATCATATGATATTTGCTAAGTTAAATGAAAAATTTATAAGATAGCTACATGACTAGCTATAATACAGAATGTTGAGTAGTTAGAAAACGATATGTGACTAAGACGAGTGCAGCCAAAATAAGAATGTTAAAATAGATATGTGGTAATACAAGAGAAGAGAAGAGAGAATAACAATGAAGTCATTTGTAAAAGATGAAAGTAGCATTAATTGAGAACAAATTGCGAGAAGAATAAGTTAAATGGTTCGAACATGTACAATGCAGGACGGAGGATATATTAATATGAGAAGTGATTTGATTTATGTAGTTGTAAAGAGGGGTAGAGATAGAAAACCACATGAGGTGAAATATAAGAAAAACCTGATGTTTCAATCTCTTAGCAATTGTGGCTTTAAATCAAGTTGAATAGAGGAAAAGGATTCATATAGTTAACCTTAACTAATTTGGGATTAAGGCTTAGTTGAGTTACGTTGATAATTGAAATTAGATTAGAAGATTCAATCTTGGGTGAGGCAAATATCATCCATTAGTATTAGATATAGAGAGTTTTAATGCTTTGTTTGAGGACTTGGTGTTATGATTTTCTTCACATGCATATGTTTGTGGATATATGTGGGTGTTTGCGGTGCTCCGAATATGCACGACATGTTAGTGAGATTGAATATGCATATTCATGGGAGCCACTTGTATTGGCATTGAAATAAAATTACTAGATTTTTTGTCATGTAGATGGGATGCAAATGGTTTAATGTTTGTTTATTCCCATTATTAACCTGCTGCAATCTGATTGTGTTCGAAACCAATGTTGAGAGATCAATGCTGGAATCTTGTGATCTCCCCCAACCTCCCTTTTCTATATGCATGTTGTGTGGATGCATATCTATCTAAAAAACTTTTGTCTTTGACGTCAAAATTTACCATGAGACTTTGTCTAGGGCCTTAATAGTAGTAATATGAAGAATATGCTGGTTTCTTCTTTGTTTCCCCTTTCTATAGCAGAGTGTTTGTTGACACTGTTTTTTGCCTTCAAATTTGTTGTGAATGTGACATTAACAAAAACAAGAAACCTTCCATGTCAGCATGTAGCCAACTTTTAAGGTAGCAAAAAATTAATCTTACATCCGTTGGATGCACTTGTTAATGTTAGTTGAATCTCATAGGTGAACTTGAAGAGACTTTTCAAAATTTTGCAGGTTGGGTGTTGAAGAAAGTACAGTTCAACTCAGAGGGTGAGGAAGAAAATTTCTTACTAAAATGCTATCCCTTCTGAGACTCTTATCATTTTACCAATAGACAGCAACAAAAATAGCTTCTTACACACCTCTGATTCAGTTATATATGAGAATTCTCCATTGTTGTGAGGCTGAAACATTATGTGACATAACAATTTGAATTTTAAACTATAGCTGTATACCTTCATTGCTTTAAACTCTTAAGCGTGGCATATAAGAAATGTGTATCGTAGGGTGCCACTGATTTTATTTTGCCATTGTCTTTGTAGTGTTCAGCAAAGGTTGATTTGGTTAAATCTTCAGCAGAGGAAACATTTATTTTGGTACATTTCATTTACCCATAGCATTAATATGCTTGAATTTTATCCTTAAAAATAACACAGGATAATCGGCAAGTTGAGAGTGGAATATCATGTCATGAAGAGAGGGAAAAGTATGAATTTGCCCAATGTCTGAGATACTTCGAACACCAATTGCTTTATCATCAGGGTTTCTGGTATCCGTAAGACAACTTGGGCTCGTCTCTCTTGGCATGATCAATTATTTTACATGAATTTCTTAACACTGGTTTATTTATTTCTCAGCCTTTTCCTGTTTCCATTGTTTGTTTCAGATTTCTGTCTCTGTACACTGAGGAGAAGACTCTGTTAACAATGTCCTCAGAACCAATAAAAAATGATAGCAAATTAATGCAGTTGGAGAATTGTACAGATTTTGTGAGACCGGCAGATGTTCTTGCCCTTGCTAATAAAGCCATGATGGCCTCAAGAAAAGCAGCATCATTAATGGAAGAATCCAACATCTTAGCAGCTGAATTTGATGAGTTGCATTTTCTCGGGTTTGTTTCTCATTAGTTTATGCTTTTGTTCTTTTCCTGCTTAAGATTCGATGTTCTTATTTCCTGCTATGTTGAAACTATAATACATCTGCAATCAGTTTGAATGACAGAGGATCCATTCTGGATATTTCTATTAAAGAGGAAGTGGCTGTTAGATCAAAACGATTATTAGAGAGGCGTTCCAAGAAACGCAAGTTTGGAAAGAACACAAACAATGTTGCCTGTGAGGTATCAAGGTCGATGACCACAGACATGAACAAAAAGATAGGGAAGGGTCTTGATCCAAATGACCCCCTCAGATTGTTCTTGTGGGGTCCTGAGACAAAACAACTATTAACAGTCAAAGAAGAAAAGGATTTATTTGTTCAGATACAGGTATGTCTTCTTCTTGTGCTCTTTTTGCAAGCTTCACAATTATTTGTGTGTTCTTAAGAATATATTGATGTTTGTTGAAAAGTTCTCAACTATCCTCTGTCAACAGGACCTTATGAGATTGGAGGAAGTCCAACAGAGACTTCGGCTGCAATTTGATCGTAAGCCAACACTATCTGAGTGGGCTGAAGCTGTTGGAATGAGTTGCCGAGTTCTGCAATCTTGCCTTTCTTCTGGAAAACGTAGTCGAGAGAAGATGATTAATGCAAATTTACGTCTTGTGGTACATGTGGCTAAACAGTATGGTGGGAAGGGCCTCAGTATTCAGGATCTACTGCAGGTTGGCCAGGATTCTTTACATGTGGATGTTTTGTTTTTTATTATCAAGTGGCTGTAGCACTTACTTTTGTTCCTGTATCCTGAGAACAAGTATTGTCCTTGGAAATTGCTTCCACTATGTGCTGAAACCTCTGCTAATTTCCTCTTATCTGGAATGTTTTATGTTTATCTGTGATATGAAAATATGAATGCTTATTCTTCTCCTCTGGCACATGCAGAATGCACTGAAACTTGGTTTGTGGTAATACAAAAATCCAAAACATCAATAACATACAATGTTTGTCATGTCAGTAGAAGCTGAATATGGCAATACTTTATTTGGTTTGTGAGAATCTTCTCAATTGGAATTTTTTACAATAAGC
Source organism: Metroxylon sagu (assembly GCA_017589505.3). Classification (NCBI taxonomy): domain Eukaryota; kingdom Viridiplantae; phylum Streptophyta; class Magnoliopsida; order Arecales; family Arecaceae; genus Metroxylon; species Metroxylon sagu. The sequence goes on along the minus strand of JACVBY030000536.1, from coordinate 683,003 downwards.
ATTTTGATCTGACTTTAATTTTTTAAATGTGCTTCTGATTTTTCTAATAATAATCTTTTATTTATACTTGAAGCATCAACAAATTTGTGTTATTTTAGGAGGGAAGCAGGGGCCTTATGAAGAGCTTGGAGAAGTTCAAGCCAAAAGCTGGATGCAGATTTCCAACCTATGCATATTGGTGGATACGGCAATCAATCAGGAAGGCTATATTTTTGAATTCACGGGTTATTCGTTTGCCGGTACAACTTTTGTCTTGCTTGATCCTTGGTTCTTTCATGTGGTTTATTCTTTTAACATATGATGCTGTTGCAGGAGAATGTGTTTGGACTCTTGAAAAGGATAAATAATGCAAGGAGATTATACATTCAAGAAGGCCACGTCCCAACAAATGAAGAGATAGCAAAGCGGGTTGGCATCAGTGTTGAGAAGTTGGAAACTCTGCTGCTAACCACTAGAAACCCGGTCTCAATTCAGAAATGTGCTTGGACAGATCAAGATGTCACTTTCCAGGTACCTTCTCCCTGTACTTTAATCATATATAATTATTCTGGACATTTATTTTCAAACAAAACTAATATAATAATAATATGGTATCATTTATAATGTTTCAGACAGTTTTTCTAGCTCCCCAGTGGAAAATTTGTAGTGCTGCCCCTGCTTTAGTACTCATTGCATGTGCTTATGTTATCCCACAGTTTGTTTTTCATAGCTTTTATCTGTAAGTCGTATGCCTTATCTAACATAATATTTTCTGACTCCATCCTCCTAATTTTACTGCAGATCCACTTCAGCATTCTTGTATATGCCACATGCGTCTTGTTTGCTTAGACCACCTTTGTCTCCCATTATTTTGAACCACATACAAGAGAGTGAATCTAGTATATATATTTCCATCTAACTAACTAATACATGTGTTGGTTACATAACATTCCAGAAGTGCTACTCTATGTTACATATTTTGGTATGTTTATTCATTCTCTTTTAAAAAAATCCATTAGAATGAACCTAATCTCAAAGTGGTATGTACCATGTTTTGCTCATCAATTTTATATTGCGGAGCTCAATGCCTGGTTCATTTGTTTTACTTGCATTTTTTTGTTTAGCTAGCAAAATTTATGCTAAGTTCTTGTAAATAGTTAGGCCTATTTTTTAGACATAGATATGTTTATTTTGGGGAAAATTTATGCATGAACAGGGGACTAAACATAAAATAATATTTGAAATCAAGGGACTAAACATAAAATAATCTTTGAAATCAAGGGCCAGGAATAAATTCTCTGTTAACAGGGATTAAATGTAAATTGGTTGTCTATCTAGGGCCTTTTATATTCTTTTTCATATATTTCTACATTCAAATTCAAATATTTCCTTCTCTGTTCTCTTGCCATTCATGCTAGAGTTTCGAAGGATTTTTTTTTTTTCCCTATATGAATCATAGATTTCAAGCATTTTTCTTAAACCAAAAGCAACATTTCTCTGAATTTTTCATCAATCAAGTGTCTGCTATCCAATATGTTGTGATGGACTGGATTTCTCATCATTATTAATTCTAGCAGGAGATCACAGCAGACCCTGAGGTAGAAACTCCTGACCTTAGCATAGCTAAGCAGATGATGAGGCAGCATGTGCGTGGTCTTCTTAGGATTCTCAAACCTAGGGAGAGGCAAATAATTCAATATCGTTTTGGAATCCACAGCAATGAGCCGAAGTCGCTTACCGAGATAGGTGTGATGTTCGGCCTGTCAAAGGAAAGGGTAAGGCAGCTAGAAAGCCGGGCATTGAACAAGTTGAAGGCTTGCCTCCAAAGCCATGGGCTAGGCGCATATCAAGAATTGCTAATCTAGGTTCTCATAACCATATATATTTATGGTTTTATTTGTACCCATAAGCTTTGTCTGTTTTTGTAATTGAGTGTACACATGCTAATTCCTCTGTAAGTCTTACTCACAGGCTCAATGATGAAAGGAATTCTTGCCACTGGGGTCCAGGAAGGTTGCGGAAAATAGCTTGATGTCATTGTTTTGGTGCACCAGTGAGTCATGTTTTATCTTTATATCGTCCAATTTATAAACCTTTTGGCTAATCTGGGTGGCCTATCAAACGGATGCTCTTTCAACATCTAAATTGGACATCTGCAGTTTCTTTAAATGTCATTTTTCTCGGCAATGAAATTTCCATGGAGCCCCAAGAAAAATATGATGTTTTGTTTGTAGGATGAATATTTATTTCAGTATTATATTCAACTTTTTAACTGGGATGGAATGGTGAAATTTGCGAGCACCTGTAGTTCTAAATTCGATGTCTTATTTCTTCCCCTTGCTATGCCCAACCTAATAAATGTATTTGATAATTTTGCTAATAGAACCCAAGCAATCAATGGTGCATAAAATATTCTAAAGTTTCTGTGGTAGATTATACCCTCTACTTACTCTTGAAACTCTTCTACACCAGTCTACACATGAGATGGAGCATTCCAGGTTGCTTAAATGAATTGAATTCTTTACCTCATGGTTAAAAATGACATTGAAAGTTCGTAACTCTATGAGTTTGCTTTGGGGTTTTCCTCAAAAAAATAAAGAGAGATTTTCTTTGGGGTGATCCTAGATTCAACTTGAAACAAAGCTTCTATGCTGAAGAAAATATCTCATCCTTCGAGGGATCGAACCTCCAAAATAAGGCGAGGATTCAATTATTTACGTTCATCATTTTTCTACCATTGCTTTTGGTTCATATGGCTGTTACAATTTATATGCTCCTAAGGCCAAGAATAAGAGATACGAGCCTGATGGACTCGTAACCACAGTATTAATTGGCTCCAGCTTTCTAAATTATGTGACCCGCATCATGGCTCTTACAAAGGCAAAGGCAGAGCGAATGTGTGACCTCTCTGGATCCAGGACTGTAAGCGGGGACTGGTTCTCACGAAGTCAATAGATTGCTATGTTAGAAGTGAAGAAATAAATACATTAAACAGAGAAAAAAATAAATTCACAACAACGAAAACTTTTAATAAATTTAAGGTAATTTATATCTTATCTTTATCCTATATTTTCAGAAATTTTCTCGGTTGCTCTTCTACAAATTCTTCACGTTTTTAGCATAGCATCTTCTCAGTCTTTCTTCAAAACAAAATATTAGAACAGCAACAATCTTTTAAGAGAAGCATTTGCTTCTAATTTTATTCATCATGATCATCGTTTACTAGCCTTGTAGGATGCATTTGAATATACCCAAAAAAATCATTATATTTTTGTAATTTTTATATATTTTTAAAAAATGCAACCTATAATCTTATTATGATATTTGTTTATGCACTAAAATTTCATAAAAGTCCCAAAAAAATTAGATTGGAACGTCCACCTTAACTGTAGTTCTAACTTCGGAATTACGTTGCGATCTTGTTAGACATTAAAATTGAGCTTCTGTTAACTCCAAAATCCGGATATCTTGGGAACTTGTTTTAAATTTAGAAGTTAAGCTTAGGAATGCTATGCGACATGCCCAGACAGCGCTAAACTCTATGAGTATGACTTTGTGCAAGAAAAGAAAGATTACGACTTGGAAGATATTACCAAATATCTCACTAAGAGCAGCTAAATTACCAATTCAGAAATTTGATGATATATATATATATATATATATGATAAAAATTTTGGATTTAGTTCATAAACCTTCTTTAGTCCTGCAATAGTTCTATGTGCTCATGCTAGTTGAACTCTTGTTAAATGCAAGTTGACATTAGATTTTCAACTTATGGTCCTACTGCGTTCTTTACTTTATTTTAATTTTTATATGGAACGTTATTAAATATACAAGTCACATAGTGCATTTTGTATCATTTTATTAGATCTTCATATAGTTCAGATGAAAATCATAATTCAGCACCTTATTCCATCCATATGGGCAGAACATAAAAAATTAAAAATAATTAATCAAAAATCAAGAACATTTTATTTCTAGTTCTCAATTGAACCTTAACCCTTCACAAATTTGGAATTTAGGCATAAGTTAAATGAGGGAAAAAGAAGCCTACAATAATACATAGGTTTATTGGTAGGTAGGAGTATCAAACATATTAGTCACACAGTTTTAAACTAATGGAATTGAAGATCTTCAAGGTTACTTGTAACATTGAAAAAGTCTACACAAAGAAAGACGCAAGTATGGTCAAGGAATTGCAATTGTCTCTAAATTACACATTATGAACAGAAAGTTCTAACCCAAAAGATATAACTAAAGTAAAATTTAAAGGAACATCAAAATAAGCTCACTTTAGAGTGCTCATAGTCATGGATATCACATAATAGTATAAAATGATAAGGAAATCTTCTAGAATTTATTTTTCCAAACCAACAATATAATTTAATGATCCCCTCACCTAATCTACAAGGAAAAATAAGATGAACAAATAGAACAAAATTGAAGGCTGGAGATATAATCTTCATCTGTCAAACAAAAGATTAACTCAATTCTTGAATTATCTTGGACAGCGCTGAGACCGTGCCAATGATACACGAGATGGTTCCTATTATGATAACCAACATACATAACAATACCTGTAATTAAAAAAAAATGATTGATGTTATATAGAGATACTTGCAACATAAACTTACAAATCATCCGCTTCCACTTTACCATTACTCATTAGGAATTTACAGTTTCCATCCATATATAAATAGTAGAATTGTTATAACTATTACATAATATCCATTTACAAAGGTCATAAAGTTCAAGAACGTTTAAAATAAATGTCTTTATTTTGTTGCTAGCATTAGATATCACTAATAGAAAATGATGGTATGATGTTTTTACTGTGATATCTCTTATGATTTAGCAAGACTGGCTCTAATAACATAAATCAGCGGATAACTAATGTCTTAGTTTTTCTTCATATGTTATGGTAAATATTAGTGGACTATCAAATTTGAAGTGGTTAATGTCTAAAATAAAATGTAGAACCACATGATATGCAATCAAAAGTTGAAGATTAGCAGGAGTTTGTAAAGACACAGATAAGAATTTTGTATGCATAAAGATGGTTTATGGGCATGCAATTTACAAAAAGATGAGTGATTCCAAACGAGTAGAATATGTTGGCAAAGTTTTGTATGGTTTGGCATTGAGAATATTTGAAATGCTTTCCTAGATCAGTACTTTTTATTTTCCACTTACTCTAATTTTTGAACTGCCATTCTCAATACTAAGTTTCATAGGGGGCTGCATTATCCTTCATGACTTAGCACCTCAATCTTAATAGATTTTTCCATCTCCATGCACATAAGTTATTTGGTACCATAGTGGAAAAGACATTACGTAAATGAAGCGTCAAAAATTAGTCATATGGTGATATCAATTCAATTTTATAAAAAACCTAATTTTTTACTCATCAGCTCGATAAAAAATATACCTAAATTTTACTTATTTTTCACTCAAATTGATACAATTATGTAAAATCTGTTATATAAGTAAATATATTTGTTTCACTTGTCTCAATATCCCAATATATTTATTATTTTTAGGGAATGAATATCAGTCTTTAAATTAATATTGCTAATATAAGTGAAGCAGGTTTGTTTTGTACCCAAAAAAAGAAACACATTTGTTAAAAGAGTGTATTTTATGCCATGCCTTTTTCTCTTGAGCACTGCTGAAAATAAAACAAAAAATTTATGACAGATTTACAGTTGCATGCAATGATTAAGAAACAAATTTAATTCGAGTTTCAGATTTTTTCAAGAAGTTGCACCTAATCAAATATTACAATGACATTTTAACATATGTCAAAGCAAGAAAATTACATAGATCAAAACCAAGTGTAGAGGGGGTGGATGTTTTGACCAAGCATAGATAATTTCAGTTAATTAATGCATGGCAACTTTCTAATCCATCAAATTAATTGGACATATATTGAACTAAAAGGTTCCATCAACATAAATGCTAGAGATGAGTTAGAAATTTTTGCAATTTTTACCTGAGTCCAAGTCACGTTGCCCTTGGAAATGCTCAAAAAGCAGGCACAAGGAAAAATAAAACTCTGCCACAATATATAATTAGCAATGCTTAGTGCATTACAATGTGTAGTTGCTAAAGTAGGATTAGCATGTAAAGATGTGTCTTATACTAGTTTATAAAATTCTTAAAAAAAGGTTTTTGGAGGGCTGTAAAACTAAGGAACATAGGAATTAAATTACTAGTACTGTTTAATCTTGAATCAAAGTGCACAATATGGAGGAATATGGAAAACTTCATAGAAAGATCAAATCACCAATGTAACAAGGAGAACTGGGGATGACATAAACTTACCGAACAAAGGGATCAAAAGTGCCACAATCAAGGTGGAGATCACCAAAGCTGTCCTAATGATGATTGCATACTTCTGTGACTTTAGATGGTTTCCTGGTATCAACTCTTCTAAACTCAATGCCAATGGAGTCAGGGCCAATGCATATGTGAACATTGGTTAAGGCAACAAAACTTTCATTGTGATTTTTTTTCCTTTCTTGAAAAGACTCTTGCAAAATATCAAGTCATTAGATATCATTGAATATTTTTACAATAGAACAATATTGTCTAAGCTACTAAAACAGATAATTACTATATACCATCATTAAGACTGTAAGATTTGGTTCTGTAAGTCGAATTTATATTCAATTTTTTGTCATAAATAGCAAAGTGTGCCCTAACACTCAGACACCAAGTCATGGCCAGAGAATTGAACTTATTGAAAATATTTTCACCACTCAATATTTACCCTTCTACTTTTATGCTTGCAACAGTTTTCTCCAACAAGCTGTTTTCATGAACACCAATCTCACTAAAAAGAGTGGCTGTCATGAGGCTCCCTCCATTGCTAAATCTAGGAGGATCGGATGTATATAATCTTACCCTCATGTTTGAAGAAGCTGTTTTCAAGTTTCAAACTTATGGCCTCTAGATCATAATGGAGCAATTTTATTGTTGCACAAGGCTCACTCTTTTACTAAGAGAATAAACAAGCAGTAGAGGCTTACCAATTAAAAATAACACGAATGTCACCATTATATTTTTTTAGCTAGGATCATGATCAACAATAAAAGTAGCATAATGCAGGAGGAATCTTATTTTGTGCACACCAAAGGTTTTCATACAATGTGGCATGAGAGGATTGCCATAGATTCCTAGGATTAGCACAATGTATAGGGTTAATGAATGTGAAATTGCCAAGCTGAACTGGACCCCAGGAACCTTTCATGCGCATGTAACAGGTTCCCCATAGCATCTACTGTCAAAAAATTGTAGTTTTATAGAGAAATATGCTGAAGTAATTCTCAGAGTCACTGGAAAATTATAAATACTTTTGCTCATTCAAGACTGGAGAGTCAAACAGCAAGTTGGTTCGGCAAACTTGTCCTAGAAAAGGAAAATGAAGCAATCAAATAAAGGATATTTGGTCAAAGGATTCACCACCTGCAACAGAAACAATATCAGTATAAATAACTCGCTAATTAAAAGTAGCAGCTCGAAAAATGAAGAATTTACAACCAATAAATTATTGGCTTTTTGATCAATCATCTTATGCAGGAACAGTGATAGTGTCATTAAGATATCTGATACAGTTGGACTTTATTAAATATCTTCTAGTTCAAGTTCTTATTTTTAAAACAAAAATTGCGACAACCAGTTAGGAAAGTGTCATGTAAATAATCCAATCCATGAATCATGCTTTGATACAGTAAAAGTTGTACCAAATAAGTATGTTGACTAATTGGTTGGTGAATACAAGTCAATAAACAAGAATTCTAGATGATGATAGAGATATCTGCTACAAAGGGAAATTAACTTCCATAAAATCTATCCTTATGGAAAAAAAAAATGTATGCTAAGATTCAAAAGCATACTATTTTCTAAGTAAAGTGTAACAGTTCGATCATTCCATGATATTTCTCAAAGCTTCTATGTTGGTTACATAAAAACTTGCCTTCCTTGATCTTTGTAATGTAACAAATTAATGACACCATGACTTTTTACCCCTCGAATCTCTTGATGCTGTGAAGCATCAACATTTAAAAGAAAAAATAATTATAATAAGCCATGCAATTGTATTATAAATATTACCATGGTCCATAAGCCACCTTCGAAACCACCAGATTATGGGGCATGTTGAGTGTGAACTGAGATAATGTAGACTCTCCAAACATGATGTAGCCCATCACAGCAGCTCCACAAAACAACATGAAACTAATCGCAAAACTGCAAGAGAATTCAATGAAGCATGTTTTAATTATAGCTCACAGATATTCATGCTAAAATATTGCACTGGTGTTCATGAAATTCATGTATAAAGCTGAAAATAAGATGACTGAAAACCACTTACGTAGTGAAGAGGACTGATGGATACTGGCTAGGTTTCTCTAAAGAGGAATATATGTTTGGGAAAACTGCATGGCCTGAGTAGCAAGTCGCATATAACCCAACAGCTATTGGAATCCCTGAGAGATTTAGTGCAGTTCCCCCATTCTGAAAGTTAACGTGATCAACTAACCCAGCCCAAAACAAACTAAAAACCACCACTATTGATGCAATAACTCCTCCAGCTGCCAAATATGCAACCAGTAGTCATGAGATAAGATTAGATTGCTTCTTTCATATGTTGAACAAAAACCAAATTTATATGGGTTTGATGACAGATGCCAGCTGCTTAGATTGAGGTCCATGTGCCATCTTTATGCCCAATAAATAAATAAATAAAAGCAGCTGACACAGGAAAAATTATTACGGGTCACTAAAAAAATGTTTCCCGGGATTGTCATTAAGTAAGATTCCAAAGTCCATTTCCTCCTCAAAGAAATAAAGTGGCCTTTGATTTTGAAACTTAAAGCTAAACCCATATGATGCATAGTGCATATCAAATAAATAAACTTAATCTACAGAAAATTTCTTACTTTAATATACTAAAGCTTAGATTTACTAATAAATAAATAGGTTATTCTTATTATGAAAGTCCATGCTGGCAAGTGTTTAGTCTCACATCGGCTATGTACTGAAGTGATCCTAGTGATAAAGGAGCTTAAATAATACTTTCTTGACTAGCCTTATTAGATAAAGTCTTGTATTATAATAAATAGTATCAGATGAGACTCATCTCATAGCCAATGTGAATTAAAAACATTACAGATAAGCTCTATGTATTTATGATTGAATTTAAATGTATATTTGGATATAAACTCTTAGCTTGACGAGCATGCTAGAGTTTGAATGGGGAAATATGCAAAAGTCCATAGTGGCAAGTATTTAATACCAAATGAGCTATGTATTCAGGACATCTTAGGTACCTGTATAAGATCAAGAATCTCAAGTAATACCTTCTTAACTAGTTTATTTTGGGTGCAGTCCTGCATTGCGACACTGGCATAAACTTAACAAAACCACTCATAGACTAGTCAATCAAGTCATGTTAAGTGGTAATTCTAAGCATCACGGTCTACTTTTTTCAAGGAAAAAAGGTAAAAGTCAAAGGCAAAAATAACAAACTATTGATACAAGCAACCTACAGAAAGTTCATTACTTTTAAACAGTTGTCATTTGTCTAGATTAAACAAATTCCTTTGAAATACTTTTTTTTTCCCATTTTGCATAAGTAAACCTATCAATCAATAAATTTTCCATAACAAACTTGGTCGTTCTTGATTATGAGCAACTGGACAAATATGTGTACCATAGCAGAAAAGTGTATTTTGTTGCAGTCTGACCTGAGATGTAACTGAGAAGGCTCAGATCTCGAAGCCAAGTGGTAGGGAGGACTACAACAGTGGCCACGATGGCAAAGAGTATTTTAGAATTCAGATGTAGCCCACCAATATCCAAGTGTGCATTGGGAAACAAAGAAGACAGATTATCACTCTCTAGTATAATGTACTCAGTGCAGCAAGCCTGCAAAACAAAGTGTCAGAAGAAATTAAACTTCAGTTCTTATATGATTCAACATAAAATTATAAACCTGCTGGATTAGTTAGCAGTCTTTAATCCATTTCAGTTGCTAGAAGTAAATCCAATCAAATCTAGGATGGAGAGTCATAGGCTATGTAAAACATTGACCGAGAACAAAACACAAAACAGAACCCAATTTTGCCAGCTTAAGCACACTATGATCCAACTTTACTGACAGCTTTTAATACTGTGTGAAGATGTATTGGAAATCAATTGGTGCATAAGATGAATCCCTCAAGCCTTCTAAGGTGAGGCTGTTGCCAAGCTGATGCCTTCAGGACCCCCCCACATTCTGCACAGATTAGTGGCTGAAACATCAGCACAGAAAAATGGTTGCTGTCTGTTATGGGATTGCTTAGCGCTTCATTCTAGATCCTTCTTGAGATTTTAAATTTTGAGCATGAATCAGAAACTCTTAATCCATATGCAGTTGGCTTTACGTATCACAGTGTGATCTGGCAGAGTTTAAAATTTCAATTGTTTACCTGCATTCAACCTGATGCAGATGACCCTCTGAACTGTCACTAAGTTCTTGGGGAAGTCAGATTCAAGCATCCCAGACAGGAAATTACCAAATAAAATATCACCTCATTGATTGATCAGCAAAGAACTAAACTCAGCATGATTGGACAATTGAGGCATAAAATGAAACACAAGGAACACCAGGAAAATCTAGCACAACACAAGCAGCAAAGGCCAAGACATACCAAAATGGTCTTTTTCTGTCTCATAACAATCAATGAGGTAGTGCCACTTCAAATCTTGACTTAACAGAGAAAAAGATAAGACATTATCTCCTATAAAAAAATGTATATAAAATCCAGCCAATGGTTGGAAGTTTGTACTTACGTACAGCTCCAGATAAAGGATTATCTGCACAAAAGAGAATACAGAAAAGACCAACTGTTAGTTTAATTAAAAAATTTCAATGGATGTAACGAAGAAGAGCAGAAATGCTACGAGGGAGGACTCAACAGAGATGGCAAAACGGCCTATGGTGCCAAATGCAGCCTGATCGATATCTGGGTATGTCTCCAGGCCTGGCTCACTCTCCAGGCAGTTGCGCAGCAGGATACCAGAGTACAACGCAAGCACTGAAAAGACAACAAGAATGGAGAGCCCAATCCAGCCACCTTCCTTCACTGCATAAGGCACCGAAAGGATCGCAACTCCACATATAACATTAACTCCTGGTCACAAAGAGCAAAGCACCTCAAATAGTAAAAAAACAGCATGTTCAGCTCTTTTTTTGAGCAGAAGTGGAATCAAATCTTGAAAGTGATCATGTAATGTCATTATATTTTTCTTTGCTAATTTAAATTAGATTATGATCTTGAATCAATAATTCATAAATGATATGTTTTACAGAAATAGAGGCATTTAACAATTGACAACAAGAAGAGTACTAGATGCTCTTATGATTGTTTGCACACAAAAGTAGATGGCTAGCAGTGACTTCATTCGAAGTGACCTTGATTTCTCTTCAAGCCTTCTAAGGTGGCAGATGACAAGCCCAAAAACATATGAACTTAACCTTAAATAGGCTTGATCTGGACATGATGATCGCAATGCGATAGCCAAATGATCATATATGAAGTTCAGGATTAATACAGGATACTCGTGCAGAAAAGTAAATGTCATATCTATCTCCTAGGTTTCTCTTCTCACCAGCAATCCATTTCATATCAATTTTGTTGGATGGTGAGAGAACCAATTGTGAAGTTACAAATCCATTGTAGGCCTTCTTTATAGCATCGGTCACATGTGCAGTGCATATAACATCCATCAATGTACATGGAGGGAAAGATTAAGGTGCAACATAGTATTCCAAATTTCAGCAAATTGTGAGAGCATGGTGCTGTCACATATACATGTGTGAAAGTTTAACGTAGCAGCATGATAATGTCAATGCAGTTGTGTATAACTCATTCCTATCATGATAACTTGGGTCCAATGCCACCTAATCCTCATGTCACTTAGTTAAGATCAGCTTACCACTAAAGACAGCTCTAGCTCATCAATGCTCATAGATTCAAGTATTTAATTCACACTCTCATGATTACAATTCTCTATGGTTGAGTAGAAGACAAAAAAAGATCAGTATCACAATAAGAGGAGGCTCGCCAGCCCTATTTCGATACCAACCAACGATAGACCATGATTCAACTCATGAGCTACCTTGTTTCATCAATTAACGTGTAGTTCTCATCTTTGATCCCAGGGATATATTATAACAATCACAACATGCTGCTCCCTCTAGAATCCCCAGGGCATGACACCGTTCTAATCTTGTCCCCCAACTAATCGTTGGTTATAAGATTTGGTGTGTCTTGGTTGACTACAGTGTGCAGCCCACCAATCAAGCGGTTTTAAATTGGAAAAAAAAAAATGCACATTGCATGTGAGAGCTCATACTAGCAAGTGTTTAGTTCTGCATCAATTATATATTAAAAAAATTTAAAATATTTATATAGAATCAAGAAGCTCGAATAATATTTTCTAGCTAGCTTTTTAGATAAGATCTTGGGTTGTGACAAATGATATCAAAGCAGGCCCACCCCATTGTCTATATGAACTAATGGATACTATATATCGGTTTTATATATTTGTGATTGGATTCAATTAGATTTATATGTAAACTTAAACATGTATTCTTAGCCTAACAAAAATACTAGAGCTTGAATTAGGAAGTATATAAAAGCTTATTCTAGCGAGTATTTAGTTACATATTAGTTATATATTAAAAAATATTTAAATAAGATCAAAAATTTAAATAATATTTTTTAAAATTTTATTTTATTTTATTTTATTTTTTTTTTTCGATAAGGTGCTACTGCGATATGGGATATCGTTGGAATGATCTTTTACTTAAGTTGTATTGGACATGTTATGATGGTAATTTATCAATATGGTTACTGTTATTAATTTTTTAACATCCCAATACATAGCCATTCCATCACCATCTTGTCCAAGTTTGGATTATTATTCTCATTTGCTACGTGATATGAGGAGCGCTATTCACATCCTCACTATTTTATATTAAAAAACTTGGTCTTAGCTGGTTGGTGCTCTGGATCTACGGCCTATGACGAGGCACTGACACAAGTTTTCATCTATTTAATTCTAGATCCCTACCCGAGTCGCCTATAGCCTCACGGAGCTTAAAAAATATGGAAACAAGAAGAAGAATATTTATTATCTCTCTCTATTGTACATATTTTGGACCATCATACAGACCATTTAGATCATATGATAGAATCATTGCAATGGTTGCTGATTGTTAGAGCTAAAGGTATAATGGGTTGTAATTACAGTGAAACCAATAGTGGCCATGGCTGTTGGAGCTACATACCATTGAGCACTGCTTGACCATAGGAGCGCCGCCGTGAAACAGGCAACTCATGGGAGACTTCGTTGAGGCCTGTGATCATCCTGGAAACTTTTTGCAAATGGCCTCGCTGTTGCAATTGGAGGAGGGACTACAAGTGAATGAGAGCTCTTCCTTCCTTCTTCTTGTTGGTGATGATCAGCAGTTAAGAGGGGCTTACTTAGTGAGGTGACAATTCCCTCGAAAGGAGATCGCAAGGAATGAGCTTGACAATCTGCGAAGTGTAGGTGCGTCCGCGATGCTACCATACCTATCCATGAATTCCCTGAAAAAAGATCCTGAGTGATGAAATTTGAATCCAATATATTTTAAATATCTAGTGTAATTAAAATATGGCTGTAAATAAGTTTACACGAGCTTTAGATGTGATGATAACCAACTTCAATCCAAACACTTCTCTCACAAAAATAAAGAAATAAAAATAAAAAATAAATCCACACATTGAGGTGGTGCATGGTATGGGGTGATATTTGAAATATTACCTGTGATCTTGGGATTGTAATAGAATCACTCTATGTGGTATCTTCATTTTGGTAATGATGTATAATTACCAAGCAATTAAGATCATTATCAAATGGATGACCTTAATCTTGTCCAAAGAGTTGAAAATGTTAGATCAAAGGACGTGCACTGAAGTTTATGGATAATTTCATCCCTACATTTATCAATAAAAGGATGAGATTGTCCTTAATATAATAAAAAATTACAACCTCTCCTCCCTCTCTGGTTATAAGTGGCACATTCCAACCACATCCCATCTCCTCTATGCCTCATTAAAATATGCAACAAGCGTAATTAAATTCTTATCACTAAACTACATATTTTTATATTTCGAATGCAAGTTGGGGATCATTAGGATGTTAAATTTGATTTTTTTTTTTAGTTTAATCAATTTAGTGCTATATATTTTAGGTATTTAAATTGAACTGAAAGAATATCTTTTATAATTATATGATAAGTTTTGTATTTTTTGGATAATTCTGCACTTCTTAAATTAAAATTATGGATTTTATATTTATATATTATGCAAATAAGTTTTTTAAAGTATTATTGATATTGCATGCATGATAACTTTCTATTTCTATATTATATCAAATATAATGATCTGTGATCACTGGCAATATTTGATTATTGAAATATCTTATCATACCAAATAGAGTAATATTGGATCACTAGTAATCCTATCATAGATGATTCTATAAACAAAAAAAAATTTCATAATATTTAATCAAATGGTTTTAGAGTTAAAAGCATTCCACGTGTATCCATGTAAGAGCTTTGCTAGATCATGGCCACGTTGCTCTCTTAACCAAGATCATTGTGTTCTTAATGAATTGCCTTCGCCACTGCTCCATCCAAACTTTCTTGGATCTTCCAAGCTTGCATCTTTTCATGCTTTCCTGCTTACCATCACTCATACTCATGTGATTCCATCATGCATCCTACCAATTTAGTATCAGATCTAACATTCTTTATATGTAAGATGCATCAATTATGTGCTGAGTCATATCATTTGCCGAGTTTATCTTCCATCCTCTCATGTTTCTAAACAAGAACAGATGGAGAAGGTTTAAATCTGAAGTTTCATTATTTTGTTTTGGTGAACTAACTTCACAAATAAACAGGGTCAACTTGCCAATATGAATTATGTATAGCACGAGTAAATGTAATTGCGATTAAAACTAGATTTAATTATTTGTTCACCAAATAATTGTAATAAAAATTTTAATCATAGATTTATTATCAAAGTGAATTGCAAGCAGACTTTATATGAATGCAAGTTTATATATTAGATTTTTTTTTTTAAAGAGTTTCTTAGACTAAAAAGTGTAAGAGACGAAAGTTTATCTAACAACAATTCATATAATGCATATAATGCAGTCTAGAAAAGTATGAATAATCCAAGCTTTAATTTATCAAAAGCCAATTTTTTTCGATCAGATAGAGTTGATGCAGCTAAAAAAAAAAGAATAAAAAAAATTTTAACTTTTAAAAAAACTTTATTATAAGTCTTTTAAAGAGTCTTATTTTTGTCCTAATCTCTTTAAAAGGCTTATCTTATTCTCTTTAGAATTCTTATTTTTATCGCAGTCTCTTTAGGAAACTTATCTTATTCTCTTTAGGAATCCTATTTTATTTTCTTTAGAAGTCTTATTTTATGAAAAATATAATTATTTATATAATAAACTAAATGTTAATTTTTTTAAGAATATTAATATGAAAGTATAATAGTGCTCTTTGATATTTAAATTGATTACTTATTAAAATTGTAGCGAAGACATTGTTACATGTATATGTATGCATATTTATAAATAGATATTTTTAAAGAGTAAATATACAATAACCTATATGACTATTTGGCTAATCATTATGGCGATAGGATATAAAATATTTTAGTAATTAAACATCACTGATGATCACAGATCACTATGTTTGATATACCATGAGAATGAAAGATCACCATCCATACAACAACAATAATACCTTTGAAAACTTACATAGCGTATGAATATGAAACCTATAATTTTAATCTAAGCGTAAAATATTTATATATAATAATCTATAATAATATATAGTATTATAATATAAATAAATACTATATATAATAATATATTATATTATATTATTATAATATAATAGAAGAGATCCATAAATATAGGGATAAAATTATTTATAAATTTTAGTATACATCACTGTCACCATGATGATCCAACATGTCTAACCCCTTGGAAAGGATTAAAATCATCCTCTTTGATAATTATCTTAATTCCTTGGTGATCACATATTACTGCCATAATAAAGATATCAAATGGGATGATCCTATCACTGTTTGAAGATCTTGGTATTTCAAATATCATCCCATAACAGATACCACCTATAGTTACAACAGTATATGTGAAAAGCTGGAAAAAAAAAAGGATAAAAAGAATGCTACAGAGTGTTACTCCATGCATGACGTGGTGAGGTGTGTCTGGTAGCATGTAAAACACATTATGCCATGTTTTTATCCTTCTAATGCTAGCAAACTAGTAAGCATAAGAAAAAGAAAAATACCAAAATTGCTATTGACTACACAGCTTACCAAAAATCCTAAGCTTCTGGTGTTCTGCACTAGCTAGATAATCTCTCTCCAATTATTTGCATAAACCTAGAAAAAGGCCAATGTCCAACGAGGCAAAGAGAACATTTCCAATACCATGTTTCCATTGGAAGATTAGGTTCCTCAGAACTCCATAATCCAAATAAAGCCTTTGCTCCCCCCACTATTCTAAAATCCAACATCTTGCCTTCTCTCAAATCATATACATAGGGCTAGAAGTGAGCTAAATTGATCAAATTAGGTTGGGCCATGTCCCAACCTAAGCTAGCCAAAATTTTTTACAAGCTTGAGGCTAGGCTTAAATTTAATTATTCTCAATGTAAGCTTAATAGAAAATCTTATTAAACCAACCAACAGCTCATTTGGACAAAAATTAGATTGATAGAGTTAATTTTTAACTTTTAAATGTTTGAATAAAAATAATATTTAAAATAATTACATCTAATCATTTATTAGCTATTCTTATAAAATTGCTAGAAAATTTTTTATAACATTTTAAAAGTCAAGTCTATTTTAAAATTTTAGAATTAAATTTTGACCTGTTCGAAGCCTTCTTGAGGCTCAAGTTTTAAACCAAGTTTCAACTGCTAGACTAAGTAATGATCTGAACTTAGTTCGAAACCTGGGTCAAATTAGCTTAGCTCATGACCCATGTGGACCAGCCCAAGCCTACTTTTATTTCTAACCAATCATGTACTTGGTCTCAACATCTCCATACAAATCCAAAACCTTCATGCAAAGCAACGGTTCTGATCCGCTGATCACCACCTTTCTCTACCACCGTTACTAATGATTGAAATCACGTCCAAATATTCATGCATTCTAATCGCGCGTTAATTGGCAATAAAACAATTCTATAGGTTACGGATAACATTAACCGGGAGGAAAAAAAAAAAAAAAAAACGAAAAATGGAATTCGTCCTGCCAAGCGTGATCGATTTGCGTTCCGACCTACTCTCACCGTCCGATCGAGATCGGGGATCGGACGGCGAAAATGAAAAAGTCGATCTCATCCATCGGATCGCAATCGGAGGGTGGGCTTGGGTTATTCTAGAATTTGGGAGGCTAGAGGCTCCATTGTTACCTGTAGCTTCGGGGCCATGAGTCGCCGTAGGAGTTGGGCCTGCTGCCGTGCCGCCGTCTCGGATTCGTCGTCATTCTCCTCCGCCTCTCCAACCTTCCTCCCCTCCTCCTCCTCCTCCTCCTCCTCCTCCGCGTAGTCTTCGTCCTCGCTGTCGGAGAAGAGGTTTCGGTCCGAGACCGAGTTCACCATTTCCTCCCTCCTAAAAAAAATAAAATAGTAACTTTTACGTGAAGGACCACGAAAGGAGGACACAACAACAAGAGACAAAGGCGCACAGAGCCCAAATTTAGAACCATTTAGGGGAAAGGAAAAGGCTCAAATGGCGACATGATAGGGAGCAATGCTTTCTTTGGTCGGGGATCCGATTAGAGTGGCTCAGAGGCGAAGCGGCCAGGCGGAGATTAGGAGGTTAGAAAGTAGAGAGGAAGGGAGAAGAAAGATGTTTCTAAACAAATAAAGAAGGGAGATGAGCTTAACGTGGACTCTGGAGCTCTACAGAAAGAGCTTCGTCTCAGACCCCCACAGCGCGCGCGACAGCGAGAGCTTGCGTTACCAAAGGACTGCTCGTTTCACGGGGGTGTTTGCCATTCATCGCACCTGACTATAAGAAAAAAAAAAAAAAAAAAAAAAATCAAGATTCTTGAAGGGGAGGGAACAAAATTTGGGGCACTTGCGAGCGTTCGTAAAGTTTTGGAAAGCTTTTAAACTAATTTTAATCTTTTATTACCTAATCAGTAACTTTTCATGCATATAATATCTTTTATAATATAAGCCATGAAATATTGCCTCATTTTGAGCATGCCAAAGAAGACAGCAGAATCCGTCCTCTTCGGATACAGCGTTCATCCTGTCCATGCAAATAATGACCTGATGGATAAAATAAATCACACGTTCCAAACTAATTCAATATAAATATAATAAAAATTAGCAAGAAAATCTATAAAATTTCTTTGAACATTTTTTTAAAGAGTGCACCTGAATTAATTCGCTTTGTTACTTAAAAATGTAATAATACTCTCTCAACTCTCCTCTATGCTCGGTAATGTCGTTAAAAATAGATGGAAAAATGATCTTGGGCTCACTTGTGATAGGAATGAATAATTCTCTTCTTGTGTTCACTTATATTACTGAAGATAAATAAAAATGGTGATCTCCTACCTTATTTATAGTACTCAATTGTGTTGTGGGAGAATGGCCAACTTGCTCCTCTGCAGTCGACTTTATTATTGGCAATGGATGGAAACAATGATCTTACTTGTGTTGTCGATAAGAACGATAATACTCATTTCTATTTATACCACTCACATATATCTCACTTGTATTCTTGCAAATAGATTAGAACGATGATACCTTTTAAGTAAGTGCATTTGGTATTTTTGGCAGATATCTTACCTCTTTTGTTTGAATTAAGTACATCTCTTCATCACATGGTTCATCCAATCATCAAGGATTTTGTTCTTTGAAATCGGCATCAAATTAATTGCATCCGGATAAAAGAAAGTGAGAGAAAAACTAAAGCCAATTAGCTTATTAGGATTCCACACTGCCTAAGAGATAAGGATATATATTTAAGTAGGTATTCATTTTATCTAATACTAACATAGAATAATTCTAGAATGCTAATATTTTGAATCACTTACAAGCTTGGGATGTTTTATTTAATTTTGATTCACACTTAAGTTGTTCAAGATAAACCTGATGGCAAGAAATCTAATAAGAGATTGACCTTTCAAAATTTTCATTTATATCATTTAAGTTAATTATTTTAATTATATTTACATCACACTCTATTCTATATAAATTATATTAATTGATAATAAATATTTATAAAATCTTATTTATATAAATAATAACAACAACAACAATGATAAAGGTAATACATGGTATGTATAAATTGTTCACATACTCATATTTGAAGCTTAATCAAGCAAAGATAATGTTAAGAAAAATTCAAATATTGTAAAATGATGATACGGAAGCCAATCACGGAAGCCAATCAGAGTTTTGGGTATACCTTATACATATGAAACCAAAAAACCAAAAACAATCAGAGCTTAAGTAGATTGTTTCCTCTCTTGATCAGCCATAAAATTTTAAGACACCAGGACAACATGCCGTGCTTCTTTTTTCATGGTGTACTCTAGATAACACGCATCCTAAGAGCACTTTTAGAGCATAGAAAGGGAGAGTTTTTTAATTTTTTGAGATCACTAATGGTATGCATTCAAGGCACTCCATCTATGGAGTCTTCTCATCTGCTCGAGGCCTGCCCACTAGTGGACGCTTATATTGGGCCAAAGGTCCAATTTCTAACAGGTAAAGCAAAATAGCTTCCAACTTATTCATTAATTCAGAATGTTGAACTGGGATTGGATTGCAACCGAACGTAGGCCAGTTCTACAGTAGCCGTCTCATTTAACAGCTCGACCTTGGTTGGCCATCGGAACCAAAACAACCATTAACAGTCGAAGAAGGAAAGGATTTCTTTGTTCAGATTCAGATATGTCTTCTACTTCTTCTTCTTCTTCTTCTTCGCTTTTTTGCTAGCTTCACAATTTTTTGTGCTAGCTTCACAATTTTTTGTGCGTTCTTAGGAGTATAGTGATATCTGTTAAAAAGTGCTCGACCATCCTCTGTCAACAGGACCTTATGAGATTGGAAGAAGTCCAATAGAGACCGGTTGCAATTTGATCGTGAGCCAGAACCTCTGACTGGACTCAAGCCGTCGGAATGAGCTGCCAAGTTTTGCACTCTTGCCTTTCTTATGGAAAACATAGCGGAGTGACGATGATTAATGCTAATTTACGTCTGTTACACGTCGCTAAACAGCATGAAGGAAGGAAGGGCCTCAGTGTTCAGGATCTATTGCAGGTCGGCCAGGCTTCTCTACATGTGGATGCTTTGTTTTTAATTATCAAGTATTGTCCTTCGAAATTGCTTCCACCATGCGCTCAAACCTCTGGTAATGTAGAAAATAAAAATTCATAAAAAATGGAGGGCATTTTAATCGGGCCCTTTATTGAAGGGCAATTGGAGAAATCAGGAACTTCCCTATTAATTTATTTATTAGATAAATAATATTTACAATATTACAAAGGCTCAGTGAGTAGCGAGTAGGATAAAAAAATTTGGGGAGCAGGAAATGGAGACACTGTGATGCTTTTTTTTTTTTTTTTTTTTTTTAAAAAAGTGAGCCGAAACTCCTGCCCGTATGAACAGGGGTTACCATGTTCCGGTCGCCCATCTCTATCGCCGCCTGTCGCTGCCCTATCGCCGCCCTAGCTGAGAGAAGGGGAGGTGGTGGCGACAGTGGTCGGCAGGTGGATGTCTTCCCCTTCATCCACAAAGCCCTTCTTTCTCCTCCCTGTCACCTCGGGACATCAGATCGGAGGTCCGTGAGACCTGCGGCCTTCTTCCTCTCCCTTTCTTTTCTTTCCTCAGATTTCCTTCACTTCGCCGTGCCGTTCAATCGCCGGCCTCCCCTCTCGACCTGTGCTTTCCCTCTCTGTTTTCTCTCTTTGCCCCCCTCCTCAAGTCGGGAGCCCAGGACCAGCAACGCCGCCGGTGGTGGCCAAGCCATCACGATCCTCCCTCGCGTCGAGCCGTCGGTCTCTCTCTCTCTCTCTCTCTCCCCTCCCCTTCGCCTTCCTATCAAGCCGGCGGTCATGTGTCCACCTCAATGACCCTCACCTCCCTCGGTCCAACCCTCCCTGTTTTCTCTTCGTTTCACCCTCCTCTCTTCTCTCTTCTTCGATGCCCTAAGAAGCCACTTCCTTCCCTCTTTTCCCCCGTTAATTATCTAATTAAGGTCTTATTTTATGTTGGATGCTGATGGAAGCTTGGCTCATGGTGGGCCAAGGCCCACTTGATCCCTCTTTCACTAATTGGACTCTGCTAAATAGTGCAAGTGAGGAGCGGGCCAAGCCAGCAGAAGACAAGCGCAAGAGTCTCATAGCCTAGCAATTGAGGTAAATTTTAGCTCTTTATTTTGTAATTAGATGGTAGAAAATCTAAACAGAGATTTAGGCTGAGGAATACATTTTAGGAAATTTATAAGATTAGAAAAAATATGGTTATTCATTGAGTTCTGTAATAGGGTTGATCAGCAGATTTTGGGTGGCGGGTGTTGATTTTGGGTGTTAAGTCATGATGGATCAAGTTGACAGATCAAGTTGGTTACGCTAAGTGGCAAGGGTCCCCTTACAAATTCATCTGCATAACCATAGTCATTTTCATGTGTACTATTTTATCTACATAACTATAATAATTTTCATGTTACAGTTATTTTTGTATGTACTAGATGGCATATTTACAGTATATCTCTGAAATTAAATATATTTGAAATTTATATAACTGTAATATACTTATGAAATTAAATAACTTTAGAAAACTAAAAAGCACCAATAAATTAAATTTGGGCATTGGATCAGTCATGTGAGTTGCTTGGCTATAGGCTAAAGTATGATGTTGTTTAGCCTACAAGCTATAGGCTAAAGTATGGTGTTGTTCAACCGTAGGCTAAAGTGTAGAGTTGCCGCCGCATGTTAAAGTGCGGCTGTGACTATGTTCAATGCCAGTAGAAAGGTATCCTATCATATGTAATTTATAACAATGGTGATAATAATAAGAATAACATATGCTAGAACTTGAGAATATATATACTCTGATGATATGTGGCATGAATTGTTGGTAATGCTATTCGAGAGCATGGTTATGTATACATAATAATTATTTAATGACACATGTTTGAGTAGTTACATAGCATTTAGATGCAGGCGCCTATGTAATTCATCAAAGTTTCTTCTTACTAGTACCATTTTTGAGGTCATTATTGTTGTAGTTTTGTTGATGCTTTGTAAAGGGATTTCTTATTGAGTTGTAAACTTATATTATTATTTCACATAGTATAGGATGCTTATTTGCATAGGTTGATTTAGGAATTTTGGAGTGAGTGGGTTGATCTGCTATTTTAAGAGTGAATTTGCTTATCTGCGTGGGTTGATCAAAGAATTTTGGAGTGAGTGAGTTGATCTAGGATTTTTAGAGTGAATTTGATCAGCTTTGTGCCTGATGCCATGTGTACCCAAACCTTGTATTTTGGATTATTAATCATTAATGAAATATTTTGGTTTATTATTACTTGTGTTAATGTTCGTTTGAAATAAAGGTCTGGCATACTTCCTAAGATCATGCCCTAGAGGCTATGCGGCTGTGTCATACGGTCAACCAGGTAATAGGTTGGGCACAGGCTCCATGAAGTTGGCTCAATAGAGCAGAGATGAATATATAACTAAAACATATTTAGGATTTTGAGGAAAAAAGAAGTGCAAGAAGACTTTTTTTTGAAGAAGGATTTTTGAATT
The DNA here is from genome assembly GCA_017589505.3 of Metroxylon sagu. Taxonomy (NCBI): domain Eukaryota; kingdom Viridiplantae; phylum Streptophyta; class Magnoliopsida; order Arecales; family Arecaceae; genus Metroxylon; species Metroxylon sagu. The sequence continues at coordinate 660,102 of JACVBY030000536.1, read as the reverse complement.
TCTTTTATATTTGCCTATAGACTGTACTTAAGTTGATTCCAGGCTTTTCTGATGTTAATTTGAATGATTCTAACCCTCCAATTCTGCTATAACTCTTTAAAGTTTGCTGGCCATCTTCTAAGGTTCAGATTGTCTATAATAGGGTGCCAAACTTTGAGCATAGATTAGATGAGGAAAAAAGGAGCCTACAATAATACATAGGTGAATAGGCAAGTAGAAATATCAAGCATTTTAGTTGCACAATTTTAAACTAATGAAAATGGGGATCTTTAAGGTTACTTATAACATTAAAAATGTTTATGCATAGAAAGAATACAAGCATGATTGAGGAATTGCAATACAAGCATGATTGAGGAATTGCAATTGTTTCTAAACTATACATTTTGAATAGACTTAACCCAAAAGATATCAATAAAGTAAAATTTAAAGAAACATCAAAATAATCTCTTTGGAGTGTTCATAGTGATGGATATCGCATAAGAGTATATATTGGTAAAAAATCCTCTAGAATTTATTTCTTCAAACTAACAATATAACTTAATGGTTCTCTCACCTAATTTATAAGAAAAAAAAAGGAACAATAAGACAAACAAATGGAACAAAATGGAAGGCCGGTGGACATGATCTCTATATATCAAATGAAAGATTAACTCAATTCTTGAACTATCTTGGATAATGCTGAGAACGTTCCAATGATAGAGGAGACGGCTCCTATTATGATAACCAATATACATAATAATACCTGCAATTAAAAAGAAGGATTGATATTATAGAGGGATAACCGTAACATAAACTAAAAAAAATCATCTACTTCCACTTTATTATTATTCATGAAGAATTTATAGTTTCTATCCATATACAGATGGTGGAATGATTATAACTATTATGTAATATCCATTTATGAAGATCATAAAGTTCAAGAACATTTAAAATAAATGCCTTTATTTCTTCACTAGTATTTTAAATATGACTAATAAGAAATTATGTTTGATGTATTTACTATTATATCTCTAATGATTTAGCCAGACTGAGACTGACCCTAATATCAAGCATCAGTGGATAACTAGCACCTTAGTTTTTCTTCATATGTTACTGTAGCTATCAGTGGATTATCAGATTGGAATAGTTAATGTCTAAAATAAACTGTAGAATCATATAATATGCGATCAAAAGTTGAAGATTAGCAGAAGTTTGTAAAGAGGCCACAGATAATAATTTTACATGCGTAAAGATGGTTCATGGACATGCAATTCACAATGAGTGATTGTCAGATGAGTGAAACACCTGGCAAAGTTATGTATGGTTTCCCATTGGGAATATTTGAATTGCTTTCCTAGGTCATTAGTTTTTGTTTTCCACTAACTCCATTCTCTGAATTGCTGTTCTTAATACTAGGTCTCTTATGGGGTTGCATTGTCCTTCATGATTTAGCACATCAATTTTAATGGATTTTTCCCATCTGTTGCATGTAAGGTATTTGGTACTACGGTGCAATAAATGTTGTATAAATGAAGGATCAAAGATAACTGTATGATGATATCAATTCAATTTACAACAAAACCTAATATTTTACTCATCAGCTCCATACAATATATACCTAAAGTTTAGTTATGTTTCACTCGAATAGATACAACTACGTAAAATCTGTTATATAAGTAAATATCTTGTTTTTACTTGTCTCGATGTCCCAATATGTTTATTATTTTTATGGAATGAATATCAGAAAGTCTTTAAATTAAAATTAACAATATAAGTGAATTAGTACAAGGGAAAATGAGTTCATCCGAAGAAGCATGTTTGCTTGGTAGCCAAAAAAGAAGCATATTTGTTAAAAGAGCCTATTTTATTGCCAAAACCCATAGAAACTTCTGAATGGTTGCCTTTTTTCCCTGAGCACTGCTGGAAAAAAAAAAAAAAAAGAAACGAAATATTTAAGACAATTACAGCAGCATGCTATGACTAAAAGGAAAACAAAGTTAATTCAAGTTTCAGATTTTCAAGAAGTTGCACCTAATGAAATAACAAATGACATTGTAACATATGTCAAAAGAAGAAAAGTATAAAGATCAAAACTGAGTGTAGAGGAGCTTGATGTTTTGGCCGAACATAGATAATATCAGTTAAATTAATGCCAGGAAAATTTCTAATCCATCAAATTAATTAGACATGCATCGAATTAAAAGGTTCCATCAACAAAGTGCTAGAGATTGGTTAGAAATTTTTGTAATGTTTTACCTGAGGCCAAATCACTTTACCCTTGAATATGCTCAAAAAGCAGGCGCAAGGAAGAATAAAAGTCTGCCACAACATATTATTAGCAAATCTATGATAGTGACATACCTATGATAAGAACCCAGGAAAGTAGGAACTTACTATAAGCATGGTGAGCAAGGAACCAATTAGAGACAACACCAGATCTGATAATGCAAATAAGAGATGACATAAATATGAGTGCTTAGTGCATTACAAGGTAAAGTTCCTAAAGTAGGATTAGTGTGTAAAGATGTACCTTATACTAGTTTATAAAATTCTAGAGAAAAAAGGTTTTTGGAGGACCATAAAACTAAACACATGAATTAAATTATAGTGGCATTCAATCTTGAATCAAAGTACAAAAAATGGAGGAGTATGGAACACTTCATAGAAGGATCAAATTACCAATGTAACAAGAAGGGATGATATATTACCAAAAAAAGGGATTGAAAGTGCCACAAACAAGGTGGAGACCACCAAAGTTGTTCTAATGATGATTGCACACACGTGTGACTTTTGATGGTTTCCTGGTATCAATTCTTCTAAACTCAACGCCAATGGAGTCAGGGACAATGCATATGTGATCGTTGGTTAAGGCAACAAATCTTTTGTTGTAATTTTTTTCCCCCTTCTTTGAAAAGACTGTTGTGAAATATCAAGCCATTAAATATCATCAAGTATTTTTTTAAATAATCCAATATTGTCCAGGCTACTAAAACAGGCACACAGTATGGTTACTATATACCACCTGAAGACAGGAAGATTTGTTTCTGTAAGTTGAGTTTATATTCAATTTTTTGTCATAAATAATGAAGTGTACCCTGCAACTTGGACACCACTCCATGATCAGAGAATTGAACTCACTGAAAATATTTTTGCACTCAATATCTATCTTTCTGCTTTTATGCTTGCAACAGTTTTCTCCAGCGAGCCCAAGTCTTCATGAGGCTTAAAGCTTTTCAGTCTAATGCAATCTCACTAAAAAAGGGTGGCCATCATGAGGCTCCAGCCATTGTAAAATCTGGGAAGGATTAGATGTATATAGTCTCAGTCCTATGTGTGAAAAGGCTATTTTCATATTTCAAACTCATGACCTGGAGGCGATGGAGTGATCTTGTTACTGTACTGAGACTGACACTTTCACTAAGGGGACAATATAAGCAGAGGCTTATCAATTGCAGTAACATGAATGTCACCATTGTCTTCTTCGCTAGGATCAGGATCAACAATAAAAGCAGGGTAATGCATTGGGGATCTTATTTTGTGCACACAAAAAGGTTTTCCTACCATATGGCATGAGAGGATTGGGACAGATTCCTGGAATTAGCTCATGGAGTTTATGAAATGTGAAATTGCCAAACCAGAAGAAGTGGTTGCAAGGAACCTTTCATGTGCATGTAACAGGTTCCTCATAGCATCTCCTGTAAAGCATTGTGTAGTTTATTGAGATATATGCTAAAGTAATTCTCAGGCTCACTGGAAACATATAAATACTTTTGCTCATTCGAGACTGGAGTCTAAAACAGCAAGTTGCTTTGGCAAACTTGTGCCCAGAGAAGGAAAATGAAACAATCAAATAAAGGATATTTGGTCACAGGATTCACCACCTGCAACAGAAACAATATCAGTATCAATAACTCGCTAATTATAAGTAGCAGCTCAAAGAATGAAGAATTTGCAATCAATAAATTATGGGCTTTTTGATTGACCATCTTATGCAGGAATGGAGATAGTGCCATTAAGATATTTGATACAATTGGAAATGATAAAATATCTTCTAGTTCAAGTTCTTATTTTCAAAACAAAAATTGCTACAGCCAGTCAGGTAAGTGTCATGTAGATCATCCAATCCACAAATCATGCTTTGATGCAGTAGAAGTCATACCGAACAGCTATTCTATGAGTCATTAGGTGGTGAATACAGGACAATAAGCAAGAATTCTAGTTGATGATAGAGACATCCGCTACAAATGGAAACTAACTCCCATAAAATCTATCCTTATGGACCAAATATATGCTAAGATTCCAAAACATGATATTTTCCATGCAAACTGTAACAGTAAGACCATTCCATGATATTCCTCAAAGCATTCTCTATTTCAGTTACATAAAAACTAGCCTCCCTTGTTCTTTGTAATCTAACAAACTAATGACAGAATTTCTTGAAGTTTTGTAGCATCAACATTTAAAAGGGGGAAAAAAAATTAAGTCATGCAACAGAATTATCATTATTACCGTGGTCCACACAGACACCTTCGAAGCCACCAGATTACGCGGCATGTTGAGTGTGAACTGAGATAATGTAGACTCTCCAAACATGATGTAGCCCATCACAGCAGCTCCACCAAATAACATGAAACAAATTGCAAAACTGCAAGAGTATTAAATGAAATGTGTCTTTAATTATAGTTCACAGTATATTCATGTTAAAATATTGTGACTTAAAATAAAATGATTGAGAGCCACTTGCCTAGTGAAGAGAACTGCTGGGTACTGGCTAGGTTTCTTTAAAGAGGAATATATGTTTGGGAAAACTGCATGTCCTGAGTAGCAAAACCCATATAACCCAATGGCAATTGGAATGCCCGAGAGATTTAGTGCAGTTCCCCCATTCTGAAAGTCAATTTGATCAACTAATCCAGCCCAAAACAAACTGAAAACCACCACTATAGATGCAGCAACTCCTCCAGCTGCCAAATATGAAGACAATGGTCATGAGATTAGATTGGATTACTTCTTTCATATGTTGAACAAAAGCCAAATTTATATGGGTTTGATGACAGATGCTAACTGCTTAGATTGAAGTCTAAGTGACATATCTGTGCTTAATAAATAAATAGATAAAAGCAGTTGACAAAGGAAAAATTATTACAAGTCATTAAAAAATATTTCAAGGGATTCTCATTGAGTAAAAATTCCCAAGTTCATTTCCTCCTCTCTAAAGAAATAAAATAGCTTTTGATTTTGAAACTAAAAACTAATCCCATATAAGGCATAATGCATATTAAATAAATAAAACTGAACTACAGAAAGTTTCTTACTTTAATATAATGAAACTTAGATTTGCATACTAATGGGTATTATTTAGGTTATTCTTGCACAAACCTAGCAAAATCAATCACAAACTAGTCAATCAAGTCATGGCAAGTGGTAATTCTAAGCAACAAGGTCTACTTTTTTTACGGGGAAAAAAGAAAGAGTCAATGCTACAAAATAACAAACCATTAAGACAATTGACCTATAGAAAGTTTAGTACTTTTAAAATGATGTTTGTCTAGATTAAACAAATTCCTTTCAAATACTTTTTTTTTTTTTTGGCACAAACAAACCGATCAATCAATAAATTTTTCCACAACAAACTTGGTTGTTCTTGATTATGAGCAACTGGATAAACATGTGTACCATAGCAGAAAAGTATATTTTATCAGTCTGACCTGAGATGTAACTGAGAAGGCTTAGATCTCGAAGCCAAGTGGTAGGGAGAACTATAAGAGTGGCCATGATGGCAAAGAGTACTTTAGAATTCAGATGCAGCCAACCAATATCTAAGTGTGCATTGGGAAACAAAGAAGACAGATTATCACTCTCTAGTATAATGTACTCAGCACAGCTAGCCTGCAAAACCGAGTGTCAGGGGAAGCTAAACTTCAGCACTTATATGATTCAACATAAATATATAAACCTGCTGGATTAGTTTGCAGTCTTTAATTCATTTCAGTTGCTAGAAGTAAATCCAATCAAATCTAGGATGAGGAGTCATAGGTTATGTGTAATGCTCCAAGCTCATCTGCTAGTCCAATTAACATATTAGCATGCTGGAACCATGTGGCCTTGCAAACTCGAGTGCAAGTTAATTGGTAGCAGATGAACTTGAGTTACAAGCTTTTTCAACTTTTCTTTTCTATCCGATGTGGAACTATTTTTGAGATATTACAATATATAAAATATTGAACAAGAATATAACACAAAACAGAACACAATTTACTAGCTTAAGCACACTATGATCCCACTTTAGTGACAGCTTTTAATACTTCCTGAAGATGTGTTGGATATCAATCGGTATATAAGAAAAAGCCCTTGAGTCATGTAAGGTGAGGCTGTGCAGATTGGTGGCTAAAAATATCAGAACAGAACAATGGTTGCTGCCTGTTATGGGATTGCTTGGCACTTCATTCTAGATCCGTTGGTGGGCTATGCAACCATTAGTTCCTTCTTGAGATTTTCAACCATTAATCAAAAACTCAATCCATGTGGGGTTGGCTTTATGTATCACAACGTGATCTAACAGAGTTTAAAATTTCTATCATATACTGGCACTCAGTCTGATATTGATGACCCTCTGAACTGCCACTAAATTTCTGGGGAAGTCAATTTTAGGCAACCCAGACAGGAAATTACCAAATAAAATAACACATCATTGATTGATCAACAAAGAACTAAAATCAGCACAATTTGACATTTTTGGCATAAAATGAAACACAAGGAACACCAGGAAAATTTCACCAACACAAGTAGTGAAGGCCTAGGTTTCCAAAATGGTTTTATCCTGGCTCATAACCATCAATAAAGTGGTGCCACTTCAAATCTTAGCTTAACAGAGTAAAAGAGAAGACACCATCTAGCCAATGGTTGGAAGTTTGCACTTACGTATAGTTCGAGGTAAAGGATTATCTGCACAAAGTAAGAACACATAAAAGTCAAAAGCGTTAGCTCAAGCAAAAATTTTTGATGATGCAACAATGAAGAGTAGAAATGCTGTGAGGGAGGACTCACAGAGATGGCAAAACGGCCTATGGTGCCAAATGCTGCCTGACCAATATCTGGATATGTCTCCACGCCCGGCTCACTCTCCAGGCAGTTGCGCAGCAGGATACCAGTGTACAATGCAAGCACTGAAAAGATAACCAGAATGGAGAGCCCTATCCAACCTCCTTCCTTCACTGCGTAAGGTGCCGAAAGGATCCCAACCCCGCAAAGAACATTAACTCCTAATCACAAAGAGCAAAGCACCTCACATAGTAGCAACCACCGCATGTTCAGATCTTTCTTTTGAGCATGTAACATCAATGCAACTTTGTTTGCTACTTGAAATTAGATTATGATCCTAAATCACAATTCCATGGCATATTTTACAGAAAGTTCACACAGATATATTCTGGATCAAATTATATAAGTTGTCGAGGTTATCTGAATTATTAGCAGGTAGAACTAGAAGCATTTAACAATTGGCGACAGAAAGGGTAATAGATGCTCTTCTGGTTCTTTGCACAGAAAGGTAGATGGTTAGCAGTGACTTCATTCTAAGTAACCAGGATTTCTCTTGGAGCCTTCTAAGGTGGTAGATGATAGACCCAAATACACATGTACTTAACCAGCTAAACTTAAATAGGCTTGATCTGGACATGATGATCACAATGTGATAGCCTAATGATTATATAAGAAGTTCAAGTTCAACACAGGATGCTCTCGCAGAAAAGTGAATCTTGCATATAACTCCTACGTTTATCTTCTCACCAGCAATCCGTTTTGTGTTAATTTTGTTGGGTGGTGAGAGAACCAATTGCAAAGTTACACATCCATTGTAGGCCTTCTTTATGATATCGATCACATATGCAGTGCATATTTATATGAAGGGAAAGATCAAGATGGGGCATAATATTCCAAATTTCAGCAAATTGTGACAGCATGGTGCTCTATGTGTGAAAGTTTAATGTAGCAGCATGATGATGTTAATCCAGTTGTACAGAACTCATTCCTATCATGATAGCTTGGTCCAATACCAGCTAACCTCACACCACTTAGTTAATATCAGCTTAAAGACAAGTGGCTGTCAGCCAACGAGGAAGGCAGGAGCTTACGACTAAAGACCACTCTAGCTAAGTGGTTACAACATCAATGCCCATGGATTCAAGTATTAAATTCACATTCACATAATTACAATTCTCTATAGTTGAGTAGGAGACAAAAAAAAAAAAAGAAGGATTGGCATCACAAGAAAAGGACACTCGCCTGCGCCGTTTCATTACCAATCAACAAGACCCAGTGGACTCACAACCCATGTGCCACCTTGTCTCATCGATTAACAAGTTCCATGACGTCCTCATCTTTGATCCAGAGGAATATAATAATAACCATCATTGCATGCTGCTCCCTCTGGGATCCCCAGGACAGGACACCTTTCTTAACCTGTCACCGAACCCCCATCATTTCCCATGTCTCAACTGGCCAGAATGTCCAGCCCATCGACCAGATGGTTTGAGAAAAAAAAAAAAAAATCGTATGTGGCCTATCCTTGGAATGATGTTTTCTTTGAGCCGTGTTGGACAGGTTCATTGTTGCTCTAACAGAGAGGAAAGTATTTTAAAGCTATGGGCTGTCTATAGCTGCATAAGATTAGTTTTGATGGTGGAAAATCTCACCATATAAGTGAGTGGTGGGCATATGAATCTGCCACCATTATGCTTTAAAAGAAAGAAGAAGAAGAAGGCTGTCTATGATGTCCCTCTACTGTAGCTAGTTTGGACCCTCTCGTAGACCCATTTAAATTCTATGATGGAATCATTGAAATGGATGTTCATTGTTAGAGCCAAAGGTATAAAGAATTGTCATTAGTGAAGCTAATGGTAGCCATATTAGAACTACTCACCATTGAGCACTGCTTGACCATAGGAGCACTCCTGTGAAACAGGCAACTCATGAGAGACTTTATGAGGCTTATGATCATCCTGCAAACTTTTTGTAGATGGCCTCCTTTTTGGAATTGGAGGAGGGACTAGAAGTGAATGAGAGCTCTTTCTTTCATCTCCTTGTTGTTGATGATCGGCAGATAAGAGGGGTTTACATGGTGAGGTGACAATTTCAGGGGAGTGCTTCCCTCGAAAGGAGGTAGTAAGGAAGGAACTTGACAATCTACTAAATGTAGGTGTACCCAAAACGCTACTATACCTATCAATGGATTGCCTGAAAGAAAAAAAAATCCATTATAAAATGATATTACAGGATGATAGATGTAATTTGAATCTGATATATTTTACATGTCTAGCATGATTAAAATACGAATATAAGTAAACTTACACATGCATGACAACCAATTTCAATCCAAACACTTCTCTAAGCAGGCAAAAAAAAAATCAACACATTGAGCTAAAAGCATTCCTCTTGTTTTGGTATAAGAGCTTCGCTAGATTGTGGCCTCACTGCTCGTTTACTAAGATCATTGTCTTCTTAATAATTTGCCTTCACCACTGCTCCATCTAAACTTACTCTGACCTTTCAAGCTTACATCTTTCCATGCTTTCCTGCTTACATTGCTCATACTAATGTCATTCCATCATGCATCCTGCTAATTTAGTATCAGGCCTAATATTCTTTAGATCGAGAAGGTTAAATCTCATTATTTTATTTTTGTAAACTAGCTTTATAAATAAATGGGGTCAACTTCCCAATATAAATTATGTATAGCACAAGTAAATGTAATTGTAATTCAAACTAGATTCAATTATTTATTCATCAAATTATAATAAAAAATAATCATCAAGGTGAATTGATAGTACATGCATGTTAGTTACAATTTCTTAACTAAAAAGTGCAGGAGATCCAAGTTTATCTTTGAGAGCAATACATATAATTCATGGAGTTCTTTTTTTTTTTTTTTTTACCCTCTCAGATTTGCCCTTTTCAATAGATGAATATTATCAATACATGGAGGGTGGTATGGTCTCTTTCCTAATGTTCAAGAAAAGAAGAGTTTCTATGTGCGTGTGCTTGGATCTATCCAGTTCATAAATTCTAAATGTGAAAATAGTGAAAAACATAGATTAACTCTGAAATATGTGTGAATCCAAAGGTAGAAAAGATGATTGAATTATATACTTGGCTACATTTGAATGTATTCAAATATATATATATATATATATATTAATGTTAACATAAAAATATAATAATATTTCTTATATTTAAAATGATTACTAATAAAAATTGTAGGAGGATATTACTGCATATATGTGCGTGAGTGTAAATATATTTTTTTGAAGGGTAAATTGATAATAACCCTTGGCTACAGGGTTATATGTATAAAAAGATGAGGCAAAAAAAAGATGAGGCGCAAAAAAAAAAATAAAAAAATAAAAAATAAAAAGAATGCCACAAGCTGTCTGCATGGTGAAGTCTAGCGTGACATCGAAAACCCATACCTATTAATTCTATCTAGTAAACATTTAAAAACGGCGTTGCAACGCTCAAATCCCTCTCCAATTACTGCATTTGCATTCACCTAGAAAAAGCCCAATGTCTACAACAAGACAAAGATAACATTTCCAATCCCACGTTGCCATCCGATGATTAGATTCCTCATAACTCCAAAATTCAAATATAGTTTTTACTTCCCCACCACTCCGAAATCCAAAATCCTATGCCATTCTCTCAGATCAGAGAGCCATCCATGCACTTGATCTTAACAGCTCCACACAAATCCAAAATGATCATGACGGCTGATCACCATCGTTTCCTACCACCATCACCAACGATTAAAATCACGACCAAATAATCCTCCATTCTAAGTACGCATTAATTGGCAATAAAACAATTCTGTTAGGTTACAGCTTAGCATGAACAGCAAATCACGCAGGAAGGAACAAAAAAAATAAAAAAATAAAAATGGAATTCGTCCGCGAGCATGATCGGTTCCGAAGCGGCATCGAAACGTCGCGTTCCGCCCTGCTCTCACCGCCTGATAGAGATCCGACGGCGAAAATGGAAAAAATCGATCTCATCCGTCGGATCGCAAACGGAGGGTGAGCGTGGGTTATTCCAGAATCTAGGACGTTGATGTTACCTGTAGCTCCGGGGCCATGCGGTGGTGTAGGAGCCGGGCCGGGGGCTCGACGAATTCGAGCCGTCGGATTCATCGTCGTTATTCTCCACTCCCCCATCCTTCCTCCCCTCCTCCTCTTCCTCTGCATAGTCTTCCTCCTCGCTGTCGAAGAAGAGGTTTCGGTCCGACATCGAGTTCTTCATTTTGTCCCTCTTCCTGTAAATAAAATTAGAATTTTTTTTTGGGTGAAGGATCACGAAAGGAAGATCCGGCAACAAAGACAAAGAGCATGAATAAAAATTAATAAAATAGATTCTGAACAATTTAGGGAAAGGAAAAGGCTCAAATGGCGAAAAGGTAGGGAGGAAGCGATGCTTTCTTTGGTCGGGGATCCGATTAGAGTGGCTCAGTGGAAAAGTCGCGCCGGAGATTTTAGAGCAACAGATGGCCAGGCGAAGAATGTGGAGAGAAGGGAGAAGAAAGAAGTTTCTAAACAAACAAAGAAGGGAAAAGAAATGTTACCCCAAAATGAACTTACTCTGGAGTCTGGTGCTCGCGGGAAAGAGCTTCGGCTCCGGCCACCAGCGAGAGCGAGCGAGCGAGAGAGAGAGAGTGTGTGTGAGAGTGAGCGTTTCGACAGAAGAGCTCGTCTGACGAGGGTGGGAGTGGCATATTACGCCACTTGTTCGCCAGTCATTGCACCTGGCCATAGGGAAAATTGGGGGTAAAGAGAAGAGGGCATCCAAAGCACTTCACGCCAAGGCTACACATGATCGGACCGGCCATGATCCATTCTAGCTCCTATTAAATTCGGTCTTATCTATATTTAAATATTTATAATTGAAATTAAATTTAAAAATTAAAGTTGATTGAAATTTTTGATCGAATTCTGATTCTATATTTTTTTATCTAATCCGCCTCGTTTTATTTTGATTTATAAATCTTAATTATATTTTTTTATTTTTTATTTTAATTATTTTTATTAATTTATTAGATTAACTCTAATTTAAACTAATTCTTTTTTCATCTTAACAATTAAATTTTCTTCCAACTTTTTTTCTCTAATTATATAAAAACTTTTATATATTACTATTTATTTTAGTGGATTCTTATTTATAATATCTTTAAATATATTAATAACTATTTTAACTATCATAATTTATAAATATTAGGATAATTATTTACTTATATAGAATTAAGAGTTTTTGAATAAAAATTTAAGTTTAAATTAATTTTTTAATCTTATTTAAATTTTTAATAAATTTTTATTTGATTATCAATTACTAGATTTTAGTAATAAAATAATAGTTAGATGTTTAATTCTAATGCAATATTTTAGGTTAGATTCGAATGGTCGAGCCTAAAATTTCTTTCATATATGCGAGATTAGTAAATATATTGGATTTGGATCCAAAATTAAGATCCGAATATAAAATCGAATCCGATCAAGATGAAGCATATTCGACATGATCCGATCCATTTTTAACCTTGGCTTGTATTGACAAGCTGGGAACAAATTTGAGGCACTATGGTAGTTGGCCTAGTGTTTTGAAAATACTTTTAAAGTAATTATAATTTTTATTATCTAATAAATAACTTTTTATATATGTAATATTTAGAAAATAAGTTATAAAATATTATCCTATTCGAACATGCCATGGAAAGGAACTCTTTAAAGAAAAATTTATTCTGTCCAAATGCAAATAGATAGTGTTGATTCTCTCCAAGCATAAGTAATTAATAGTGATATACCATTTTTAAAATTCATACGGGTCATATGCTCCAAACCAATCAAATATAAATATAGTAAAAATTACCAAAAAAATGTTAAATTTTCTCTTTATTTTTTTTTTTTTAAAAATAATTCAACCCTCTCATATCAATGCTTAAATAATGTACTTTAATTAATTCACTTTATCACCTTGAAAAACTAATAATACTTAATTCTCTTCTCTACCCTCACTTATAGCTAGAGATAAATAGAAATGACAACCATTTTCTTTAGTTGCACTTGTGCTCTTGGAGAATGGCCAAGTCATTTCCTATACTCAATTGTATTATTGAAGATAGATAGAAATAATAATTTTACTTATATATTGGGAGATAGACAAGAATGATGACCCTCTTTTTTATTTACAGTATTCAAATGTATTTCACATGTTTTCTTGGAGATAAATAAGAATAATAATCTCTCTAAGGAAGTACTTTGGTTGTATTTTACTTACATTCTTTATAGATATCTTGGTCTCATTTAATTTGAATTGAATTCATCCCTTCACCACATGATTCACGCAAGCATCAAGGATTAAATACTTTGGAATCATCACCAAATTACATGCACCGATACAGAAGAAAGAAAGAAAAACTAAAATGAAGTAACATGGGACACTTCACTGTTTAAGATGAGGATATATGTAACAGACTTGAGTGAGGTCTAATTTATTTAGTTTTGAGCCATGGTTAAGCTGTCCAAGAGAAACCTGGCGAGAAGAAATCTAAGAAGAGATTAGACCTTCCAAACTTTTCATTTTTATAGTTTTATTTTCATCACACTCCATTCTATATATTAGCTAATAATAAATATTTATAAAAAACTTATTTATATAAATACTACTAGTAATAATAATAAAGATAATATATGACATATATAAATTATTGATATATTCGTATTTTAAATTTAATCAAGCAAAACTCAAGTAAACTAAACTTAGTGTGTCTAGTGTTACTTTTGTTTTCTACTTTTTATTTTCAAAAATAATAACACAAAATCTAATGTTAAAAAAAATTATTTGATTATTTTAAAAGTAATTTCACCTTCATTTGTTTAAAAGTAATGTTTTGAAAACCGAAATAAATTTTCAGAAAAGTAAAGCTGCGTTTGGCGTTGTTACCTTTTTTTTTTTGAAAAAAAATAGAAATAAAAATTTTATTTTTATTTTTTTTATATTTCTGACAATAGAGACATGTTTTATTTTTTAATAATTGGAGTCGCTTTTAAAAAGTGTGTAGATTTTCAGCTTATTTATTAACTAAGAGAGCATAACTTTGCATTGAACTTTCAAGCCAAATGCAGGTGAGTTCTTCAGCAGCCCACTCATCTAACAGCTGGCCATTGGACCCAAATAGGCAGTAGAAGGTGAATTTTTGGTGCAAATGTATGTAAATATGTACTAGCTGTTCTTTGTGGTGGATCTCATTGCTGCCACGTGTTCTCTAATTTATGAGAGAAATAACCAGCTGGCTGCCCATTTTTTTGGAACATTTATAGGTGATGGGATTAATTTTGGAGCAGTTAGCTGATGATAAGAACGATTATAGTGTCCAATCTTGATTGAAAAGACTACGAGGAATTTTTTGGGGAAACTATAAGCAATTCCTCATGTGAAAATTTCAAAGTTTGGAGGACTGCTTGTTAAGAAAAACTTAAGTTTGGAGGTGAAAATCATGAAAAAAATAGTACATGAAGGTGTATTTTGTTAAGACACGGTCAATAGAACGACCATTCGTTAAATCCCCCTCTATTTTATTGAGCTAAATGTGCCATTAAAGGTGAGATGGTTGGGTACCAAACGTCAAGAACCATTTTCTTGCTACATCTTTTTCACTAAAATCTCCTAATTTTTCCTTGACTCCTCAGTAGAACTGGAGGAGGCACCCTATTTAAACAAGATCATGAACCACCCACCACTTTTCTCTCGCACATTCAAGATTAATATCGATCAGTTCCCTCCACGATGTTTAATGCTGCTTTCTTTATATTGGCTTAACAACGTAAATTTTTCTTACAGTTAATATTAGTATACTAGATCTAACTCCGTCTATATATAAATTTTATATAAAACAGGTCTTAAATTTAGATAAAGAAGAAGGATTATGATAGATTGATGGCTAAATCTAATTCATTTGGAATTAAAATATTGTTATCTGCTACATATTAGTATACTTGATCCATTGAAGGTTTGTCCCATTAAAGGTCCCAAAGTGCAAATTATTTGGCAAGTTGTTCCACTAGAAGAACCTCTCTGCCGGGGCCTATAAGAATGCAGAAAAGAGACCGATGCCTCCACAAAGTCGTTTTCCTCGACGTGATATCCCCAGAAGGTCACAACCCCTGAATTGAACGGTGAGGAGGCCTGGATGAAAGTTTGTAGCTTCGTTCATTACGAAATGCTGAATGGAATCCTTCCCATCTCAATCATGGTAGCCTACAAGGATGCCATGTAGGGATGGTGGCTTCTGGCCAGCAAGAATGAAGGCCATGAATAGCTGTCCGAAGCCTTGTGGTCGTCCTTTCAGAACTGCTGTCTCTTGGGCTATCACCGATGTTACGTGGTCGTCCTTCATCATTATCCATTATCCATCGACAAGGCAATACACAACATAGAATATTCATGGTCGTCATTCTACTGGCCAAGTTCTTAAAATTCATTCGAGAACTTGGAAGTCTAATCTCCAAACAAATAATCTTTAAACACAAGGACCAGAGCAGTTCATCATCCTCTCACATGCACCACATGGACTGCATACGTTTTCTTCAGTCATGGCCATTCATCTCTCACATGCATCATGTGCTCAGCTAGTATTATACTCGGGCTCAGTCAAGCATTAGCCAATACGAATATCTTATTATGGATGTACGTACCTTCAAAACTCCTTATGATATCGGTGTAATGCCTTGACAACGAAGAGTACGGACGTAATCAACGCCACCATAGCAAACTCGTTGCCAATTTGATTCCAACAGTAATCAAGCAATTCTTGAGGCTTGAGTTACACCCAATCACCAACCTCAAGTTCCTTCTCCATGCGGTGCTTGTCATGTTGGGCCTTTTACCATTCTGAGCAAAGCAATAGATTGTGTTTTGGATCTCAAAGAAGTGCATCCTGTTCTTGTAATTCCCTGTCAACCTGCTCCACATTTGAAAATTACAAAACAATGAAAATAAGTCTCCAAACATGCATGAAGAGTTTCAGTCTCACTAAATATGATTTTGGTGTTCCAATAAAATGCATCTTTTGAGTGTGAATTAGATGCAGAATGGGACCCTGAATGCAAGGCCCAACAGCTTAGTTTCAGTTCTAGTTTTGGTGGGCAGATGATTTGTAGTCTCAGAATCTTCAGCTATTTTCATTGTTACAGTTTAAGTTTGGAGATTCAGATAAAAACAAAGCAAGTATATTCTTTTTTTTTTTTTTTTTTTATCATTTCGAAGGTCATTTGTAAAGTTTAGAATGGTGAAGCATTTGAGCATATTCTATATGGTTCCAATGGTCTGCCATCCTCAAAATAGATTAATCTACCTTTCAAAACGATAATACACTATATGATAATTCGTGCTGAAATTAAAAGTGTTCTATTTTTTATTTTTTTTAATACCTGGGCACATGGCCCAAAATCTAAACAGGGGCACACCAGCCCCTGTTTTCTGACTGGATAATCTTCTGCGCTCTCTCCCCCTTCTCTCGTTGTCATGATAAACCCTCTCTGTTTTCTTGCCTTTCCATTCTCCCCCAAAGAAAATTTTATGCTCTCTTGTTTTGTTCAAGACAGGAGCTGAAATTTGAGCCAGGAACCATTCTTTTCTTTCACAGCTTATCGCGATTGAGGTCAAATTTTTATGTGCCCAGAAAATTGTGACATGCCCAATTATCACAAGGCGGTTAAGTATCATGATTTGCTCCCTTAAATTTTAAAGGAACTAATAATTTATAGATATAAATATGGTTTGTATAAATTGAAAATTATAATTAAATTTTCCTTCTAATATTTACAATAGAAGTTATTGTTTTAAATTGGCATGGAGTTTTAGTTTGGAGTTGGTATTTTAATTATATTATGAATTCTATTCTTATATAATTATTGATTGATTTGATTGTGTCAGGTTACAGATAGCATAAGCATGTATTTTAATAATTACTCTCATTAGATTGCCCTGTCATGGATTAGAAATATAACATAAAAAATATAGTATGAGATTATTGTCTTGTTATAGACTGGAAACATGGTAGCCTAGTGATAAGGCAAGCGTGACCAGGGCTAAGTTATCAAAAAGAATATTGTATTTTAGATTATGAAAATAAATAATTTATAATTAAATAAAATTATGCAGCATTTCAATTTTTTATAGTTAGATTGATAATATATTATACACATATATTACTGTAGTATATTGTGAAGCTACAGGTTAAGCTCTTTGGTTATATAATTTTATTTCAGAGTCTCGTATTGTTGCGTTTATTTTGAGGCTGCTAACTATATGATTGATGACTCACTAATTAAAGACTTAATTTCTAAAGTTTTTCAAGAACATGTAACCTATATGGGAATAGTAAAGTATTTTAATGTTTTGAGTTAATGGGTGTTTATGATATCATAATAGTTGCATCTATAAAACATATATTTATATTATTCTTGAAAATAATATGCATCATTGTTTATGCCATATATTGTTATCGTGCATGCATTCATGTTTATTTATGGTATTATTTTTGGCATTGGGTTCTGAGATAGTCTAAACCAGTCTCAATAGGTTTTATGGTGCATCTTAGGTGAATGCTTGGCTATTTAGTGGTTGCATGTTGATCATAATTTGCCATGCATTTTTCATACCATACTCCAATCCTTTGTTGCTTGGTCATGAAACTATTTATATTTTAATATATATTATATTTTATATCTCTCTCAAACACGATACTTTATATCGTTGGTGCTTATAATATCATTCTGGACCAATTTTGCTTGAAAAGGTACTTACTCATATTCGTTTTTTTTTTCTTTTTGCCACATTTCATATTATTTAATTTAAAAAATATTTTTTAAAAAATTATGACATATGCTGTCCAAGTGGGACAATGTTGGAAATTTCTATTATCTGGACTAGTATAGTCACTCTTTTAAAATCCGGATTAATATAGTAATTTGTGTGAACCATTATGGTTTGTGATCATCATTTATGTTATTAGGCTATTTGATGTACCTTAAGAGCAGCATGAACTTACATTAAGTATAGACCTTATGAGTAGATAACCCATAATGTGTAAGGCACGTATTAGTTTGACTGTCACAAGAAAAAGTTTCTACCCTTATCCTATAAATATTACGGTAGATCTATTGGGCTGTAATATTTTCACTCCCTATAGAGTAGAGGAAAGTCTTCTCTCTCACCATACACATACACAAAACCCTAATTAGATTTTGCATTACAGAAGAGTTATGGATCCTGCGATAAATGTAGGTATAATTTATTTTATGTTATACATGCACATATACTCATGATATTAAAATTATCGATCATATTTTGAATTTATAAAATTTAGATTTTTTTTCTAAACTATTCACATGCCTTGAAAGTTTCCATCATAATAAACCTGAAAACATAACATTTATAGGGCACAACATGACTACTGTTGGTGGGTTTCACTTACTGGAGGGTGAATAGTTTAGCTTCTTAACTCAAGTCATCTGCCCAATATATAGCCAACTAACTTGAAAACTAAGATATTTCATAATCAATGGGTAAAAATTTTGGCTAAATCATTTACCTAGCCTTGAACCAAAATATTTTAATCGTTCCATTTTGTTTCTGACAAAAGGTGGGCTAAAATTAAAGAAGAAAACAGTAATTAAAATACTATAAAATATTTGTGTATGTATATATGATCTTTAAAACAGAAAATTGTAAGGGACCTTCAATTCAATTTGCCCAAATTTTGTAAACTAAGAATATTTAGCATTTAACAAATTCAAAACATGACCCTTAAGTAACTGGTATATATATATCTTGAAACACAAACACATTTAAAAATGACAATGATGAACAAAGAAGCTAAGAAAATAAAACTTGTATTTAACTAAAGTTGCAATCTATATTGCCCATAATTATACATTTCTTTTCATTTCATTTCATTCATTAGAAAGCTCAAGGTTTGATTGATTTTAAACAGGTTTCATACATACAAGGTGAATCATGTCTGAAGCACACATCACTTGTTTTGGCATCATTCCAATATAAATCTTTTGAATGAAATTTTCATTTTCAATAACAACAATCTCGAAGGCAAAGAGAATCCAACTTCTCCAACCAGGCATGGAGAATAACTCAAAATGAAGGTAAAGTGCATGCTAAACGAAGCAAAATTACACCAAAATAAAATGGCAAGCAAATTTTAAGCTTCATCCAGCAAGCAAAATTTTTGGAACAAGGAGCAGCAATTTTTAAGGCAACTACGACTGTTCCATACATTAAAGGCAGTTTACACACACACACACACAAAAAAAAAAAAAAAAAAAAAAAAAAAAAAAAAACCCTTGACTAGAAGCCTTAGCAATTTAGAATGGTTATTCTTCTTATCTCTTTGTCTTTTTTGAACTTCAGATTCCCTTTGTTAAGGTTATCTTGGTCATATAGGATTTATTAATTGCTTTCTGTTTTTAAGAAAAACATGCTAAACTTTTCTTTTTTAAAAAAGAAAAGAGTTAGAAAAATTGTAACACTACCAAAACTCATTAGGTTCCATTCTAAATGTTAAAAGCCTTCAAAAAGAGGCATATTTTTTTAGCATCCTGCATTCTTTCTTAATCAATAAAATCTACATACACTCGAAATTATAAGATCTTAGAAAATGGCCAGTTACAAGTGCTATCTTTAATATCAAGTCTGGGTTGTTGCTGATCGTACAAAGCAAGGGTCCACATGGAACCAAAAAAACAAAAAAAAAAAAACTTAATAAATCTATCCATCAAGTATAAATAATAATCAAAGCATATTTGATTATAACATCATATTAATTTAAAGAACTGCTAGAGTTAAACTTCCTTGTACAATCTTCGAAAGAGACAGATTTTCAAAGAAGTTACAACCATGGTTCAGTGACTACATTCTTTTTGAAATTGTGAAGAGAAGTGATTGAATAATAATTACAAAGAAAGGAATTCAAGTAGGAGGAGTTCGAGCGCGTACCTGGACGATCCAAAGAAGGTCTCAAGAAGCCCAGATGCCACAAGCCGCTCTTGGTGCGAGGAAAAGGACCGCTGCCATTAGGGTGGCGGGGTGGCGGACTCCCAGGCGGCGGTGATCGCCGTCGAGGCGAGTCACGGAGAGAGCTGGAAATTGGGGCGGAGAAGCAATAGGCGTCCCTTCAAATTCTGAAGAGGTCATTTATATACGAAGAGGTCATTTATATATAAACAACCCCTTGCAACATGTATTACCGCACATTGATCCTAAAAAAAAAAACTATATATATATAATTTTCAAAACAATATTTTCTCTATCAGATTTTTAAGTATAAAAGATGAATATTTCCATTTTGCATAGCTACCATGACAAAAATAGCATTCAATCATATTATAAAATTTATATTTTTATATAATTTTTCAAAAATATCATTGTAAAAGATAATTAATTTATTTTAATCTAAAGTATGCTCTATTGATACTATTGTTAGGCAAAATTCTAATCAAAGGGATATTACTGCAAAAATAAAATGTTTTGAGAATAAATATATGATAGTGATTTTTCAAAATAATTATATAATAACCTTTGCTTATAAGATTATATATGCAAAATATCTTATACTTTTTAATATATAAAGTCAATGGGTGCGTAAATTATGCACAATTATAAATTGGATGTGCATGCCTTGCGCCTCATATGACTTGTGATATGGATTATTATAAGATTGTATATTGAATTATATACTAGTGTAATTAAGAAAAAAATTTAATTTCTTAAATAATTGAAATGCATAATGGAATGGATAGTAGTAGACATTGCTTCTGTGGATTAAAGCCTGACTAGATTTGATTGCCACCGTGTGTTGAAGCATGTTTCAATTTGTTTGCCATCAGGAGATGGAGCACAGCTCAATTTAGTTGCCACTGTGGACTGAACGTGGCTTGATTTGGTTGCCACTACGATCTAGTATAGAGCTTGATTTGTTTGCCATTATGGGTTAGAGCGTGACTAGTTTTGATAGCATGCTATGGGTGAAACGTAGCCTTTTCTAGTCTAATACTATCTAGATATAAAATGATGAAACTTGATAACTTAATGAAAATGAACATTAGTACATAATTCTGATTATTATGCTAATATATATTATTGTCAATCATATATGAGTTAAGTGATTTGATAATATTGTTGTTATTGAATATATATTTTAAATGATACGATTACTAGTTGATTTGAGATATATATAATATATTATACCTTATGATGTGATGTGAAGAGATTCTTATTGACTCAAAGCTCATTGTATCACTTTTTTATTTTGTTTAGAACCACCTAAAGTAGGGGTGGCCAATTGTATTAATGGTTCATAAATGGATTACACAACATGACCCTCGTAACCAGTTTAATAATTTGGTCATGTGTAGGTTTACATGAACCATGTAACCTGTGTAACTCGTATAATTTATATAACTTATATAACTCATATAACATGTGTAACGTGTTTAATACTAATTCACTCATAAAGTAATTATATATTCAAAATTATAATTAAAGCACAAATAAAATTTTTTCATTCAAGAGAAAAAGAAATATAAACATAAAATTTTTACCTAAGCATATAATCATTATCATAAAATAATAATTAATTATAGGGTGGCATGAATTTGGATAAATAGGTTTGGTGGGTCGTGTTCCGGTTAGCACATCAGATTATACGAATTAACTCATTTAATAATCAGATAAATTATAGATTAATTTTGAATTAGCGGGTCAACTTAAGATCTAACTTGTTTATTAACCGTGTCTAACAGGTCAACCTAATTTTGATCTGAACTCATTTATGTTCAACTCGAACCCTTCATATTAGGTTCAAGTCATGTTCACAGGTCATGTCTAAAATTGCCATGCCTAATCTGAAGCTTAATCTTAGTACTTATGATGGGACTGGAGTGAGGAATGGAAAGATTAAGAGTACTTGGATCATCTGATACTAATATCTATTATAATAAATAAATTAATATTTAAGTGATTATGAACATTGTCATCATCTTATAAATTCTATTTTATTTTGATTTTTGTATAAATAGTGGAATGTAAGTTAATAGGCCTTGCATAATTCCAAAGTTTTCACTTAGAAATTAAGTGGCTGTGTCACATGTTGACCTAATTATTGGGTTTGGGCATGATGCAATTAGTCTCTGAGCAACAATCTTTGCATTGCGAGTACATGACACAAACCTGAATACATAACACAAACTTGAATGAAATATACAAAACAAAAAAGGGATAATTATACTTTACCCACTTGAGGTGTAGTCCTAATTATACTTTACTCACTTGATGTGTGGTCCTCTTTCACTTAGTCTACCTGTGGTTTGAACGGTAGTATTTAATCCACCTAAGGTAAGCTTTGTTCAAATTTGTTAGATCCCGTTACCTACCCGAGAGTTGAAAAAATGGCAACATGGCTTATTTCTGCCATTTTCCTCTAAGAACATAACCCTCGGAAGTCAAGAAAGAGCCATTTTTGATATTTTTCTCTGGTTGCTCTAGGTTCTTGAAAATGGATGCCACACCGTGCTTGTAAGGGATTCCAATGAGTTCCCAAATCTTACATGTGCCATACTAGATTTCTCTTATAGCCATTGTCTACCCTATTTAAACTTCCTAGCTGGTGTTGCATAGTAATTTCTGACTCCGATTTCAATACCTCAAACTTGTCTATAGATTAGTCCTTGATACTTCTCGATACTAAGTCTTTTTATATTAAACATATCTATTAATCTGACTCTAATCCACTCCAACATGGACAATATAAATAGGCTTCTACCTTCCCTGATTATAGCATTGATTGACTCATTGAGGTTGTTGCCCTATTAGTAAAATAAGACTTAGATCTTCTTAAGCCACATCTATGCTTTCTCATTCCATGCTTGGATGTACTTCATCTTCCTTTGAAACTCTCTTTCAATGCTTGAACAAGCTACTTTCCATATGGCATTCTTTAGTTCCTTTCCTTTGAACAATGACTTGAAGTTATTGGACATATGCCTCATACAATATCTATGCTTCATACTTGAAAAACACTCCCTGATTGTAGATACAAAGCCCCAACAGCATGCACAAGGTAGAATTTTCTACAAGTATAACAAAAAATGAAATTGCTATAACAAGAAAAAAAAAAAGATAGAAATTGAAATGTTTATCTTTTGTCGATCTGATATGAACACCAACACAAGCTTCTTAGGCCTGTCTATATCCTCACCGAATATATATAAAAAATAACTCTATAAATCTTTATTTTTTTGTTCCATAATAGCTATTGCAATTGGAAAGACATTGTCATTCCAATCTCACTGATAACTAATAATAAATGCCCTCATAATCTTTCCTTTAGGAAGCATATAATGTCTACATTCAGCTAAAAAGCTCACCTTCTGATAATGTTATCTAATATACATTCTCTTAAAAATTGGTTGTGCACCATCATTAAGAATTTTACATTGTAAAATTACATAACTCTCAACATTTATTAATCTAATCATTTCAACATAGCCTCTTAGTTTTCCATATTGTAGCCTTTCATCACCTTTAATAATTTCCCTTACTTTCTTCTTAGCCTTGTAAACTTGGCTCCTACTTTCATCCATGGCAATAACTTTTCTCACATGAGCTTGCACTGATTGTACCTTTTACTTGGCATTATTCTTAAACTCATATGAATACTTCAAAGCAAAGTAGTATGACATCACTTGAGCATTAGAAAGAATTCTTCCACGTACACAGACTGGCTAGCATATTTTTATTTGAAATGTGAACTTATCTCTTACCTTGAATATATAAATTCTCCACCCGCATTCATTTCTATACATAGAAGATATCCTATGGTCCTCAATTAACTTAAATTTGAAATCAATCGAATTTTTTACAGTATATTCTCTCAAAAAAGATCTAAATATTCTATCATTGGTAAATCTGATTCCTAGTTACAACTGTCGGTTTGCAATATTAACATCCTCATTAAATTTAGGATAGTGCTCTCCCTCCTCATCAGAAGGCCTATTTAAACTTCTTAACTCCATAGAGCATCCTTAAGCCATTCATCCAAAGTAACATTTTTTAAAGATGGTGGAGGAAGGAAGGGGAAGGTATAGATGATGCATCACCACCTTCAGGAGTAAGGGCAAATGTTACTTGATCTAAATATATCATCGTCATTAGGTCCCTCAAAGCCGTTATTCAGTCAGCTTGGATTGTTGTCACTATTCTCTCCATCTTTATTCTTATCCCCCTCATTACCTTCATTAACAACAATCTCAACTCCTTCATTCTCCTCTGTATCATCATTAGTCCTAACCTCATTTTCCTCATCATCATTCATCCCATATATGTCAATATCATCATCATGTCTCTAATGAGCTCCCTCATCCACCCTTGCATTCTCATCCAAAGATGCTTATATCTCATGAGCCCCCTGATCTAAATCAATAAACTCAATCATAGTATTCATCTTATGTATGCCAACAGCTACATCATTACTCTCTTGTATGGCTTGATGATTATCATCTTTGATTATCTAAGAGACATCTCTTACATTCAGTGGTAGGATTCTAGTCTCCACAAATATAAATTATTATAATAAATACCTTATACTTTGCATGTAATTCTAATATATATGTCACATCATCAACACTTTTCTACTAGCCTCAATCTATGATCTAGATTAACCTTAAGTATCAAAAAGTATATGTTACTAGAATATGGATGGTCCAAATTCACACACATTTTTTAGAGCTCAAAATAACTCATGAGGTCAGGATCACAATGGTCATAATTATGAACTTGACTTCCTTCATATTTTACATTGGGCCTTTTAGAGAACATCTTTCATAGTGGATCTCAAAAGGAAAACCTATCCTCAACTATAACTGAAACCAAAATAGTAGAGAAAATCATACATGGTTACTGAATATTTACTAATAGTAAACTACTAATAATTATGCATGTAAAGTAGAAGCAAACAAGAAAGCACATACAAATCCAAATAAGAAATCATACACTAATGTTTATAAAGTAGATAAGAAGACATGATATGAACCACAACATCAAGTCTATTATGGTCCATACGACATCACTGCTGGAAATAACTCAAAACTTTAATTATTTGACATCAAAATTCATGCAAGTTAAGATAGAAAATCATAAATTTGCAATAAAAAATAACAATAAAAAGTATTATGCTCTCTAATTTGATAAATTTGAAAATGTAATTTGCAATCAAAGATTTTGTCTTTCGACCAAATTCATCAAACACAAAATCTTATGCAAAATTAGTAGCACAAGAAAAATTCATGATGTTTTCTCTTTAGTCATTTTTTGATAATTTCAAGTCCTAATAAAATTTAACATTCAAATTTAATACTCATCTCAAATCAAATACCAAATTTTTGAAATACACACTCAATGTTAGTCGATTTGATAAAAATGGATTCTAAGAAAGATAAGAATCTAGTAATTTATTTGAAGAAAATCAGTAAAATTAATCTTCAGATCCTCTTCTTTGCCTTTTTTTTTTTTTCTTGTATCCTTTTGTTTTCTCTCTTTTTTCTCTTTTTTTTTCTAAGCAGTTGGATCAAATGAACCATCAAGTAACGGGACCTAGCAGACTCAAATGTAACTTATCTTAAATGAGTTAGATATTACTTTCCAAACCAGGAATGGGCCAAATGAAATTAGTTTGTACCTCAAGTAGGCAAAGTATAATTATCCCAACAAAAATCTATTTACAGGTGCCAAGTTGAGCAATATATTACTTCTAACTCTCTTTTAAGTTTCAAACCTGATGTTCGCTGACTTAAAGGCCTATGTAATTTTAAGAAAATCATGAAAAATCATTCATAGTTCCTTAATTGAGAAATAAATTACTCAAAAGTTCCCAAGCTATGGATTATGACAAGAAAACTTATTTTAAGATACCCCCAAGTTCCACGCTTCACATAAAAAGTCAACAAGCCACCAACTTTGTCAGCAAAAATTATGTAAAAGTTTCAAATGAAATGAAAAATTATTTTCCAGTCCTTGAGTTACAAGCCAAATACAAGGTTCATAAATCCTGCCAGGTAAACCCGTGCAATGCACATGAAATGCTAAACTTGAGTACATCTAGACAGCTACAGAGACAGAATTTAAACAAAAGCATTATTATGCTTAATATGTTGACCTCTTATAATTTAGAAACTTAAATGTTAAATGACTATGTACAAATACATTAAAAAACTCCATTCATATTTAAACACAAATACATATAGTATGCAAACTTATTTTATGATTTAAATTTTTAAAGATATATTAACATTACCATCATTCATCACCTTATACTTTAGTGTTTATACAAAAAAAAAAAAAAAATGATAAAATCATGTATCAACATAAATAAGAAAGCAATAAAAGACACATCTTTCGGAAATGAGTCCAATAGCCTCCTTAACTGCCAATACGACTCGGCTATAAACAAAAAATATGGAGAGAAATATTATTACTATTTTGTTTAATCTTTTATCCAAATAACAATTTTCTAACAAAAAGAAATAAGGAACAACAATGCCATGCCTGTAAGTATGAATCCTCATTATTACTGGACCCATATTTAAATGTCTCGAGGATTGAAAAATCTTCTTGACTACTTTCTTTATCTTTTCAAAAACCTTAACTTAGGTTCACAAAAATCCCTGATTTATAATTTTATATTAAATTGAGTAACCCTTAATGCTGAGATTGGGTGGAATTAAAATTAAAGAAAATAAAACTGCTGGATATTAAGACCTCGGAGGAAATAAGCAACAAGACATGAGCTGCCTCAGCTTGGTTTGAAGTTGCCTTGGAGTTTAGGGGAGGAAGTGAGCGCTAAACCAGAGAGGCGCGGCCTCACCTTGGTCTGTTTGCCCTGGAGTTAAGGGTAGAAGGTAAGCATTGAGAGAGAGAGAGAGAGAGAGAGAGAGAGAGAGAGAGAGAGAGAGAGAGAGAGAGAGAGAGAGAGAGAGAGAAAGAGAGAGAGAGAGAGAGAGGAGGGGTTGGAGAAATTGAAAATAGGTCCAAAAGATTTGGTGGTATAGCTTGAGTGCAAAAGGGATGAGGAAGGGCCCGGCGCCAAGAAAGCGCATGGCGCGAGGCGCGGAGAGTGAGACGGTAGGGGACAGGGCTGGCTGGATTCGGTGATGCTAGATTCCGTGATCCGGTCTGTCTAGATTCTGTGATCATGTCCTAATCAATGCTTTAATTGTTATTTTTTCCCTCCCGGAGCAATGATCTTCGGATTTCTGGGCCCTTGTCGGATTGTGGGTTGGCGGATTTAAGGTCTTGGGTCAAGTTAGTGTGGCTACTTAACCAACTTTTCTCCCTGGTCTTTCACGGGAAAGAGGGAAGGAAACGCAAACAAAACGTGCCTCACGGATGAACACTGAGGAAGATGGAGTTATGCTGTAGAATACATTCATTATAAAGGAAAATTTTTGCGGGAAATTATAAAGGAAAACAAGATATCAACATGATACTGATTCCAAACTTAAAATTATATAAATCTTATAAACAATGTTTTAGCTTCAAGCAAGAGGAATAAAATAAGTGTACCAACCAAATTTTAGTGTGAATTTATCATTATATATAAGTTTAAATAGATTTTTCCATTAAGATCAAGCAATCATTTTGGCTCCTCATTAAAGCTGCAAGCAAGGAACACTCAAAGAACAATGGTTGAAAGGGGGAACACATTGGGCAAACGATATCGTAGCACATCCAAAAATTGAAGGCCTATTCGCTGGTTAACACTTAATGACTTGAAGAAATACCTAGTTTCTCCTTAAAGAGCCTTGATCTTATTCTGATTTTATGAAAGATATATATGCTTGATAGGTTAATCTTTACAATTTCCAAAATAAAAATAAGATGTTGATTGTTATCTATTTATAAATATAAAGTGAAATTTAAGGTGACATTTGATTCACGATAATATAATATTATCTTAATATTAATCTAAATATTATATTATATTTAATATTTAATATAAATGTAATATTAAATATTTAAATTATCTAATATAAATTAAATATATAATCAGATTAAGTGTTATTAAATATTTTTATAAAAGTCAAGAGTATAATTTAAGATTATCACTTTGATAATTTCGAATACTCATCTTTCAAATAGAAATCGAATTATCATGATTTATAGTAATATTAGATTATCGGTTAGATTATCAGATGTAATTGTCAAATATAATAATTTGTATGGTAATTTAAGATTATCAGAATGGATTATCAAGATGCATTATCATGAACCAAATGAACCTTAAGACACATTGTTATCTTTCCATGAGCTACTCCACTTCCCATTGTTCCTAATTTCAACAAATCAAAAAGTCATAATATTTTTCAGAAGAACATAAAAATAAACAAGACCAAGAAATGGAAGAAGCCGCGTACATCAATAGGTCTGTCGCTTTTGTGGCACTCGTTTTCTGTTCTTCTAAGAAAGTTTTTGGCTGCTTGCGCAAAGGAGTAGACTGCACGCTACAGAGACACTGGCCAAAAACGCTGGCCTGTAGAGGCATCTACCCTGATGTCTCGTCACCATTGAGATGGATGGTCTTGGATTTGCAAGACAAAAAGAAAGATCTGCCTCCTTCATGAATCTTCCTTGAGAGAACTTTGTCTTGTGATCATGTGATGTACTACTCGAAAGGAGCTCACCATTCCTCCTTACATTTTGCTGCATAATATCTCTCTATGTCCATTTTCTTTTCTTGCAAAATCTCATCTTTGTAGACACTGATTATTTAATAAATTTGAGGAAGTTTCACACTTCATCTATTATTCCATTTATTAAAAAAAAAAAAAAGATCTTAGAACCCAGAATGCTATGGTTTATCAAAACATTCATCCATCCATCCATCTCTCATGTGCACCATATGTCCTACTCTAATATATGTAATCAAATTTCTTTGCAGATTTTTGACAAGAGATGGTAAACAATTACTTACATGGAGGTGAAGCATAAAGCAACTCTGAAGCAAAACTTTGCGTGATCCTCCGAATTCTAAGTTTGCAAACCAAGATAGATATAGGTTATGAAGTTGGAAGTCAAATTCACGTTCCAGCACCACAAATCTGATCGTACGTAATTTCTTATTACTCTATTATATCATGTGCACTTACAGCAAATCACAGTGCACAATCTTTTGCCATTTTTGCAGAAAATTTTCAAGTACACAGTGAATGCTGGTTAGATTATTATTATTATTATTATTGGACAAACGTGGTTCTGTTTGAAAGGTAAAAATCGATATGATGTTTTAAAATAATAGTTTGAACAGCATTATTTCAAAATTGAATAGGTGACAAGCTGTTTAAGAACCGCACTTTCAAAAGGTTATTTGCCTGAAACCAATAAAGCTTAGCCTTGCACATGCGTGATCGTGCCAAGCTCGGCCAAAAGCGCCTATTTGGTGCTTTGTAGGACGTCCTTCTAGCATTTCATGCCACTTTACCGTGCAGATATCTGTAGCATGAAATTAGCTTAGATATCTGTAGCATGAAATTAGCTTTGTCCTGAGTTAAGTTTAAGTACGCAGTTCAAACCTTTGTCTGGATTAAGCTTCGGCCGAGATGAAGCATCAGAAATATAAATAAAATTTATCATCCATCTTCATTTAACAGACTAATTGCTTATGTCTGCTTGGCATCATTTTTTTTATTTATAAATTTTTTATTTAAAAATATAAATATATTTGCTATAATTAATTATTTTTAGAAACAAAGATGATGATTATGATAAAAGAGGTGGTAAAAATAGAGAAAATAGAGGTGGTTGCGTTGTTAGTGGCAATTACTAGTGGTTCGTAGAAATAGCAGTAACGATGGTGGTGGTACAGTATAAACATCAATTGCAATGATGATGGCAAACATTCTGATGACAGCTAAGAAAAAAATATAGCACGATAAAAGTAGTCACAATGATAACAGTAACATCAATAATGTAGTGGAGATAAGTGGCAATAACAATAACAATAGCATCAATAATGTAGTGGAGATAAGTGGCAATAACAATAACAATTGTCGACAGAGTGGTAGATGACGATAGTAGTGAAGGCCGCAATGATAATGTTGGAGGTAGCATCGATGATGATAAAATATAAATTTTTTATTTTCAAAAATATTATACTTCTATTTCTTTTAGAAATAATAAAAATTAATATTTATAAAAACATAAAATAATAAAAATAGTTGTACTAAATATGTTTTTATTTTTATGATTTGATTTTTGAAATTAAAAGAAATGAATGAAAGTAATGCCAAATAAATTTTTTTAAGTGTGTAAAATTAAATGCGGAGCTGCAGGACATCAATCACCGAGAGCATCTATTTATAAAGAGCATAGCTGCATCCGTGTAGTCCAATTAAAAGCCAAGGGGTTGGCTTGCGTAGTTGGGATGCTTTTCGCAAGTAGTCCAACGCACAAGGGCCTACGTACCACATGCACATGCAAGCAAAGAGAAACCCTCCACCGCAATGTACCGCTTCGAAGAAAAGACACAGACCATAGAAGAAAACGTCCTAAAGTTGCGTCTTTAAGAAGACTTGATTAGCATATTTTCGTATATTTATAGTCGACTTTGAGTAGATTTAATAGAAGACAACCAATAGAAAATACTCAAGAATTGCACAGCTTAAGATTTATCAAGCTCAACTCATAGTTCCACAGCTGAAAAGATTTTAATCTACAGGGAACAACCGGACCAGCGGAACTTCACTAAAGTTTACTGCACACAGTTTCAACTAATAAAAAAAGCAGAACGCTGGAAGCGCCACAAAGTTTCTTGGGGAGGAGTGAAGCTTGAAACCAGCTTTGGAGAACCTTGCAGGTGTTTGAGAGCTCATGGACTTGAGTGGAGCCCTGCATATATAAGAAAAGGGCCCACCTCACCTGAAACTGGATCATATGCTGCTACTCTGCATTTTAATTAAGGGGCTAGATTTGGGCTAGATTTGGGTGTGTCTTGATATATGTTTCATATGAGATGGACCTAACAACCCTAGAAGAAACAAAGAGCTTTTTTTCACCTTCGGACACCTCGAGATCCAATCTCTTAATAAAGCTGGGAACCATCATATGATGAGAATTCATGGACATTCATCACAGAAAATTATTCCATGGCTTTCAAACCATCTATATGCCTTGAGAGAAAAGTTGACCTCATCTGTATGTCTTGGGAGAAAAGTTGACAGTGGCCGACAAAGGCACTCTCTCCGTCGTCGAACATTTCACTAAACGTTCAACGGTATGAACCATGCTATCTTGATCTCACAAGGCAATGAGAAATTAGTATATAGTAGTACGACAGTTACACTGTTAATCTGTATTAAAATTCAATGGAAACCTTTGGTCACCCTCAAATGCATGAGATGCTAGATTTGAATCGCTAGCTAGGAGCAGGAGAATAACTTAATGGCAGAAATATCACTGGTCCATTAATTTTGTTACCTGCTTTTTACTGCTCTGACCTACTTGATGATGAGGCTTTATTAATTTTGGCTGTTTGATAGAACACTTGCTCCTTGCATCAAGATCTCCTTGGAATGCCAATCTAACACGCTAGACAAGTATGGGCCTCGCATCACGAGCATGCTTACTGACAACAAAGAGGAAAGTGGAACTTAAATGCTAGAAATAAGAGAAAAGAAATGATCATAAGGAAAGATCGATAAAGCAAAATAAGAAAATGCCAAGCTACATCAAAAGCGTCCGACCTCAACAGACATTGCTATTACGGATTCTTGCAGTTGCAAAAGCGAGAAAGTATATTTGGACTGTTAAAATGGTGAACATGTCTGTGAAAGTGGCATAGATGTGTTTTGTTCATGCACTAGTTTTGGGGGAAAAAAGTACATGAATGGGCATATATAATTTTGTGTTGTTGCGTACACATGCATGTATACACATGAGAGAGAGAATATGTTTCTTTATATGAGTTCTTGTTTAAATTCAAGGTGGTACAAATTACTGGAAGGGAGCAGTGAAATGAATTATATACCTCTAGAAACATAAATATTTTGCATAACTATGTATATGCTAGTGCCAAGAGTGGTACATTTCAGAGGCGAGTAGAGGGGCACTTTCCAAGACACTTCCCTGAGAACTGTCCTAGTGGATGGTCCACTTTGAAAGTAATAACTTGCAAGTTGTACCCAAAGGGAGGTCCACCTGTATGAGTGAGAGGTGGTAAATGTCGATGCAAATGCTTTTGGCTTGTTCTTTTAGCTACCTTACCAAGTCTGCAATGGCAGTTCCATGTCAAAATATCTATTCAAATGGCACACTCTTAACAGATCTTTTCAATTATAGAATGTACCATTCTCACCTAATTTGTGTACAATAATATTAGAAAGTCATAGACACATGCCATACAAGGGACTGAAATACTCTATTTTTGTGCAAGTATTGGTTTAATACTTGGGTTCTATCCAGTTCTTCTATTTCAGTTTTAAATTAAACTTAGATCAAGTGATTTTATTTCTTATATACTGACTCAATGACTATCATGGGAAAAAGGTAACCAACTAGTTAAAAGACGAATTCTTACAGATTGATGCTCAATAACAAGCAAAATGAATTCAATACTGTCCAATAAAGTTCCATCAAAAGCGCTTAAACTCAACATAAAAAAATGTTGAAAACTTGTAGATTCGACATGTTATGTCATTAGTTAGTATGAAATCTGGCAATAAATAGACTTAGACAATAAGAATACAAAGATGTAGAAAGTGAACAAAAGGTTTGGTCAACATTATTTTGCAATCATCCTTACGATGATGTATTTCTCTAATCCAGACGGAAAGTAAACATCTCAATAATCCAAAAATACTGAAGTAGTGGAAGATCAATGTGAATTCATTTCCAAATTAATAGTTTCTTTGATGCAATATGAGAAAATAGTATAAATTGTACGCTTTCCAGGATTAAGTCTAAAATAAGTAATTTTTTATAAAAGGAAAGCAAGAGAAAAGAAGATACATGAAGAGAAAAAAAAAGGGAATCCCACCTCTCTTCTTTGGATGCAAGGGGTGAGATGAGAGAGGAAACTTGACCCTTTAAAAAAAAAAAAAAATTGCATGAAAGGTTTTTGTCTGAAAAAATTACATGTAAGGCTTTCATCAAAAAAGAGAGATGAACATAGACCATGCTATTCTCTTCTCTCCAAATCTCTCCACTTTTAGAGGGATTTTTCATAAAAAAACAAAGATCCTAGAGAAATATTTTCTCCATTTAATTTATTAACCAAACAAGAGATTTTGACTCCCTACTTCCCTTCTGCTCTCTTACCTCCAATCCTGTCAATTTAAAGGCAGTGCAAAACATTTTAAAGACGTTAATGAAATGTATCTGATGGACTTTAATTCCCATCTTTCTCTTGAAGGGGGTGTAAACACGGACTGATATTTAATTAGTAAGAAGAGAATCCAAATGTCATATAGCCTAGCCATTAGAAACCAAGTGTTCTGATGATTCACTGTTTGAATATATTCATCAAGCTATTGAGCGTTCAGACAAATGCTATTTTTATTTTTTCACAATTATTAGCTAATATAATACAACCCATAACTACGCCAAGGGATGCTTACAAAGAAGTTAACTGGCGCAACCAAGAACTATTATGTCAGTTCCTCATAGAGGATTCCAATGATAATGACTATTGTTCCAATTCTAAGATCACTTGGCAATGGACTCATCAAACTTAAATACCTTCTTTTACCATCCACCTATTGCCACTACAAGCACACAAATGAAAATGCTAGTCAGTTCATCAGATTTACACCATGCAATCATCAAAGTACAATAATCAAAGATAATTTATTTTCAATAATTTTAAATCATCCTTCTTTCAAGAGCCTTATTATTCTGTTAGTACACAAAAGAAATAGTGCACGCACCATAAAATCTATGAGTTGCATGGAGTAATGTGTGGAAAAAAAAGATATGATGCATAGCGGAAGCATTCTCTGGCAACTTCTCCTGAAATTCCGATGCATAACCCCCCAGACACCTACAAGAAAGGAGGCAAGCAAGCAAAAAAAACCTGGGAACAGTAGAGTGAGACATAATCCCCGAAAAATTCATAAATAAAGAAAGAAAAGGATGATTCGACCATACCTCATCAGTGTAAGCGAGAAACAGCAACAAATCTCAGCAAATGTCATGCTATCATAGTACTATCATAGTCGCTTATTTGCCGATGCAGCATCATCAAGATTCTCATTAAGAATCGGACCGCAGAAGCTCTGACCAATGTGAATCTTGATGATGCCACACCTGCAAACATCGACTGCATCCAATCTATCAAAAATCATGGAAGAAGCAAAGAGGAACAAGGAAACAACCCCAACATTTAAGGTAACAAGATTTTTTTTTTTTTTTTTTTTTTTTTTGAGAAAGCGAAAGATGGGCATGAACATAGAAAACAGACAGGATTAAAATAGTAGATAGAGAAAAAAAAAAAAATATTATGATGTGTATTTGGTTCAAAGTATCAAGAGAAAGATGGAAAAGATGAGGGAAAAAACAGGAGCAGGAACAACAAAGAAGAGAGGGGAGATAAAAACTCAGATTCATGCACACTCTCCACACATGAACACGAGCGCAGGGTGACGTGGGGGGTCGCGAGTGGCCGGACCGGAAAAAGACGGTGGGAGGGTCCCACCACCGAGGGAATCTAACAGTCCCCCGGCGATCCAACGAAGGGCTGCCCAAATCTCACCCGTA
Source organism: Metroxylon sagu (assembly GCA_017589505.3). Classification (NCBI taxonomy): domain Eukaryota; kingdom Viridiplantae; phylum Streptophyta; class Magnoliopsida; order Arecales; family Arecaceae; genus Metroxylon; species Metroxylon sagu. The sequence goes on along the minus strand of JACVBY030000536.1, from coordinate 625,272 downwards.
AACCCACCGGAAGAGCCACCGTAGAAGCGAACAGATGTGCACGAAGAACGGGAGATCGAAGAGAGGGACAAAAACAGCAATCAAATCCGATATACTCTCATCCATACTTCTTGATCCTCTCTTCTTCTCGAGAAAAGTGAAAGGATTTGTGCTGAAAATAAGAGATCTCAGGACATGGCATGAGAAGATTTTCGAGGATTTGGATCGCAACGAAGCTATAAACAAAGAACTTCGAATCCAAAGACGGGGGAGAGAGAGAGAGAGAGAGATGGGAAACCTGACAAGATCTGATAGAAATCTAGCCGAACCGCCATGGCCGGGAAGGGGAGGGATGGAGAGAGAGAGAGAGAACTCACAAACGACGGAGGAGGGGGGGAGAGAGAGAGAGAGAGAGAGAAAGAGGGGGGAGAGAGAAAGAGAGAGAAGGGGTATTTATAAAGGGCGAAGCAGATGGTATGGGGATGATTTTGGTGTGTTTTTCCTTAGTTTTTTTTTCGGGTTGGCTTTTTTTTTTCACCGGAGAGAGGGGGAGAGAGAGGGAGAGAGGTGGGAAATAAAAAAGTAAGGAGATATTGATTGGCAGATGCTTGGCTGTAGTGAGGTGGTATCGTACTACTATTTTTTTTACGGTTGCCGGTTCCGTCACCTCTGCATCAAAATTCCTAATTTGCCCGCTTAAAATTAAATATTCAAACCTAGGAGCATGCCATTCAGATATGCCTTCCACTTTCTCTCCCTCCCACCGGCTGCTGTCGAGAAATTTCACTAGTTTACCAATTACCATGTATTTCCATGTGCAACTCCCTAGGGAGAACGTCCATGCTATTTTTAAGGCAGTCCCCTTGACCAAGCTATTTTGGCTACATATGCACGATGAAACATGATCCATCCATCATTCAGATGATAATTAAAAAAAAAAAAAAAAAATTGATACATGTCTTGCCGGCCTTGTATATCTAAAGATGGTATGGTGCTTGATCAATGCAACCAAAGACAAAGGAAGTGCCTTAGCTCAATTCATTCAGGGCCATATTCTTTGATGCAAGAATGACAATGGAACGGATCAAAAATTAGCTTTTCGCCACTCGACACTGTATTCTTATATCTATTCCTGACCTTTCAAACCTTCTTCGCACTCTGCCAGGATAATTAGTTCTTATCTCTAACCTTATCTTTATCCCGATCATAAAGTAAGTATAGTAGTCTTTGCTAAGTTGGTGTGTGTATATATATATATATATATATATGAACTTTGATTATTATAGCTATGTGTTCAAATTTGAAATAAGTTTTAGGATAGAGAAATATATATATATATATCAACCTCACCCTAGGTATGGTTACAATGTTTATGGTTTTCTTCCAAATCTTCTCCAAACTCAACTAAAGTTTGAAGGCTCCGTGTCGATCAACGTGGGTTCTCATTGGATTGTAGTAAAATGCTATCGCTATCTGGATGGAGAATTAGAGTGGGTTGATTTTAATGACTAGCATCCATCACTTAGCCGGCCCACCTTTAGTCAATGAAGAACATCAGATGGGATGAGTTTTGCCAAGAAAGGTAAACTGATTGGATATGGCAAGGCCCAGCAGCCAATTGACCACCCTGTTTCCTTCCCTGTAAATATTAGAGGCTCTGAAAAATTGAGGTCGCTTAGTGAGCTGTAAATGTATTGTAAGATAAGATGCTAAGGTATAGAGACCATCTTATTTGTGTCGGCATTTATCGACAACAGTACCGTTGAAGAGCCTTCTTCCAACCAAATAGAATAAGCTTTCAATTGCTTTAATGCTAGTCTTCAGACATAGCCAAGCCCCACAAAGCAAGTGGGACCGAGCCAAAAAGGAAGGGAAGCCTGCACGACCTTCTGAATTTTTCATAGCAAATCCTGCATCTGCTTGATTTTGGCGCAAAATTCCATCAAAATTTACCTTCAAAAGCCGCGAAGACGAGGAAGAAGCCACCAAATTTACTTGTTCATTCGCAGCAGCTATGGCACGTCGCACTACCGACCTCGAGCCTCAAGGATGCGATCAAGACGAGCCAAATAGCTTAAAAGTATGGGCTTCGCGTTCCCTGTATCCAGAGAGTCCACAAGACCATGACTTAATAAATTTAAAGCATCCTCCAATGAGCAACGATACAACGGTATGCCAAGTTCGGTTGCAAACTTTTTCCATCTACACTCTGTGCCAACCTGAATGCCCCGTTCAGAGACAAACACTGCCGTAGGAGGCTTCCTCCGGCCTAGTTTCCGAAGGAAAAGTTGGAGCCGGGGGTGAGAATTCCACCATATCCAGGAGCATGAAGCATTCGAGCACACTTTTAGGCCCCACACAAACTTATCCTCAGTCATCTACGGGCAATGGAATAGAAGTTATACTGCGATGAATCCCAGGTGAGAAGAGAGACTCAATGGGATTAGAATTCCATGTTTTATCCTCCAAGATAAAGCTTGCTGCTGCCATTGACTCATCCAATGCCGAGGCATTAAAAGTGAAAGCGGTTCTGCATAGCATTGAAGAAGAAAACCAGGGTTGTCAAAGAACAGTCACTGATCCACCATTACCAATGACCCAGTGGAAGAGTCCTTCAAACATGCCGCTCCCTCACAGACTGCCTTCCAACCTTTAGAGCAGGAAGCAGGGGGAGAATTGGTCTCCGAGTCACCATTAAAACTGTACTTAAGTCATTATGCTTCTCAAACAACCTAGAGATACTCGCCCGCCGAAGATTTAGAATCCCCAGCCCACCATAGTCTCTGTCATCACAAATACTCTCCCAGCGAAGCAAAGGTATGCCTCGAGAGGTGGGCCTAGAATTATTCCAATGAAATCAATAATGCTGAGACGCACAGGGGTGTTGCTCAGGGAGTAGATTGGAATTGATGTCAACAGAGACTTAGTAAATGTCGCTCTGCCCGCCATGGAGAGTCCGCTATTTCCGTGAATAATCGAACTTCTTATCAACGCGTTTTAAAATATATGTGAAGTCCTTCGAAGGCCGACCGACAGTCATGGGAACACCTAGATTTATATTTCCAGGTTCCGGCAGCAACAGAGATTCCTAAACTTCATGGCAGAAGTCTCTGAGGTCTTTTTCTTACAGGTATTGTTTGGCTACCGCTCAGCTAACCATACCTTCTGGCTACGATGATAAAAATACTGCCAAGTTGAATTAAAAATAAATATGTATGAGTCAAGTGGTTAGGTGCCACTTTTCAGGAAAAAAAGGGTCCAAAAACAAGCGCAGCCTTAATTGCTAGCGTTGCTTATAGCATCATATGCTAAGTTCAAGCTAGACTCAACTTTAATCTTCTTCTTATAATGACTTTGGTATTGCTTTTAAGAAAATGTTTTAAAGATTTTTAAAACAAAAAAAATTCCAAAAAAAGTGTTTTGATAATATGTGTATCTGCAAGAGTTTTTTTTTAAAAAAAAATTGAATAAGCTAGAAAACATAGCTTCTATCTTCTCCTGTTCATTTTCTAAAAGCAATACTAAAAATATAGGTTAAACCAAGCGAATTATTTCACTAAAATAATAAAATATCGAGTTTTAGTTCCTAGTAGAGACATGGCCTATAGGAGACCAGTCCCATCCGATCTAGTGCCTATGTAGGGTTGGGAGTTCGATTGATAATGCCAGACTCCTTTGCCTCGGGCTTTAGAGGATGGGGGCTTAATTAGGAAAAGAGGAATTACTTTGAATTAAAACATGGATCCTTGATAGAGATTTAGGCTGATACTTTAACTCATTCAAGACGAGAGTGTTATCTTATCACGTCCTCCTCAATCTTGTTCCCCTAGCCTAGATGATCGATTGGACTAAAAATGATGAGAGATGAGGTATGGTGTCTTTATAGGATTCTCTTATCAATGGAATTCATGGTGTCTCTACAATGGAAGTCGATTCATTCCTCGAGATACATAACATGCCATAGCCCTGACCCAATAGTTTCTATTTATTTATGCAACATTTCTTCTTTTTTTTTGGGTAAAAATAGGGAGGAGACTATAATCTCATATAAAAGTATCCTTCAAAATTAGCTTAAAAAATCTTCCACAGATCAAAAGAAAAGTCATCTCTCCACACAAAATTTTGAGAATCCGAGGCTGCAACTTTTGCCTAAAGATTAGCTACTTGATTTTTTTCTCAAAACATATAGCGATCAAGAGGTATTTGGTAGGAAAAAAATCACTAACTTGAGCTTCTAAAGGAGTGGATGTAGACATTCATAATCTCTATTTATCTAGCTCACAATAGTTGGAGAATTAACTTCTAGAAACAAACTAGTATCATGGAACAAAAGCATGCCTATTCAGAGAGCGTGTTTTGTCGCATTAAGCCCAGTAGAAAGAATAGAATCATGTGGAATTGATAAAGTAGTAGCTAGTAAAGGCTTCCCACAATGATCCCAAATTACAATGCCAATACTTGAACAGCTTGGCAAAACTAACCCATCACAATTTACTTTTATGGACCTTGGTGATGGGGCTACCAAGAAACAAGGTTAAAACAAGAAGGCTCCAAATTCCAGAGAGAAGGGCCGCCTTAGTTGTCAGTGAGATGAGTTGGCTGATAAGGTTTGTTTTGAAAGAGCTCCTCATTTCTGCTAGTCTAAAGAAGATATGCCAAAAATGATTGCGTAACATGTATCTCTACCAAGATCGTCTTTTGTATTAGGAAATCATATGAGTCATGAAGAGAATGAATTTGGCCTAACTCATGGATGTTCTCCCATATTCGCCTTGATTTGCTACACTTGAATAAAAAATGATTCAAAGTTTCAAAATTAGCATTACATCATTTACATGCTAGGTTGATGTGGCTAACCAACAAGGAACAAGTAGGAAAGCCTTCTTTAAATAACTTCCAAAGAAAACATAGGACTTAGTGATGTGCTAGAAGCTTCCAAATTTTGAAAAAATTGAGGATAGGAGGCTCAGCTGCACCATCTCCCACCAAGTGATGATAGACCTATTTGACAACAACCTTCGAAGCAAAACCTTAATCCCAGCATAGTATATCATTCTGATTTCTTCCTACTATTGGAACTCACTAAATCCCCTCTGCCAAACTATTAAGAAAGCACTGATATAACTACACCAACTCCTAATTTCTATCATGATCATACAGCTGGTTAATAGAGTGTAGGGCATCCACATTCAGCATATTATGAATTAAGAAAAGGTGATTTAGGGAAGTCATGAAAAACCAAGGTTGACTTGCTATGTCAATACTTCTTCTATCCCCTGTAGACCAAACGAATTTATTAGCAATACAATGAGAAGATTTATATATAACCCTTCATATTGTTGAACATTTGCAAGGGAGTTTATAGGTAACCTAGTTACCACTGAAATGATACTTTGATTGCAATAACTAGGAGAGAAGACTTCATTGCCGCATCACCACTTTGCCTGCCACTCTGCTTAACAAAGACTACTACCATAACTAGATATTAGAAATTCCCAACCCACCATCCTTTTTAGGTATGCATATATTGCTCCACGAGATGGTATGATAAGCCCCGCTACCTTGATCATGGCGCCATAAGAAGTTCCTAATAATCCTCTCAAACCAACTTAAAAAGGCCCTAGCACTACAGTATTTGAGGTCAAATGTATTGGCATGGCACAAAAAATTAATTTAATTAGTGTGACTCTTCCAGCAAAAGATAGAATCCTCTATTTCCAAGTATCCAATTTAGCATTTATTCTATCCTTCACATTCTGAAGATCAGCCTATTTTAACTTTGTACATTTAATAAGGGCCTCCCACGTAAGTATCAAGTTCATCTCTTCTCACTTCAGAATAGTAGATAGATCACTTGCAAGAGTACTATTGATCTTTGAGCTAAATAACACTATAAATTTATCAAGATTGATAGCATGATCCAATTGAATACAATATCCTCTAATTGTCTCTTTAAAAGATAAACAATCAGACACTGGGGCTTTAGAGATCAATAGACAATCTCAGCAAATAAAAGGTGACTGATACAAGGTCTCCTCAAATTAGGTCTATAGCCATTAATGGATTTAGAAGACATACCAACATGTATACTTTTAGTCAATATCTCAGCATACAAGATAAACAAATAAGAGGATAGTGGGCAACTTTGACGAAATCCAAGATAAGAAGTGAAGAAAGCCATAGGAGTCCTATTGACCAAAACTGAAAAAGATTGAAGTGACTGTAGCCTTCAATCCACTTAATGACCTCAGTAAGAAACTTCAAATATAATAAGACTGCCCTTAAATACTGCCATCTTACTCGATCATATGCTCATTCTATATCTAACTTAATAACCATTAGAGGCCTATTTGAATGAGTATTCTGTACAGAGTAAATGACTTCCTAGCAATGACAACAGTATTAGTAATACTTTGACTAGCCACCAAAGCATATTACTCTAATAATACCGATTTGTGAATAAGCTTCTTGAGCCTCAAAGTAATAATCTTAGCAATTAGTTTATATATTGTATTGCATAAACTTAAAGGTCTATAGTGGCCTGGAGTAGAAGGATTTGTACACTTTAATATCAAAGCAATAGAGGTAGCCTTCCAAGACCTAGGCAAGCATTCAATTGTAAAGAAAGCTTTAACTGCATTACAGACATCATTCCCCATAATGTGCTAATACTTCCTATAGAAACCCGAAGAGAATCCATCAAGGCTAGAAGCTTTATTAGGATTTATGGATCTTAGCGCCTGAAGAATCTCATCATCTAAAACTAGGGATCTGAGATAGTTAATCTCCTCTTCTAAGGTGTTGCAGATAGGTGGTAAAGAAAAATCAATTTATAGAGTAGGTTAAGACCATCTACTCCTAAAATAGTGCTAGAAGCCTTGTCTAATTTCCTCTTGCACTTCAAGCTTGACACCACCATCCATCTCTGCGACAGATATCCTATTCCTCTGATGCCAAATAATAGTAGATCTATAAAGGAATTTTATGTTTTGATCCCTACCTCGTATCCAATTCAATTTTACTATCACATACTAGGTGTTTATTAGTTTAGACTAACTGTTTATTCTAATATGTTAGCACTTATTTTATGGGATAAGTATTTACCGTTGCCCCTATGAGACCTAGCCTGATCCAGCTAAGCTAGAACTAGACTTAATTGATTCAATAGGTCTAGACCAAATTTTTTAAAAAAAAAGAAAAGGAAAGGAAAGAAGAAATTGGAATAGAGTTAAACTCTAAGAGGAGATGAACTCATGACTCCACAAACAAAGAAGATGAGGCTTATCCCAGTCCTCATTCTCTTCTATTTAATCTCCTCCAACCCCCTTCTCAAGCATCCATCGAAAGAAGGTTTGATTTGAAGAAATTACTGGAAAAGGGGGAGGGGGAGGAGATGGTGATTGTCTTCCTTCTCGGTTTAGTTAGCCATCTAATAACCAAGAGAGGCTGGTAAGTTCTCCTCTCTTCTTTCTTCTATTTTAAACTTTTGGTGATCTTTAATTTTAACGGTAAGCTGCCAATGATCGTCAGCATTCAAGTTCTTAAAAGAGTTTTGCTCTGCTCTATTTTAGGAAAGAATAGAGCCAAAAAGAGCCAAGATCATCACCTTCTTCCTCAAGTTTGATGATCCAAACATCACTAGTACGCCTCTTCTCCTTCCCTTCTTGTTTCATCTTCCTTCAATTGTCCTTGATTTATTTGATAGACCATAAATGGCTGTCTAGATATATTACTTTGAAAAAACCCTTGTTCATGCTTTGTTTTGAGGGGTGGTGAATAAGTGATCATTTGTTCTAACTTGTTTTTGCTCCCTGCTTTAAAATCCATTGGTCATTCTGCATTCCCTATTTTGATTGAGAGTAGTTAGATATTAACCTCACCACAATGTCATCGCCACATCTATGACTAGCTAATTGGGACCCTTTTCTTTCTTCTCTTTGTTCCAATTAGATCTCTTATCCTTCATTCTATTAAATCCCATTAAATCAGTCTAGTCTTAGGAACATCATAGTGGGTGTAGGTCTTTATCATAGGTTCAAGGGTTAACTACTTGTGAAACTAAGTGTTGATCTTCATATTATCTGATTATTGATATTATATTTAGTTTGATCAAAGTAGGTGAACTACAGCCCTAATTGATTAGGCTTAATCCATTAATCAACAAATAAAGTTAAGTAACCTTACTATAATTAGAGTATTTCTAAATTAGTTTATGACTCGCAAAGGATTTTAAAGTTTTGAAAAATATCTTATATGAATATTTATATAAAAATTTGGATTAAATAAGTTTATTAAAATATTATTATATTTTGAAAATCTATATATTTGGATTTAATATATTTGTTAAATTACATCAAAATTTTTTAGATCATGTGATTTGAAAATGCATGATATGTAATTTGAAAATTATATATATGTAATAGCTGTTAAATATAATTAATAAGATATTTTAACATAAAAGATGATTTATAAATTTTGTAAATTTGTTAGCATATTTAGTTTATATGAACAATCTCGATCAAGTAAGTTGCTTGCTTTTATGTCATGGTAGATGTTATTATAAATTTTGAAAATTTATATGTATATGGATTTTTAATGTAATTACTAAAATATTTGTATATGAAATAAAATGTGATATATATATATGTGTGTGTGTGTGCATGCACGCGCGCTGTGAACTCACAATTAGACTGTATAAAAATATATCCAGCCTATCAAAATTTGTACGAAGGCTATTGTTAGTTCCAAAACTTTAAAGTATAAAGGACCTATTCTACAAGAATTAAATGCTTTGCATGGGTTAAATATAACATTACTATTTACTAGGCCCTATCATAGGAATTATATGTAGCCATATTTCTATCAGCTGTTGAGTGTTTCTATTATAGATTTTGAAACATAAAACACTATTTTATTAATTTATAACTAACTGGATATAAATTTACTAAACATAATGTGAAAGCAAACTAATGCTGTTCTTTTTAAATTTTATGTCTTTATTATTGCGAAGATTTGATGCATCTATCTACATATATTGATAATTTAAAAATTATTTGAAATGCTACCTCTTCTCTCGAATTACAAATGTGAGTATTTTGATACATACATACATGTATGTATGTATGTAAACATGCATGTATGTATAAGTAAGAATTTTATCAATCATGCTTTCTTGATTTTCCTAATTATAGTTATGGTTACCTGCTGAGTGTTAGCTCATAAAAGTATTGTTATTTTTTTTTTCTCAAAGATCAAGACTTAGGATGAGATTCAGATATTAAGTCATATTAATTCTGATTCAAAATATTTGGTGTTTGATTTCAACAACCTATGTAATTATTTAGTTATTGACTTTATATCCAAACTTGTTTAGTATTCAATGGATAATAAGTTTGATTATATTAGTTAAATCTAAATGATTATGTGTTTTTGTAAGACACCTTGTATGCTGTAAGATTGACTTTCACATGTATGTAGTGGACTGTTACATCTTGAATCTACCTCAAATCTAGGAAATGATAGTACTGAAAGAGCTAGTGTTTACTTCCATTATATTTATGCTTATTTATTACCTATTTGTATTTTTTCTGTTGATTTTTTTTTTTTTTTTAAGCAGCACGCTAATGGAAGCTAATGGATGGTTTTTTGACTTTGAGATTCATATAAATCTAAAGGTGGGAGCAACAACTAGATTTGAGCTTGATTATTCACAAATATGGCTAAGTCAAACTCGCTCTCTCACTTCCCACATATATATATATATATATATACATATAAAGCGTACGAAACCTACAATAATGTCAAGTATGGTTATCGTAAAATTTGGTTAATTGAGATTAACCCAACCTAACTATATCAAATTGATTTTAATTCATTAATTAATGGATCATATTCCTATCAAAATATTATATTCAGCTTTATTTAATTTGATTGTGGGTCTTGCAAGAGTTGGATTCTTCTATTTAGATACCATCAATATTGTCACTCACTTTGAGCCTGCCAGCCATCAAAAGGTGCTTTTGCAGCTAATTAAAATTGGATATAAAAGCAAATGAAGGATCTAAAACTGCCCCCAAAAAAATCTCCATTCAAGAAGCAAAATAAAAAACCATTATATCAGTTTTTCAACAGCCGAAGAAGATCGCTCAAGGAGGTCAACAAGAGCTGCTCAGTCATGTGCTTTCAGTCATGGGTCCAGTGTTCTAGGTGTAAAGCAAGCCTCTTCATTTCCATGGGTTTGATCCATGCATCCAACTCCTTATGGTTGTTTAGTGAATTGGACTTCAAATTAATTGTTCAAGAAAAGAGTAGAAACTTACAATGGAATTCATGCAAATTTTTTTTTTGGACTAACTAATAGCAATAAAAATTGTACTAAACAAATTGGCAACAATAGCAGCACATATCAGTCAAACGATTTTTATTTAACTCTATGCTTGCTAGTTCCTTTTTTTAATACCAGAGTAATTTCTTATTTATGTAAATAACTATTTCTAATTTAAAAGCTATGGAGAGTGTGGATGGAGTATTCAAAATGATATGCATGAGTCCACACTAAACCAAAATCATATAGTTCCTTGAATTCAAACTGAAGTTTATTTATTGATGATTCTGTTCAAGCCTCATTCAGTAAATGAAAAGTGACCATAGTGAAGACAAAAAATGAAAAGTTGTTTTGGTGACCCCTCAATCATGTTTTAGAGCTATGATTACCATTATTGGCTACATTAATTCATGCTAGAAGTTAAATAGCATGATTGAGTACTAATCCATATTAGGATTGTGGTCATCTGCTCCTCATAATTTTTTGAGAATGCATTACTCTTAAGGCTCACTAAGTCAAGTATAATGGCAGATAGTAATTAATTGGGCAATAGTCTAGAGTATTATAGCTAAGATGGGACCAGTATTTCTGTATCCCTCTTGTCTTCTTCGCCTCCATTCTCTTCTCCTTTTCCTTTCTTTCCTTTCTTTTCATGGGGCTAATCATTTCATATCTGCAATGAAATGGTGGCAATTTGTCAACGTTTTATCACGGCAGGTCAAAAACAAGATCTATGGACTACAATGCACACAGGGGGATATGGGAGACCTCTAGCTAAAGGTACTTTTTAGCAAAGTGATGTATCGAATTAAATGTCCACTGGAAGGCCAAGCTTTCAATCTAAAAATTTAAGACCTAGATTGATAAAACAATTGCCCCACATAGGACTTGATAGCTTTATGGAAATCTATTAAGCATACTACAGTCATGTGCTTGATATCCAATCAATCAATATTAAGCAGACTTGATTTCTAATCAATCTATATTAAGCATGCCATAGTCATGGGCTTGATTCCCAATCAATTTCCAATCAATATATATTAAGTATGTTATACTTATGGGCTTGATTTCCAATCAATCTTGGCCTAATTCTTTCCTTGTATTCGGATGTATATGGCTGTATCATTGACTCCTTATTTCTCTCCTTGTATTTTGTTATCATTCCTTATATTTGTAGCAAATCCCTTGATCATAGGGATTAGGAACAATCTGTACACCTGTATATGAATATAAGACTATCAATGAAGAAAATGAGAAACTTTCTTCTCCTAAATCTCGGCATGGTATTAGAGTATTAATATTGTCCCTACCCCTTTTTTCTTCCTTATATTCCCTTTTTTTGTTTGTTCTGGACACCATGTCAGCCAATATGCCTAGTGTAGTAAGCATGAGCAATGAGCCACAGTTCACTCTAGAGCAATATCAACAACTTTTAAATCTTATTCAATCAGGTGGTCACAACAGCCTATAGTAAATCTTGCAAGTAATTCCATATGTTTATCTATTTTCATGATTTTTTTTTTTTAATCATGGATTATAGATAGTGATTCTATTGATTACATTGCATCTTCTTTAGGAAAATTAATAAATTCAATTACTGCATCTCCATCTTCTATTTGGCTTCGTAATGAATATAATGTTTTCATTTCACATATAGGATCATGTCAACTAAATGGTCATAGTATTCTCCATGATGTTCCTTTCACTCCCTTATTCAAATATAATCTCCTTTCTATTAGTAAAACCGCTGGTACTCTTACTTGCTTTATCACCTTTTATCTTGACTTTTGTGTCTCTCAAGTCGATGAAGACTATGATCAGAACATAGCGCACTATTTCTTTTCCTCTCAACTTTCATGTAGTTCTTCCTTTTGCGCTAATAAATATGATTTTTGGCATTGGAGTCTCAACCATCCCTCTCTTGCATGATTGAATAAAATAACTCATCTTTTTTCTTCCGTTTCAAGTTTATTAAATTTTTGTTACAACATTTATTTGCTTACCAAATAAACTGTATTCCATTTAATCTTTGTTCTACTAATACTAATGCTTCTTTTCAATTGATTCACTTTGATATTTGGGGAAGCTATTTGCTTGCTTCTAATTTTGATGCACATTTTTTCTTTCAAACATTGTTGATGACATTTTATGGTACACTTGAGTTTTTCTCATGAAATATAAGTCCACAACTGAACAATTGTTTTTTTTTTTTTTTTTGTGCTTATGTTAAAACATAATTTAACACTTAATACAATGTATCCAATCAGATAATGGAAAAGAATTTTTTTCAAATTCCATGATTAAATTTTCAAAGAATATAGAGTGATTCAACAATACAGCTATCTCTACACGACAAAAAAATGGTGTAGTTAAACAAAAGCATCATCACTTATTATAATAAGTGGTACCTGTATTAGGGTTCTAAGCTGAGCTACCACTATCCCTTTGGGGTGAGTGCCTTCTTACTATTGCATACCTTTAATCACATTCCTTTATCTATTTTGAATCATTTCACCTTCTTGGACATCTTTCTAATAAACCTCCCAAATATGCATTTACATGTATTTAGGTGTCTTTGCTATGCATCAATTAGTTATACACATCATGATAAATTTGGTCTTAAAGCAAGGTCATGTGTCTTCATAGGGTACCCACATGATCAATGTGACTATTAGTATTTGATCTTCAAAATAAGACTACTTTCATTAGTTGTGATGTTGTGTTTTATAAGATTATTTTTCATTTAAAAATAGCTCCTTTCATGAATTTCCTTCTTCTCCTGCCATGCCTATGCCAACTCAGGTTGTCTCCTACTCAACACCTATGTGCCCCACTCCTCTCTCTTCTTTTTTTTTGCATTCATTACAACCTCTCATGAAATGAGGTAATGGGCCTATCCATTGTCCTCTTATAAAAAGAAAAGCCACACAAACCAAGGAGATTGTAGAGCCTAAAATGAGTGCTTCGGGATCTTTACTTTTGTGGGAATGATCCTCTGAAATCAGAATTAAAATCACTAATTTCAATTTCAAGTGCTTGTTTAGATAGAATTAGAATTTAATTTTGATTTTACCTGAAATTCAAATCAAATATTGAAGAAATTTAAAATCTGGATCCTCCATCTAAGATTATAAATCCCTTTTAGCCAATTATTACCCCACCTCTCTCTCTCCTCCAACCCTCTTCTCATTGACACCTTCCCTCTCCCTCTTTTCACTCAATGTGCCCCCTTCCTAGAAAAATAGGAAAGCTTTTCAACTATACTGGCAACAGAGGTGAACTAATCTTTGTACTAGTATTTTCAACCATTTCTTCCTAGATTCAGTGAGTTGTAGTAGGATCTACCTATCATTGATAAAATTTTTTCCTTTCTTTTTTTATGATTAGTTTGATTTTGCAATCTGCAATTTTTGGTACATTTTTAATATATTCATATAAAATTTGACCTATTCAAACTTTTGATTTTGACTTCAACTCCCATATGAATCAAATAATTAAAGAAAATAAGGAATTTTGATTTCGATTTCATTTTCAATAGTACTTGATTCTGGTTACAGAGAGCCAGACCAAACAAGCCCTGAGATAATGAAAAATAATCATTAATAAAGTTATTTTCAAGAAAAAAATGTTATAATATTATTGTACTAGGCGATATGCGTACCAATCAAGTCTTTTAGGTTGCCGATGGCATCACATGGCCTATATAGTCAAGATTCCTTTCTTTAATCTAAACCTTGTTGGTTGCGGCGTTCGAGTCACATGTTCCCATTTGTCCTGTCCTCCTTCCTGTCATGTGGTACGATGGGTGTGCGACCTCCACGCTTGTGCACACCGTTCACTTCATCAGGTTGATCAGGTGAGGATGAGGAATAAACATGAAATTACTGCCAAAGAATCTTTTGAGTAGGACAAGGAGCTAGCACACAAAGCCTAGAAGTTGGAAACCATATAATTAGGATTAATTTATTGAGGCTCTTACTGACCATAATTATCCACACAATTAGAAAAAAGCTGAACGAGAGGCATGAAGAATTTTTAAAAAAGTGGATAGCGACTCCTAGCCCCCAACCTACCAATTTATGAAAGCAAGAGATGTTATGGGCACAGTTTGTGGATTGCAAGGACAAGAGAACGAGAGAAGTTTCCGAGGTTCACATGAGGGATCGAAATCGATTGGTTGTTGGATGTCCTCTCCCCTCATGAGGTCATGGTACTGGTCACTGTCAAGTGGCGATGTTCTTATCATGTTCGCACAGATAATGATGTAACCTCTCTCTCTCTCTCTCTCTCTCCCTATGGTGTTGAATGCTGACCCAACCTCAGGTCATGGCCATGCTGGGGTCAAAAGTGGTGATGTTCTAAGTTCACGCAGATAGAGATGTAATACCTGTTACTACTAATATAATAATTCATGGCCCGATAAATTCTAGAATTCGAAAAATATCTAGCTGGGCTCCACCCAGCTTGTTAGTCCAAAGATACTGTCGATCCCTATCGTCTCTGGAAACGGGCCATCGACCGACCCAACTGCTCAAGGCTTCACCATCGAACCCTTGCTGCTCTATTCTGCCAACCACTCCATTCACCACTGTTCGATCTTTGTTGAACTCCGGCTTCAATGCCTTCCATGCTACCACTGTTCGATCTTTGTTGAACTCCGGCTTCAATGCCTTCCATGCTACCACTGTTCGATCCATTTCTTCCATGCCACAGAGGACACGGTCGCAACCTCACTGGTCCACCAAGTACGGTCCCCCCTCACCATCGTGGCCTCCCCAAATCCAGAGGGATAAGGATTCCGGCGAAACGGAGCGGTGTCGATCCCTAGAAACTCCGCAGGACCCGATTTCCAAAGCCGGTTGCGGGAGCTGCAGATGATGGGGACGACGTCCCGTGGCAGAACCCGACAAGACCGCGACTGGCATGGAGGATTGTCGAAGAGAAGTAGAAAGGCTGAGGGGAGGCACGCATGGTTGCGATCGAGCTCGCATGAGAAAGCCTTCCTGGCGAGAGAGGGAGAGGATGAGAAGAGGACAGAAGAGAGGAGGGGAGACGAGGAGGAAGGGGAAGCCCGGAAAGGTCCAATAGCAATGGTTATGAGAATTAGGGTTTCTCGCAGGGAATAGAAGAGACATCCCTAGAAAAGTCTAGAGCATACACAGGGCATGAATGAATTCCAATTCCTAGGGTGCTTTAGATATGGGATTAAAAAAAGTGAGGCTGAAAAAAAATTATTGGAGCAACATTTTTTGATATAAATTTTACTGATGTTAAAGTTTTTTCGTTAATTATATTTGATTATATTTGTGAACGAGGAATGAGATATTACAAATATAACTATTTACTTTATTTGGATATAAAGAATAAGTTGATGTTCGATTCTTTTTGATAAGTTATACTTTAACATTTAGTCCTTATGGTCTTACCATATAATGTTTAGCTCTCGTAAACATAGTTATCTTCTTACTAAATATAGTTTTTTTTTTATTGCACATGATTATTGCATAGTAAAAATAATCAAAAATTAAAAAATTTGATATTATGGATTGAGTGTTAAGTAACCCATCAATAGGAACTAAATGTTAAAGTGCAACTGAGAGGTTGAACATCAATTAAACCTAATATAAAAAAAAAAAGTGAAAACATCATTAATATTTCATTAATATCATTAATATAGAAGATGTGAGATAAAAAAAAAAAGTGATGGGACTATTTCATATTTATTAGCCCCAATGTGTCAACCTTGTTTCACCCTTTGAATTTATTTTTTTTTTCCTGTTAACCTTGTTAACATATCCTCTTATATTAATAATTTGGGGCTAAAGGGGCCAAAAATTATACCCTAAAAAAAATAATAGAGATAACAAGTTCTCTTTACCTCTTTCTCACTTTTTTACTATTACATGCCTCCATCTAAGTCTATTGTGATAATAAATGAAAGAAAAATAGAGAGAGAATTAGATGCTTTGAATGGAAAGAACTGCACCCTAAGTTTCAATTTAAAAAAAACATTAATTTTATAACAAACACCTTTAAAAGTAGATGAAAAAAATGTAGAGATAATATTTCACCTTTCTTAGCCCCATACAAAATGTACTCTTAATTTAAATAGATCAACCCCTCTCCAATTTGAGCCTCAACCAAAGAGATTCAGTTTTTCAACCATAACCATCGTTGCTTTGAGTGACGGTTATGATTATGTATGAAATAATATTCTCATGAACCGTGCTGGCTATACAATCACTATTATGATGTGACACATGAGAATGACCACAGTTTATGATTGAACCTTTCTGATCCGGGCACAGATGACGAAGTATATGAACTCAAGTAAATCAGCGTTGAAATTTTCGTGCGAGCCGTAGTCCTGAAAAAAGATTTGTTTTTCTATATTTAAATGAAAGAAGATTGTTCACTTAATTATGAGGCGAGAAGGTTCGGAGTGCATTAATGAAACAAGTACGGGGTTTGAAAACTTTCATGGATGAATGAAAGGACTCATCATTGACAATGTTGCTTAAATTAAATTGCAAAAAAATATTGGCAAACCTCTTATTCCTAAAATAAATAAATTAAATTGTAAAAAAATATTGGCAAACCTCTTATTCCTAAAATAAATAATACTACTCTAATAAATATATTTGCTACAACAATTGGACTTAAATTTATTGACAAAGGATGAGCTAAGCGGATTTGAGTTTCATGCCATCTAAGCTAACCATGATCATATAGAAGAGGTGTTAATCTCTAAGAAACTAAAGGTGAGTTATGCATTTGTTCTTGTTGATGATTGGCTCATGAGCCATTTAGAGTACAAAATTTTGAGGCAAGCTTGACCCTAGAATTGGCTACTATTCAATTCCAACTTGTATACCACCATTCAACCAAGTAGGCCCTTTTTTTAAAAAACAAAAACATGAAGTCTTATCATAAATGTAGTTTGGATAAACACTTATGATATTGATTAGTAGTGCTCCATGTACCCTAATCATCAAGTGCAACGTTGGAATAAGCTCTAAACTGAAATTTGTAGCCCAAAGGTGATTGCATTGGGGGACAAAACTTAGGTATAGTTCCTTAAATGTGGTTCATGCAGTTCTTTAGTTTATAAATGACATATATATCATCGTTCTATTTAAAATATAACATGTATCTTTTAAACTTCTCTAGAAAAAAATTAAGACTTTTGAGAAACAATGGAAATGCATGTTACTTTTTTTTTAAAAAATAAGATGATAGTACATTTATTATTTATTAAGTAAAGAACCGCATGAGCTGCATCAAAGTTTAGCCCTTTCATTTGAAACCTGAGACCATGGTTGGATGCTGGAGCATCTTATCCTAACTTGTTTTTAACTTATTTACAATTAAAAAAACAAGAGTTTACAGGGTTAAAAGAGTCCATCAAAATGAAAAACTTCAATATACATCAGCTTCTACAAGGAAAATTGTATTTAAAAAACAAAAAAGCATTGTCATGACGCCTCACCTCCAGTTCTGCCACTTTCTTCACAATAAGGTGTTTATTCATGAACAATTTTTAGGATTCCTGACACTGTCTTAATCTCAGTGGGCTTCCAAACACCATCCACTGTGCTTTACACATTTTATCAATTACATACAGCCCAAAACCCAGTTTAATAGTATCAGGGCATCCACTGGGGTCGGTAAAGGGAGTGGAGAAAAAGTGAAATAAGAATAGTTTTGATATTGAAATTGTTAAGGGAGTGGAGAAGAAGTGAAATAAAAATAGTTGTGATACTGAAATTGTTATTTCGCAAGTTATTTTTGTGATTGTTTAGACAAAACTTTTGAAATAACTCCTGGCTGAAAATAATTTTAGCTGTAAAAAAGAAAATGTAGACATAAATGAAAACTTCATTTCCATGAAAACTCATAATAGTCCAGAACTAGTTTTGCTTTGCACATGAATCTGTTAGAGCTTGTCTTGAGATTAATCGGTTCAAGGCAAACATGTTTTTATATATGTGAAGAACTTGAGTTCTAGTCTAAGTTAGATATTATAAATACTTTTATATATGAGAAGAACACAAGTCGTAATTTGTATATAACACTATGAATCCCTCTTTTATTTAAACACATGTAGTCCTAGCTTTTAGGATAACTCAAAGCATTATTGAGAGATTTAAGAAAAGGTTCTGTTAGGTATAAGTGGGTCTAGAGTTTTATCTGTTAGAGTCTTCGGTGAGGAAGCTGTCATTGTAACCTTCAGTTATTTATCTTAATAGAATTGTCATCATCTTTGCCAGATGAACGTAGAACAATCTAACTTTCAGTTGTTTATTTTAATAGAATTGTAGTCGTCTTTGCCAAATAAACGTAGGGCAATCTAACCAAAATACGTAATCTCTTATGTGTTGTTTTTTCTTCTTTTTCTTCTTTCATTTTGATTTCTTTCCCTCTTACGTGCAACAAGTAGCATCAAAGATTCTCTTGTGCACAACAAGTAGTACCAGATCTTCCCCTGCGACAACAACAAATAGTTTCAAATCCTGATGAGATTGGATAGTGAGATTGGGGTTTTTTAAGCGTGCATAACTGAAGTTAGGGGTGATCAATGAGTTAACATAATCCGGAAACTGATACCAACCTGATCTAATAGGATTAGGTTGGTTCGATTTTGAGTGCTTAGAGGGTTGGTTCTAGGTTCAGAATTTTGAAGCCAATCTCATTTGGATTAGTTCTCAATTATAAGGGCCAATTCCTAGGGTCAATTATTTTGGTTTCAAGTACTTATAGGGTTGATTTTGAGTCTAAAATCTTACTCCTACAAATCGAATAAGAAACCTTAGATATACCTCATTAGTCATCTACCATTTCTATTAAATATATTTAGTATTAGATTGGTCAATAAATATTTATTTATGGTTGGGTTATAAGTTGGATTATGAATATACTTATATTTCATGGAGATTTTAATTTGATGTTAATATTTATATTTGTTGTACATTAGAAATTAATTTGTTTTGGTTTGATATGTGTATAGATATTTAAAATTTTTAATTTGTATTTATAATTTTATAAGTATTTGCTATGATTGTTAGAAATATGTATCTTTTGCTCTTTTACTTATGGTGGCATAGATGATTATATTAATTAAAAGATGATAAATTAATCATTTTAAATATATTTCAAATATATGTCATTTTTTATAGTATTTAATTATTATCAAAAATAGAAGCTTCCTTAAATCAAGTTAATTTGGTTGCTTTTGTAGGCTTTTGACGTGATTTATTAGACACACTACATATATCATCAATTATTCATTTAAAGAAAAAAGAAAAATTAAATAATATTTATCAATATTATAAATTTTTGAAGCATTTTTATGATGGCTTTTAGCCTTTCACCTAACTTATATAATTAAGAAAAGATCCTTTAATATATTGACAATGACAAAAAAAGTGAAAAAATTCTAAGATAACACAAAGAAAGAAGAAAAGAAAATAGCTATTACTCTAAAATCGACCCGATCTGATTTGATTGATTTTGGGTTAGTTACAGGATAGGATCGAATCGAATCGATTCTAGATCTAAAATCTTAAAATCAATCCTAATTAGGTTGGTTCTAGGTTTTAGCCTGGAACTAACCTAATCCAGCCATGCTCACCATAAGCCGAAGTCCCGAAATAGATGACTTGGAGACCCAATTGAAGGCCAAATCAAAGGGTGTTGCCAGAAAGAGCCCTCATCGGTGAATCAAGCTACTAGAGCTACAGCCGAGCAAGCAACGATAATGCCACATGTGTCTTGCTATGCATGACCCTTTTCATCCCTGCTCTATTTGATTGATGGTTGCAGTGTTAGGGAGAACAACTCATTGCAGGGGTTTCTACATGATGCCATCACCAAGGAGAGTGAAGATCCTCTGTTCTTCAATGAGCAAAAGTTGAATCCTTGTTTACTGGGAGAATTTTGGTTGGGTAGCACACTCTATCAATCGGCTTGTGGAGTCAGTCGCCTGAAAGATGTTAGAATCGATGGAGGCAACAAGAGGAGAGGAGCAAGCCCATCACCCAAGAAGGAGAAGAGCAAGCCTCTCCCACTATCGTGGTGATCTTACTTCGCTAAAGGATACATCTTGTTGGAGAAGAAGCCCCTACCATGACCGCACGACAATCATGTGGCAAACATGAATAGCCCTTGGAGAAAAATATTCGACTTATTGTTCTAGGTCCCTATTACCGAGCTCATCACCTCCAGCACAAACCATCGATCTAGCAAGCAATAGGAGCCAAAGGCGATGGCCAAGCAGTTTGGGCTTGGGATAGAGGGGGAGGTGGCTGGGAGCACAATGAAGGAAGGAGGAAGAAGGAAAAGAAGAAAAAAAGAGAAAAAAGAAAGAAAGAAAAAGGGAAAGATTATTCTAGCTAGGAATAAGTCCGGGATAAACCTGAAATAGCTAAAATAACTATTCCAGTATTATTCCAAGTAGACTATTTTTAGTGTGGCAGCAAAAAGTGGAGCCTTGCTCCAAGAGTACAGAGGATTTTCTTTATTTTTAAACATGGAGCATTGTTCCAAGTGAAATCAGATGCTTCCTCTATTTTTTGGAGTATTGTTTTAAGGTGTTTTACTATAGAAATTTAGTCCAAATTATTTTAGTAAGGCTGAGAAGGTAAAGCATTACTTTAGGAGACAATTAGAGGCTTCGTCTATTTTTAAAGCATTACTCCAAAGTATTTGACCGTTAAAATCCAATCCAAATGATTCTGATAAAGTGATGAGAGTAAAGCGTTGCTCTAGACCTGAGTCCACGTTGTACAGAGTTGGTGGACTGAACAATTAGCACTAAATGGTGAATTTGGGATGGGGTTTGGATCCTTGATGAATTCACAGTTGCAAGCTACATTCGATCTAATTTGGGTGTGCTATAATGGTGATTTCGAGGAAAGATTCATGATATTGATTGCAAAGCTTAAATTGGTACGTTTTAACGGAACTAATGACTTCAACATCTAACAGATCAAGATGCAAACTTTATTGGTGCAACAAGGTTTGTGAAAGGTGCTAGAAGGCAGATAGGGACGTGGAGAGAAAGATGAGTGATTAATAAAGGCATACAGTATAATTTTATTGTGTTTGGTAGGCGTGGTTATTAAAGAAGTTGAAGAAAAGATACCGGCTGGGCTCTGATTAAAATTAGAGAGTAGATATATGAAGAAGTCTCTCATAACTAGCCATATTTGAAGCATAGACTCTTCCATTTATGGATGAAAAAAGTTACATTAGTAAAGATACATCAGTAAAAGACCATATTGATGGGTTCAATAAGTTAATTCTTGATTTGAGGAATAATAGAATCAAGATAGAGGATGAAAATCAGACCCTAATTCTCTTGCACTCATTACAGTCCTTATATAAGAATTTTGTGGATATACTGTTAGGTTTATTATTGTATAGGAGAGAGTCTCTCAGTGAACGATGTAAAATAATGCCCTGCTATCTAATGAGTTGAAGAGAAGAGCATCTGGGGCCTGTAGGGAGAATTAAGGAGAAGACTTAGTTATAAGAAGTAGAAGTAAGAAGAAGAGTTCAATTAGTGGAGGTAAGTCAAGGTTCAAGTCAAGGCATTAAAAATTTTGTTGCTTCTCTTATCATAAGGAGGAAACATTAAGAAAAACTATCCAAAGAGGAAAGAAAAGAATAAGAAAGAAAGTGTTTCTGAAGCTATAGCAAGTGTAGCTAAAGAGAACACTTTAGAAAGCTCCAATAATCCAGAAAGTGAGGCATGCTCAGTCAACCCTAGTAACTCTAAAAAGGAGTGGACTCTTGACTCTAGATGTTCCTTTTATTTGACTTCCGATAGAAGTTGGTTCTCTACATATAAATTAAAAGTCAGGAAGGTTTATTGGATGACAACAAAGCTGTGGATGCTGTCAGGATTGGGACAATTCATATCATGATGTTCGATGGCATTGTGAGGTCCTTGGAAGCTGGGCATGTCCTGAAGCTGATGAAGAACCTAATTTCTTTAGGCACACTTAATTCTTAGGGTTACAAATATATGATTGAGAATGATATGCTGAAAGTTTCTAAAGGTGCTTTTGTAATGATTAAGAGTAAGATGGTGAATAACTTGTATAAGATGATTGGAAGCACTGTTACTAGTACTATTATGGTTTATTCATCTATGAAGTTGTGATGTTACTTGATTATGACAGATATGGTTGAGGCATATGAGTGAAAGAGGGATATTGAAGTTATCCAAAAGGGGTCTACTTGATGATATGAAGATTAGTAAGCTAGACTTATGTGAGCACTACATAGATGGAAAGTAAAATAATATAAAGTTTAGCAATGGTTTGACTGTTTAAAGGGGTGTTATACCATATCCATTCAGACCTATAGGGACTTAACCCTCATATATCAATAAGTGACATTAGTATTTTTTGACATTTGTTGATGATTGCTCAAGGAATGTCTGAGTGTAGTTTTTGAAACACAAAGATAAAGTGTTTGCTAAATTCAAGCAATAAAAAGCCATGGTAAAGAGAAGACTGGATGACAAATTAAGATGTTGCGTAGGATAATAACTTAGAACATTAGAAATTTGAATTTGATGAGTTTTGCAAAAATAAAAATATGATGAAACATTGCACTATATGGATAACACCATAATAGAATGGAGTTATAGAATTGATAAACAAAATAGTTTCAGAGAGATCCCATTATATGCCTTCTAATGTTGAACTCAGAAAATCATTTTGGGTTGAGGCAGCGAATACAACAGGCTTCTTAGTAAATTAATCACCATCAATTTGAAGATTCCTCAGGAGGTATGGTCTAGTCGTCCACTTGACTACTCTGGTTTGATAATTTTTGGTTGCCTTATGGATGTTCATGTTAAAGATGACCGGCTTAAACAAAAGATAAAAAAGTATATATTCCTTGGTTATATCACTACAATGAAGGGTTATGTATTGTAGCATATAGAGGATCTAAAAACATCCAAGTTTATGATGAGCAGAAATGTCACCTTTGATGAATCTGCTATAGTAAACTAGAAGGGAGAAACTATTGAAAGTGAGGTAGAGGACCACAATGTCAGCAAGAAGATAGAGCTTGAAGGAAAAGCTTCATGGAGAAAGTCATAAGTCTCATCCGATCAGTCTAAAGTGGAGATATAATCTAAGGAAACTTCACAATATGTAGGAACATCTTTACAATAGTATAACTAATGATTGTGCGAGGAGGCAAATTAGGTCACATGTATATTACACAGATATAATTGCATATGCGCTTACCATGCCTGAGAATGTAAAATATAAGCTTCTCAAGTATACGGAAGCAGTGAAGAGCAAGAAGCCTACAGAAAGGGTAGTAGCTATGAACAAAGAGATGAATTCTCTTATAAAAAAAACAAACTTAAGAGCTTGTACAGTTACCTAAAGAGAAGAGGTTAACTCCAAAAGACAAGTTTAAGCATTGCATGGACTTGATTAGAGTTCGAAGAGGTTGATATCCATTGGGGTATGGCAGAAGTTTTAGGATAGTTGGCTTAGTAAATCTCAAAGCAAGATAAAGATTTGTTAAAGTTTTTTTTGAGGTTAATAAGCTCAAGATGAATACATTTTCATATATATGGAAAACACGAGTTCTAATCTATGTTGAATATTGCGGATGTTTTTATATATAAGAAGAGCACGGATCTAAGGTTGTGTATGATACTATAAATCTCTCTCTTATTAAAGCATATATAGCCTTGGCATTTAGGGTAATTTAGAGCATTATTGAGAGATCTAAAAAAGGATTTTATGAGGTGTAAGTGGGTTTAAGGTTTTATGTAAGAGAAAATTTTTGATTAGAAAGTTGTCAGTATAATCTTCGATTGTTTATTTTTATAAAATTTTTATCCTCTTTATCCAATGAATATAAATCAATCTAACTAAATTATGTAATTTTTTGTATGCTTTTTTTTTTCATTTTTATTGATTTCTTCTTTCCTTGCTGGATGGAACAACAGAACCTTATTGAAATTATTATATTTTACTTGCATGTGCTTCCTAAAAGCTGTTCCATTCGTGAGGGCATTAAAACCAGCTGGCACCGAATCCAACAGCCACCATGTCATGCATACTGCGTCACCTTTCTCCTGGTAAGCTCTGGATTACTCGAAATTGTCCCCATGCAATAGATTCGGTCATGGATCGGAACAGCCCTCATCATGCCAATTTAACTGCTCTGCAACTGGTTTTGGATCTTAGCTAATGATGTGGGGCCTTCTTAGGCTTGGCTTCAATAAAAGAGAAGAAGAGACGGATTAGAACGGTAGAAAGAGTTGGTGAATCACGTGGGAGGGCATGCCGTGCGCGAGGCTTGCGAATACGGACGTGTCGCTGCCCGTAGCCCGCGCACGTGATGGGAGGAACGCCGGACGGCGTGTTGGTGGCCTCTTGTTCTTAGCGCCACCTACGTGGTCCTCGGCCACAGTCTCTCCAAGCCCCAAAATGACCTTCATTCTACTCCGAAGTTGATCGGGATAACTCGGAATTAAAAAAATGATGCTGCGTTTATGCAGTAAATTTCTGAAACTAGTAATATAAATCTGATTTCTTGGTGTCAAACGTAACACATTGGTGATTTTTATTAGGAGTTAATTTATTCATGAAAAATTTGTGGGACGAATAAATTTCTAAGAGATTTTGAGGGAAATGATTTATTTTTTTAAAAAAATTGAAGCACCTTATTTATATATAGTGCAAGGACAAGGAACTTAATTAGTTAATGTCCCATTGTCGTTTCTTTAAGATGTTCGAGAATATACCAAGCATGGTAGATTTAGGATGTGGTTGATTGGATTCGCCATGTTTCTTGACGAAATAAAACCTCTATGAAATTAGGGATGGCAATTAGGTTGGTTTGGATCATATAGATTGGATTAGATATAAAACAAGTCAAAATCTTATCAATCTGATTCTAACTTATTTAATAAACAGATCAAAAGT